>OX456527.1:98369028-98398982 GCA_949748255.1 Eustalomyia histrio | reverse complement strand
GAATTTAAAGAGCTATTTAGCAGTACATAAATCTCTGGGAAATTCTGAGATTTAGTATGGATTTTGCATTGAAATGCATTAAAATTTCCATAATCGATCCTCCATAATCATCATTTTCTCAGGAACTAAGAGCAATTTCGCAGCGAAAAGTGGTTTTATTTGATGCCCTTAATATTTCCTTTCGTTTGAGTATAATATTGAGTGAAACAAAAATTTTCCATTTTTTGGCAAAATAGACAGTGTATACATCATCCTTTTTTGCAAAAAATCGAAAAAATTTTTTTCACTCAAAAGTATACATTATTATACTCAAATGAAAGGGAATTTAAAGAGCTATTTAGCAGTACATAAATCTCTGGGAAATTCTGAGATTTAGTATGGATTTTGCATTGAAATGCATTAAAATTTCCATAATCGATCCTCCATAATCATCATTTTCTCAGGAACTAAGAGCAATTTCGCAGCGAAAAGTGGTTTTATTTGATGCCCTTAATATTTCCTTTCGTTTGAGTATAATATTGAGTGAAACAAAAATTTTCCATTTTTTGGCAAAATAGACAGTGTATACATCATCCTTTTTTGCAAAAAATCGAAAAAATTTTTTTCACTCAAAAGTATACATTATTATACTCAAATGAAAGGGAATTTAAAGAGCTATTTAGCAGTACATAAATCTCTGGGAAATTCTGAGATTTAGTATGGATTTTGCATTGAAATGCATTAAAATTTCCATAATCGATCCTCCATAATCATCATTTTCTCAGGAACTAAGAGCAATTTCGCAGCGAAAAGTGGTTTTATTTGATGCCCTTAATATTTCCTTTCGTTTGAGTATAATATTGAGTGAAACAAAAATTTTCCATTTTTTGGCAAAATAGACAGTGTATACATCATCCTTTTTTGCAAAAAATCGAAAAAATTTTTTTCACTCAAAAGTATACATTATTATACTCAAATGAAAGGGAATTTAAAGAGCTATTTAGCAGTACATAAATCTCTGGGAAATTCTGAGATTTAGTATGGATTTTGCATTGAAATGCATTAAAATTTCCATAATCGATCCTCCATAATCATCATTTTCTCAGGAACTAAGAGCAATTTCGCAGCGAAAAGTGGTTTTATTTGATGCCCTTAATATTTCCTTTCGTTTGAGTATAATATTGAGTGAAACAAAAATTTCAAAAATTTTCCATTTTTTGGCAAAATAGACAGTGTATACATCATCCTTTTTTGCAAAAAATCGAAAAAATTTTTTTCACTCAAAAGTATACATTATTATACTCAAATGAAAGGGAATTTAAAGAGCTATTTAGCAGTACATAAATCTCTGGGAAATTCTGAGATTTAGTATGGATTTTGCATTGAAATGCATTAAAATTTCCATAATCGATCCTCCATAATCATCATTTTCTCAGGAACTAAGAGCAATTTCGCAGCGAAAAGTGGTTTTATTTGATGACCTTAATATTTCCTTTCGTTTGAGTATAATATTGAGTGAAACAAAAATTTTCCATTTTTTGGCAAAATAGACAGTGTATACATCAACCTTTTTGGAAAAAAATCGAAAAAATTTTTTTCACTCAAAAGTATACATTATTATACTCAAATGAAAGGGAATTTAAAGAGCTATTTAGCAGTACATAAATCTCTGGGAAATTCTGAGATTTAGTATGGATTTTGCATTGAAATGCATTAAAATTTCCATAATCGATCCTCCATAATCATCATTTTCTCAGGAACTAAGAGCAATTTCGCAGCGAAAAGTGGTTTTATTTGATGCCCTTAATATTTCCTTTCGTTTGAGTATAATATTGAGTGAAACAAAAATTTTCCATTTTTTGGCAAAATAGACAGTGTATACATCATCCTTTTTTGCAAAAAATCGAAAAAATTTTTTTCACTCAAAAGTATACATTATTATACTCAAATGAAAGGGAATTTAAAGAGCTATTTAGCAGTACATAAATCTCTGGGAAATTCTGAGATTTAGTATGGATTTTGCATTGAAATGCATTAAAATTTCCATAATCGATCCTCCATAATCATCATTTTCTCAGGAACTAAGAGCAATTTCGCAGCGAAAAGTGGTTTTATTTGATGCCCTTAATATTTCCTTTCGTTTGAGTATAATATTGAGTGAAACAAAAATTTCAAAAATTTTCCATTTTTTGGCAAAATAGACAGTGTATACATCATCCTTTTTTGCAAAAAATCGAAAAAAATTTTTTCACTCAAAAGTATACATTATTATACTCAAATGAAAGGGAATTTAAAGAGCTATTTAGCAGTACATAAATCTCTGGGAAATTCTGAGATTTAGTATGGATTTTGCATTGAAATGCATTAAAATTTCCATAATCGATCCTCCATAATCATCATTTTCTCAGGAACTAAGAGCAATTTCGCAGCGAAAAGTGGTTTTATTTGATGCCCTTAATATTTCCTTTCGTTTGAGTATAATATTGAGTGAAACAAAAATTTTCCATTTTTTGGCAAAATAGACAGTGTATACATCATCCTTTTTTGCAAAAAATCGAAAAAATTTTTTTCACTCAAAAGTATACATTATTATACTCAAATGAAAGGGAATTTAAAGAGCTATTTAGCAGTACATAAATCTCTGGGAAATTCTGAGATTTAGTATGGATTTTGCATTGAAATGCATTAAAATTTCCATAATCGATCCTCCATAATCATCATTTTCTCAGGAACTAAGAGCAATTTCGCAGCGAAAAGTGGTTTTATTTGATGCCCTTAATATTTCCTTTCGTTTGAGTATAATATTGAGTGAAACAAAAATTTTCCATTTTTTGGCAAAATAGACAGTGTATACATCATCCTTTTTTGCAAAAAATCGAAAAAATTTTTTTCACTCAAAAGTATACATTATTATACTCAAATGAAAGGGAATTTAAAGAGCTATTTAGCAGTACATAAATCTCTGGGAAATTCTGAGATTTAGTATGGATTTTGCATTGAAATGCATTAAAATTTCCATAATCGATCCTCCATAATCATCATTTTCTCAGGAACTAAGAGCAATTTCGCAGCGAAAAGTGGTTTTATTTGATGCCCTTAATATTTCCTTTCGTTTGAGTATAATATTGAGTGAAACAAAAATTTTCCATTTTTTGGCAAAATAGACAGTGTATACATCATCCTTTTTTGCAAAAAATCGAAAAAATTTTTTTCACTCAAAAGTATAAATTATTATACTCAAATGAAAGGGAATTTAAAGAGCTATTTAGCAGTACATAAATCTCTGGGAAATTCTGAGATTTAGTATGGATTTTGCATTGAAATGCATTAAAATTTCCATAATCGATCCTCCATAATCATCATTTTCTCAGGAACTAAGAGCAATTTCGCAGCGAAAAGTGGTTTTATTTGATGCCCTTAATATTTCCTTTCGTTTGAGTATAATATTGAGTGAAACAAAAATTTTCCATTTTTTGGCAAAATAGACAGTGTATACATCATCCTTTTTTGCAAAAAATCGAAAAAATTTTTTTCACTCAAAAGTATACATTATTATACTCAAATGAAAGGGAATTTAAAGAGCTATTTAGCAGTACATAAATCTCTGGGAAATTCTGAGATTTAGTATGGATTTTGCATTGAAATGCATTAAAATTTCCATAATCGATCCTCCATAATCATCATTTTCTCAGGAACTAAGAGCAATTTCGCAGCGAAAAGTGGTTTTATTTGATGCCCTTAATATTTCCTTTCGTTTGAGTATAATATTGAGTGAAACAAAAATTTTCCATTTTTTGGCAAAATAGACAGTGTATACATCATCCTTTTTTGCAAAAAATCGAAAAAATTTTTTTCACTCAAAAGTATACATTATTATACTCAAATGAAAGGGAATTTAAAGAGCTATTTAGCAGTACATAAATCTCTGGGAAATTCTGAGATTTAGTATGGATTTTGCATTGAAATGCATTAAAATTTCCATAATCGATCCTCCATAATCATCATTTTCTCAGGAACTAAGAGCAATTTCGCAGCGAAAAGTGGTTTTATTTGATGCCCTTAATATTTCCTTTCGTTTGAGTATAATATTGAGTGAAACAAAAATTTTCCATTTTTTGGCAAAATAGACAGTGTATACATCATCCTTTTTTGCAAAAAATCGAAAAAATTTTTTTCACTCAAAAGTATACATTATTATACTCAAATGAAAGGGAATTTAAAGAGCTATTTAGCAGTACATAAATCTCTGGGAAATTCTGAGATTTAGTATGGATTTTGCATTGAAATGCATTAAAATTTCCATAATCGATCCTCCATAATCATCATTTTCTCAGGAACTAAGAGCAATTAGCGAAAAGTGGTTTTATTTGATGCCCTTAATATTTCCTTTCGTTTGAGTATAATATTGAGTGAAACAAAAATTTTCCATTTTTTGGCAAAATAGACAGTGTATACATCATCCTTTTTTGTAAAAAATCGAAAAAATTTTTTTCACTCAAAAGTATACATTATTATACTCAAATGAAAGGGAATTTAAAGAGCTATTTAGCAGTACATAAATCTCTGGGAAATTCTGAGATTTAGTATGGATTTTGCATTGAAATGCATTAAAATTTCCATAATCGATCCTCCATAATCATCATTTTCTCAGGAACTAAGAGCAATTTCGCAGCGAAAAGTGGTTTTATTTGATGCCCTTAATATTTCCTTTCGTTTGAGTATAATATTGAGTGAAACAAAAATTTTCCATTTTTTGGCAAAATAGACAGTGTATACATCATCTTTTTTGCAAAAATCGAAAAAATTTTTTTCACTCAAAAGTATACATTATTATACTCAAATGAAAGGGAATTTAAAGAGCTATTTAGCAGTACATAAATCTCTGGGAAATTCTGAGATTTAGTATGGATTTTGCATTGAAATGCATTAAAATTTCCATAATCGATCCTCCATAATCATCATTTTCTCAGGAACTAAGAGCAATTTCGCAGCGAAAAGTGGTTTTATTTGATGCCCTTAATATTTCCTTTCGTTTGAGTATAATATTGAGTGAAACAAAAATTTTCCATTTTTGGCAAAATAGACAGTGTATACATCATCCTTTTTGCAAAAAATCGAAAAAATTTTTTTCACTCAAAAGTATACATTATTATACTCAAATGAAAGGGAATTTAAAGAGCTATTTAGCAGTACATAAATCTCTGGGAAATTCTGAGATTTAGTATGGATTTTGCATTGAAATGCATTAAAATTTCCATAATCGATCCTCCATAATCATCATTTTCTCAGGAACTAAGAGCAATTTCGCAGCGAAAAGTGGTTTTATTTGATGCCCTTAATATTTCCTTTCGTTTGAGTATAATATTGAGTGAAACAAAAATTTTCCATTTTTTGGCAAAATAGACAGTGTATACATCATCCTTTTTTTGCAAAAAATCGAAAAAATTTTTTTCACTCAAAAGTATACATTATTATACTCAAATGAAAGGGAATTTAAAGAGCTATTTAGCAAGTACATAAATCTCTGGGAAATTCTGAGATTTAGTATGGATTTTGCATTGAAATGCATTAAAATTTCCATAATCGATCCTCCATAATCATCATTTTCTCAGGAACTAAGAGCAATTTCGCAGCGAAAAGTGGTTTTATTTGATGCCCTTAATATTTCCTTTCGTTTGAGTATAATATTGAGTGAAACAAAAATTTTCCATTTTTTGGCAAAATAGACAGTGTATAACATCATCCTTTTTTGCAAAAAATCGAAAAATTTTTTTCACTCAAAAGTATACATTATTATACTCAAATGAAAGGGAATTTAAAGAGCTATTTAGCAGTACATAAATCTCTGGGAAATTCTGAGATTTAGTATGGATTTTGCATTGAAATGCATTAAAATTTCCATAATCGATCCTCCATAATCATCATTTTCTCAGGAACTAAGAGCAATTTCGCAGCGAAAAGTGGTTTTATTTGATGCCCTTAATATTTCCTTTCGTTTGAGTATAATATTGAGTGAAACAAAATTTTCCATTTTTTGGCAAAATAGACAGTGTATAACATCATCCTTTTTTGCAAAAAATCGAAAAAATTTTTTTCACTCAAAGTATACATTATTATACTCAAATGAAAGGGAATTTAAAGAGCTATTTAGCAGTACATAAATCTCTGGGAAATTCTGAGATTTAGTATGGATTTTGCATTGAAATGCATTAAAATTTCCATAATCGATCCTCCATAATCATCATTTTCTCAGGAACTAAGAGCAATTTCGCAGCGAAAAGTGGTTTTATTTGATGCCCTTAATATTTCCTTTCGTTTGAGTATAATATTGAGTGAAACAAAAATTTTCCATTTTTTGGCAAAATAGACAGTGTATATACATCATCCTTTTTTGCAAAAAATCGAAAAAATTTTTTTCACTCAAAAGTATACATTATTATACTCAAATGAAAGGGAATTTAAAGAGCTATTTAGCAGTACATAAATCTCTGGGAAATTCTGAGATTTAGTATGGATTTTGCATTGAAATGCATTAAAATTTCCATAATCGATCCTCCATAATCATCATTTTCTCAGGAACTAAGAGCAATTTCGCAGCGAAAAGTGGTTTTATTTGATGCCCTTAATATTTCCTTTCGTTTGAGTATAATATTGAGTGAAACAAAAATTTTCCATTTTTTGGCAAAATAGACAGTGTATACATCATCCTTTTTTGTAAAAAATCGAAAAAATTTTTTTCACTCAAAAGTATACATTATTATACTCAAATGAAAGGGAATTTAAAGAGCTATTTAGCAGTACATAAATCTCTGGGAAATTCTGAGATTTAGTATGGATTTTGCATTGAAATGCATTAAAATTTCCATAATCGATCCTCCATAATCATCATTTTCTCAGGAACTAAGAGCAATTTCGCAGCGAAAAGTGGTTTTATTTGATGCCCTTAATATTTCCTTTCGTTTGAGTATAATATTGAGTGAAACAAAAATTTTCCATTTTTTGGCAAAATAGGACACATCATCTTTTTTGCAAAAAATCGAAAAAATTTTTTTCACTCAAAAGTATACATTATTATACTCAAATGAAAGGGAATTTAAAGAGCTATTTAGCAGTACATAAATCTCTGGGAAATTCTGAGATTTAGTATGGATTTTGCATTGAAATGCATTAAAATTTCCATAATCGATCCTCCATAATCATCATTTTCTCAGGAACTAAGAGCAATTTCGCAGCGAAAAGTGGTTTTATTTGATGCCCTTAATATTTCCTTTCGTTTGAGTATAATATTGAGTGAAACAAAAATTTTCCATTTTTTGGCAAAATAGACAGTGTATACATCATCCTTTTTTGCAAAAAATCGAAAAAATTTTTTTCACTCAAAAGTATACATTATTATACTCAAATGAAAGGGAATTTAAAGAGCTATTTAGCAGTACATAAATCTCTGGGAAATTCTGAGATTTAGTATGGATTTTGCATTGAAATGCATTAAAATTTCCATAATCGATCCTCCATAATCATCATTTTCTCAGGAACTAAGAGCAATTTCGCAGCGAAAAGTGGTTTTATTTGATGCCCTTAATATTTCCTTTCGTTTGAGTATAATATTGAGTGAAACAAAAATTTTCCATTTTTTGGCAAAATAGACAGTGTATACATCATCCTTTTTTGCAAAAAATCGAAAAAATTTTTTTCACTCAAAAGTATACATTATTATACTCAAATGAAAGGGAATTTAAAGAGCTATTTAGCAGTACATAAATCTCTGGGAAATTCTGAGATTTAGTATGGATTTTGCATTGAAATGCATTAAAATTTCCATAATCGATCCTCCATAATCATCATTTTCTCAGGAACTAAGAGCAATTTCGCAGCGAAAAGTGGTTTTATTTGATGCCCTTAATATTTCCTTTCGTTTGAGTATAATATTGAGTGAAACAAAAATTTTCCATTTTTTGGCAAAATAGACAGTGATATACATCATCCTTTTTTGCAAAAAATCGAAAAATTTTTTTTCACTCAAAAGTATACATTATTATACTCAAATGAAAGGGAATTTAAAGAGCTATTTAGCAGTACATAAATCTCTGGGAAATTCTGAGATTTAGTATGGATTTTGCATTGAAATGCATTAAAATTTCCATAATCGATCCTCCATAATCATCATTTTCTCAGGAACTAAGAGCAATTTCGCAGCGAAAAGTGGTTTTATTTGATGCCCTTAATATTTCCTTTCGTTTGAGTATAATATTGAGTGAAACAAAAATTTTCCATTTTTTGGCAAAATAGACAGTGTATAACATCATCCTTTTTTGCAAAAAATCGAAAAAATTTTTTTCACTCAAAAGTATACATTATTATACTCAAATGAAAGGGAATTTAAAGAGCTATTTAGCAGTACATAAATCTCTGGGAAATTCTGAGATTTAGTATGGATTTTGCATTGAAATGCATTAAAATTTCCATAATCGATCCTCCATAATCATCATTTTCTCAGGAACTAAGAGCAATTTCGCAGCGAAAAGTGGTTTTATTTGATGCCCTTAATATTTCCTTTCGTTTGAGTATAATATTGAGTGAAACAAAAATTTTCCATTTTTTGGCAAAATAGACAGTGTATAACATCATCCTTTTTTGCAAAAAATCGAAAAAAATTTTTTCACTCAAAAGTATACATTATTATACTCAAATGAAAGGGAATTTAAAGAGCTATTTAGCAGTACATAAATCTCTGGGAAATTCTGAGATTTAGTATGGATTTTGCATTGAAATGCATTAAATTTCCATAATCGATCCTCCATAATCATCATTTTCTCAGGAACTAAGAGCAATTTCGCAGCGAAAAGTGGTTTTATTTGATGCCCTTAATATTTCCTTTCGTTTGAGTATAATATTGAGTGAAACAAAAATTTTCCATTTTTTGGCAAATAGACAGTGTATACATCATCCTTTTTTTGCAAAAAATCGAAAAAATTTTTTTCACTCAAAAGTATACATTATTATACTCAAATGAAAGGGAATTTAAAGAGCTATTTAGCAGTACATAAATCTCTGGGAAATTCTGAGATTTAGTATGGATTTTGCATTGAAATGCATTAAAATTTCCATAATCGATCCTCCATAATCATCATTTCTCAGGAACTAAGAGCAATTTCGCAGCGAAAAGTGGTTTTATTTGATGCCCTTAATATTTCCTTTCGTTTGAGTATAATATTGAGTGAAACAAAAATTTTCCATTTTTTGGCAAAATAGACAGTGTATACATCATCCTTTTTTGCAAAAAATCGAAAAATTTTTTCACTCAAAAGTATACATTATTATACTCAAATGAAAGGGAATTTAAAGAGCTATTTAGCAGTACATAAATCTCTGGGAAATTCTGAGATTTAGTATGGATTTTGCATTGAAATGCATTAAAATTTCCATAATCGATCCTCCATAATCATCATTTTCTCAGGAACTAAGAGCAATTTCGCAGCGAAAAGTGGTTTTATTTGATGCCCTTAATATTTCCTTTCGTTGAGTATAATATTGAGTGAAACAAAAATTTTCCATTTTTTGGCAAAATAGACAGTGTATACATCATCCTTTTTTGCAAAAAATCGAAAAAATTTTTTCACTCAAAAGTATACATTATTATACTCAAATGAAAGGGAATTTAAAGAGCTATTTAGCAGTACATAAATCTCTGGGAAATTCTGAGATTTAGTATGGATTTTGCATTGAAATGCATTAAAATTTCCATAATCGATCCTCCATAATCATCATTTTCTCAGGAACTAAGAGCAATTTCGCAGCGAAAAGTGGTTTTATTTGATGCCCTTAATATTTCCTTTCGTTTGAGTATAATATTGAGTGAAACAAAAATTTTCCATTTTTGGCAAAATAGACAGTGTATACATCATCCTTTTTGCAAAAAATCGAAAAAAAAAATTTTTTTCACTCAAAAGTATACATTATTATACTCAAATGAAAGGGAATTTAAAGAGCTATTTAGCAGTACATAAATCTCTGGGAAATTCTGAGATTTAGTATGGATTTTGCATTGAAATGCATTAAAATTTCCATAATCGATCCTCCATAATCATCATTTTCTCAGGAACTAAGAGCAATTTCGCAGCGAAAAGTGGTTTTATTTGATGCCCTTAATATTTCCTTTCGTTTGAGTATAATATTGAGTGAAACAAAAATTTTCCATTTTTTGGCAAAATAGACAGTGTATACATCATCCTTTTTTGCAAAAAATCGAAAAAATTTTTTTCACTCAAAAGTATACATTATTATACTCAAATGAAAGGGAATTTAAAGAGCTATTTAGCACTACATAAATCTCTGGGAAATTCTGAGATTTAGTATGGATTTTGCATTGAAATGCATTAAAATTTCCATAATCGATCCTCCATAATCATCATTTTCTCAGGAACTAAGAGCAATTTCGCAGCGAAAAGTGGTTTTATTTGATGCCCTTAATATTTCCTTTCGTTTGAGTATAATATTGAGTGAAACAAAAATTTTCCATTTTTTGGCAAAATAGACAGTGTATACATCATCCTTTTTTGCAAAAAATCGAAAAAATTTTTTTCACTCAAAAGTATACATTATTATACTCAAATGAAAGGGAATTTAAAGAGCTATTTAGCAGTACATAAATCTCTGGGAAATTCTGAGATTTAGTATGGATTTTGCATTGAAATGCATTAAAATTTCCATAATCGATCCTCCATAATCATCATTTTCTCAGGAACTAAGAGCAATTTCGCAGCGAAAAGTGGTTTTATTTGATGCCCTTAATATTTCCTTTCGTTTGAGTATAATATTGAGTGAAACAAAAATTTTCCATTTTTTGGCAAAATAGACAGTGTATACATCATCCTTTTTTGCAAAAAATCGAAAAAATTTGTTTCACTCAAAAGTATACATTATTATACTCAAATGAAAGGGAATTTAAAGAGCTATTTAGCAGTACATAAATCTCTGGGAAATTCTGAGATTTAGTATGGATTTTGCATTGAAATGCATTAAAATTTCCATAATCGATCCTCCATAATCATCATTTTCTCAGGAACTAAGAGCAATTTCGCAGCGAAAAGTGGTTTTATTTGATGCCCTTAATATTTCCTTTCGTTTGAGTATAATATTGAGTGAAACAAAAATTTTCCATTTTTTGGCAAAATAGACAGTGTATACATCATCCTTTTTTGCAAAAAATCGAAAAAATTTGTTTCACTCAAAAGTATACATTATTATACTCAAATGAAAGGGAATTTAAAGAGCTATTTAGCAGTACATAAATCTCTGGGAAATTCTGAGATTTAGTATGGATTTTGCATTGAAATGCATTAAAATTTCCATAATCGATCCTCCATAATCATCATTTTCTCAGGAACTAAGAGCAATTTCGCAGCGAAAAGTGGTTTTATTTGATGCCCTTAATATTTCCTTTCGTTTGAGTATAATATTGAGTGAAACAAAAATTTTCCATTTTTTGGCAAAATAGACAGTGTATACATCATCCTTTTTTGCAAAAAATCGAAAAAATTTTTTTCACTCAAAAGTATACATTATTATACTCAAATGAAAGGGAATTTAAAGAGCTATTTAGCAGTACATAAATCTCTGGGAAATTCTGAGATTTAGTATGGATTTTGCATTGAAATGCATTAAAATTTCCATAATCGATCCTCCATAATCATCATTTTCTCAGGAACTAAGAGCAATTTCGCAGCGAAAAGTGGTTTTATTTGATGCCCTTAATATTTCCTTTCGTTTGAGTATAATATTGAGTGAAACAAAAATTTTCCATTTTTTGGCAAAATAGACAGTGTATACATCATCCTTTTTTGCAAAAAATCGAAAAAATTTTTTTCACTCAAAAGTATACATTATTATACTCAAATGAAAGGGAATTTAAAGAGCTATTTAGCAGTACATAAATCTCTGGGAAATTCTGAGATTTAGTATGGATTTTGCATTGAAATGCATTAAAATTTCCATAATCGATCCTCCATAATCATCATTTTCTCAGGAACTAAGAGCAATTTCGCAGCGAAAAGTGGTTTTATTTGATGCCCTTAATATTTCCTTTCGTTTGAGTATAATATTGAGTGAAACAAAAATTTTCTATTTTTTGGCAAAATAGACAGTGTATACATCATCCTTTTTTGCAAAAAATCGAAAAAATTTTTTTCACTCAAAAGTATACATTATTATACTCAAATGAAAGGGAATTTAAAGAGCTATTTAGCAGTACATAAATCTCTGGGAAATTCTGAGATTTAGTATGGATTTTGCATTGAAATGCATTAAAATTTCCATAATCGATCCTCCATAATCATCATTTTCTCAGGAACTAAGAGCAATTTCGCAGCGAAAAGTGGTTTTATTTGATGCCCTTAATATTTCCTTTCGTTTGAGTATAATATTGAGTGAAACAAAAATTTTCCATTTTTTGGCAAAATAGACAGTGTATACATCATGCTTTTTTGCAAAAAATCGAAAAAATTTTTTCACTCAAAAGTATACATTATTATACTCAAATGAAAGGGAATTTAAAGAGCTATTTAGCAGTACATAAATCTCTGGGAAATTCTGAGATTTAGTATGGATTTTGCATTGAAATGCATTAAAATTTCCATAATCGATCCTCCATAATCATCATTTTCTCAGGAACTAAGAGCAATTTCGCAGCGAAAAGTGGTTTTATTTGATGCCCTTAATATTTCCTTTCGTTTGAGTATAATATTGAGTGAAACAAAAATTTTCCATTTTTTGGCAAAATAGACAGTGTATACATCATCCTTTTTTGCAAAAAATCGAAAAAATTTTTTCACTCAAAAGTATACATTATTATACTCAAATGAAAGGGAATTTAAAGAGCTATTTAGCAGTACATAAATCTCTGGGAAATTCTGAGATTTAGTATGGATTTTGCATTGAAATGCATTAAAATTTCCATAATCGATCCTCCATAATCATCATTTTCTCAGGAACTAAGAGCAATTTCGCAGCGAAAAGTGGTTTTATTTGATGCCCTTAATATTTCCTTTCGTTTGAGTATAATATTGAGTGAAACAAAAATTTTCCATTTTTTGGCAAAATAGACAGTGTATATATACATCATCCTTTTTTGCAAAAAATCGAAAAAATTTTTTTCACTCAAAAGTATACATTATTATACTCAAATGAAAGGGAATTTAAAGAGCTATTTAGCAGTACATAAATCTCTGGGAAATTCTGAGATTTAGTATGGATTTTGCATTGAAATGCATTAAAATTTCCATAATCGATCCTCCATAATCATCATTTTCTCAGGAACTAAGAGCAATTTCGCAGCGAAAAGTGGTTTTATTTGATGCCCTTAATATTTCCTTTCGTTTGAGTATAATATTGAGTGAAACAAAAATTTTCCATTTTTTGGCAAAATAGACAGTGTATACATCATCCTTTTTTGCAAAAAATCGAAAAAATTTTTTTCACTCAAAAGTATACATTATTATACTCAAATGAAAGGGAATTTAAAGAGCTATTTAGCAGTACATAAATCTCTGGGAAATTCTGAGATTTAGTATGGATTTTGCATAGAAATGCATTAAAATTTCCATAATCGATCCTCCATAATCATCATTTTCTCAGGAACTAAGAGCAATTTCGCAGCGAAAAGTGGTTTTATTTGATGCCCTTAATATTTCCTTTCGTTTGAGTATAATATTGAGTGAAACAAAAATTTTCCATTTTTTGGCAAAATAGACAGTGTATACATCATCCTTTTTTGCAAAAAATCGAAAAAATTTTTTTCACTCAAAAGTATACATTATTATACTCAAATGAAAGGGAATTTAAAGAGCTATTTAGCAGTACATAAATCTCTGGGAAATTCTGAGATTTAGTATGGATTTTGCATAGAAATGCATTAAAATTTCCATAATCGATCCTCCATAATCATCATTTTCTCAGGAACTAAGAGCAATTTCGCAGCGAAAAGTGGTTTTATTTGATGCCCTTAATATTTCCTTTCGTTTGAGTATAATATTGAGTGAAACAAAAATTTTCCATTTTTTGGCAAAATAGACAGTGTTATACATCATCCTTTTTTGCAAAAAATCGAAAAAATTTTTTTCACTCAAAAGTATACATTATTATACTCAAATGAAAGGGAATTTAAAGAGCTATTTAGCAGTACATAAATCTCTGGGAAATTCTGAGATTTAGTATGGATTTTGCATTGAAATGCATTAAAATTTCCATAATCGATCCTCCATAATCATCATTTTCTCAGGAACTAAGAGGAATTTCGCAGCGAAAAGTGGTTTTATTTGATGCCCTTAATATTTCCTTTCGTTTGAGTATAATATTGAGTGAAACAAAAATTTTCCATTTTTTGGCAAAATAGACAGTGTATAATACATCATCCTTTTTTGCAAAAAATCGAAAAAATTTTTTTCACTCAAAAGTATACATTATTATACTCAAATGAAAGGGAATTTAAAGAGCTATTTAGCAGTACATAAATCTCTGGGAAATTCTGAGATTTAGTATGGATTTTGCATTGAAATGCATTAAAATTTCCATAATCGATCCTCCATAATCATCATTTTCTCAGGAACTAAGAGCAATTTCGCAGCGAAAAGTGGTTTTATTTGATGCCCTTAATATTTCCTTTCGTTTGAGTATAATATTGAGTGAAACAAAAATTTTCCATTTTTTGGCAAAATAGACAGTGTATACATCATCCTTTTTTGCAAAAAATCGAAAAAATTTTTTTCACTCAAAAGTATACATTATTATACTCAAATGAAAGGGAATTTAAAGAGCTATTTAGCAGTACATAAATCTCTGGGAAATTCTGAGATTTAGTATGGATTTTGCATTGAAATGCATTAAAATTTCCATAATCGATCCTCCATAATCATCATTTTCTCAGGAACTAAGAGCAATTTCGCAGCGAAAAGTGGTTTTATTTGATGCCCTTAATATTTCCTTTCGTTTGAGTATAATATTGAGTGAAACAAAAATTTTCCATTTTTTGGCAAAATAGACAGTGTATATATACATCATCCTTTTTTGCAAAAAATCGAAAAAATTTTTTTCACTCAAAAGTATACATTATTATACTCAAATGAAAGGGAATTTAAAGAGCTATTTAGCAGTACATAAATCTCTGGGAAATTCTGAGATTTAGTATGGATTTTGCATTGAAATGCATTAAAATTTCCATAATCGATCCTCCATAATCATCATTTTCTCAGGAACTAAGAGCAATTTCGCAGCGAAAAGTGGTTTTATTTGATGCCCTTAATATTTCCTTTCGTTTGAGTATAATATTGAGTGAAACAAAAATTTTCCATTTTTTGGCAAAATAGACAGTGTATACATCATCCTTTTTTGCAAAAAATCGAAAAAATTTTTTTCACTCAAAAGTATACATTATTATACTCAAATGAAAGGGAATTTAAAGATCTATTTAGCAGTACATAAATCTCTGGGAAATTCTGAGATTTAGTATGGATTTTGCATAGAAATGCATTAAAATTTCCATAATCGATCCTCCATAATCATCATTTTCTCAGGAACTAAGAGCAATTTCGCAGCGAAAAGTGGTTTTATTTGATGCCCTTAATATTTCCTTTCGTTTGAGTATAATATTGAGTGAAACAAAAATTTTCCATTTTTTGGCAAAATAGACAGTGTATACATCATCCTTTTTTGCAAAAAATCGAAAAAATTTTTTTCACTCAAAAGTATACATTATTATACTCAAATGAAAGGGAATTTAAAGAGCTATTTAGCAGTACATAAATCTCTGGGAAATTCTGAGATTTAGTATGGATTTTGCATAGAAATGCATTAAAATTTCCATAATCGATCCTCCATAATCATCATTTTCTCAGGAACTAAGAGCAATTTCGCAGCGAAAAGTGGTTTTATTTGATGCCCTTAATATTTCCTTTCGTTTGAGTATAATATTGAGTGAAACAAAAATTTTCCATTTTTTGGCAAAATAGACAGTGTATACATCATCCTTTTTTGCAAAAAATCGAAAAAAATTTTTTCACTCAAAAGTATACATTATTATACTCAAATGAAAGGGAATTTAAAGAGCTATTTAGCAGTACATAAATCTCTGGGAAATTCTGAGATTTAGTATGGATTTTGCATTGAAATGCATTAAAATTTCCATAATCGATCCTCCATAATCATCATTTTCTCAGGAACTAAGAGCAATTTCGCAGCGAAAAGTGGTTTTATTTGATGCCCTTAATATTTCCTTTCGTTTGAGTATAATATTGAGTGAGTATAATATTCCATTTTTTGGCAAAATAGACAGTGTATAATACATCATCCTTTTTTGCAAAAAATCGAAAAAATTTTTTTCACTCAAAAGTATACATTATTATACTCAAATGAAAGGGAATTTAAAGAGCTATTTAGCAGTACATAAATCTCTGGGAAATTCTGAGATTTAGTATGGATTTTGCATTGAAATGCATTAAAATTTCCATAATCGATCCTCCATAATCATCATTTTCTCAGGAACTAAGAGCAATTTCGCAGCGAAAAGTGGTTTTATTTGATGCCCTTAATATTTCCTTTCGTTTGAGTATAATATTGAGTGAAACAAAAATTTTCCATTTTTTGGCAAAATAGACAGTGTATACATCATCCTTTTTTGCAAAAAATCGAAAAAATTTTTTTCACTCAAAAGTATACATTATTATACTCAAATGAAAGGGAATTTAAAGAGCTATTTAGCAGTACATAAATCTCTGGGAAATTCTGAGATTTAGTATGGATTTTGCATTGAAATGCATTAAAATTTCCATAATCGATCCTCCATAATCATCATTTTCTCAGGAACTAAGAGCAATTTCGCAGCGAAAAGTGGTTTTATTTGATGCCCTTAATATTTCCTTTCGTTTGAGTATAATATTGAGTGAAACAAAAATTTTCCATTTTTTGGCAAAATAGACAGTGTATATATACATCATCCTTTTTTGCAAAAAATCGAAAAAATTTTTTTCACTCAAAAGTATACATTATTATACTCAAATGAAAGGGAATTTAAAGAGCTATTTAGCAGTACATAAATCTCTGGGAAATTCTGAGATTTAGTATGGATTTTGCATTGAAATGCATTAAAATTTCCATAATCGATCCTCCATAATCATCATTTTCTCAGGAACTAAGAGCAATTTCGCAGCGAAAAGTGGTTTTATTTGATGCCCTTAATATTTCCTTTCGTTTGAGTATAATATTGAGTGAAACAAAAATTTTCCATTTTTTGGCAAAATAGACAGTGTATACATCATCCTTTTTTGCAAAAAATCGAAAAAATTTTTTTCACTCAAAAGTATACATTATTATACTCAAATGAAAGGGAATTTAAAGAGCTATTTAGCAGTACATAAATCTCTGGGAAATTCTGAGATTTAGTATGGATTTTGCATAGAAATGCATTAAAATTTCCATAATCGATCCTCCATAATCATCATTTTCTCAGGAACTAAGAGCAATTTCGCAGCGAAAAGTGGTTTTATTTGATGCCCTTAATATTTCCTTTCGTTTGAGTATAATATTGAGTGAAACAAAAATTTTCCATTTTTTGGCAAAATAGACAGTGTATACATCATCCTTTTTTGCAAAAAATCGAAAAAATTTTTTTCACTCAAAAGTATACATTATTATACTCAAATGAAAGGGAATTTAAAGAGCTATTTAGCAGTACATAAATCTCTGGGAAATTCTGAGATTTAGTATGGATTTTGCATAGAAATGCATTAAAATTTCCATAATCGATCCTCCATAATCATCATTTTCTCAGGAACTAAGAGCAATTTCGCAGCGAAAAGTGGTTTTATTTGATGCCCTTAATATTTCCTTTCGTTTGAGTATAATATTGAGTGAAACAAAAATTTTCCATTTTTTGGCAAAATAGACAGTGTTATACATCATCCTTTTTTGCAAAAAATCGAAAAAATTTTTTTCACTCAAAAGTATACATTATTATACTCAAATGAAAGGGAATTTAAAGAGCTATTTAGCAGTACATAAATCTCTGGGAAATTCTGAGATTTAGTATGGATTTTGCATTGAAATGCATTAAAATTTCCATAATCGATCCTCCATAATCATCATTTTCTCAGGAACTAAGAGGAATTTCGCAGCGAAAAGTGGTTTTATTTGATGCCCTTAATATTTCCTTTCGTTTGAGTATAATATTGAGTGAAACAAAAATTTTCCATTTTTTGGCAAAATAGACAGTGTATAATACATCATCCTTTTTTGCAAAAAATCGAAAAAATTTTTTTCACTCAAAAGTATACATTATTATACTCAAATGAAAGGGAATTTAAAGAGCTATTTAGCAGTACATAAATCTCTGGGAAATTCTGAGATTTAGTATGGATTTTGCATTGAAATGCATTAAAATTTCCATAATCGATCCTCCATAATCATCATTTTCTCAGGAACTAAGAGCAATTTCGCAGCGAAAAGTGGTTTTATTTGATGCCCTTAATATTTCCTTTCGTTTGAGTATAATATTGAGTGAAACAAAAATTTTCCATTTTTTGGCAAAATAGACAGTGTATACATCATCCTTTTTTGCAAAAAATCGAAAAAATTTTTTTCACTCAAAAGTATACATTATTATACTCAAATGAAAGGGAATTTAAAGAGCTATTTAGCAGTACATAAATCTCTGGGAAATTCTGAGATTTAGTATGGATTTTGCATTGAAATGCATTAAAATTTCCATAATCGATCCTCCATAATCATCATTTTCTCAGGAACTAAGAGCAATTTCGCAGCGAAAAGTGGTTTTATTTGATGCCCTTAATATTTCCTTTCGTTTGAGTATAATATTGAGTGAAACAAAAATTTTCCATTTTTTGGCAAAATAGACAGTGTATATATACATCATCCTTTTTTGCAAAAAATCGAAAAAATTTTTTTCACTCAAAAGTATACATTATTATACTCAAATGAAAGGGAATTTAAAGAGCTATTTAGCAGTACATAAATCTCTGGGAAATTCTGAGATTTAGTATGGATTTTGCATTGAAATGCATTAAAATTTCCATAATCGATCCTAATCATCATTTTCTCAGGAACTAAGAGCAATTTCGCAGCGAAAAGTGGTTTTATTTGATGCCCTTAATATTTCCTTTCGTTTGAGTATAATATTGAGTGAAACAAAAATTTTCCATTTTTTGGCAAAATAGACAGTGTATACATCATCCTTTTTTGCAAAAAATCGAAAAAATTTTTTTCACTCAAAAGTATACATTATTATACTCAAATGAAAGGGAATTTAAAGAGCTATTTAGCAGTACATAAATCTCTGGGAAATTCTGAGATTTAGTATGGATTTTGCATTGAAATGCATTAAAATTTCCATAATCGATCCTCCATAATCATCATTTTCTCAGGAACTAAGAGCAATTTCGCAGCGAAAAGTGGTTTTATTTGATGCCCTTAATATTTCCTTTCGTTTGAGTATAATATTGAGTGAAACAAAAATTTTCCATTTTTTGGCAAAATAGACAGTGTATACATCATCCTTTTTTGCAAAAAATCGAAAAAATTTTTTTCACTCAAAAGTATACATTATTATACTCAAATGAAAGGGAATTTAAAGAGCTATTTAGCAGTACATAAATCTCTGGGAAATTCTGAGATTTAGTATGGATTTTGCATAGAAATGCATTAAAATTTCCATAATCGATCCTCCATAATCATCATTTTCTCAGGAACTAAGAGCAATTTCGCAGCGAAAAGTGGTTTTATTTGATGCCCTTAATATTTCCTTTCGTTTGAGTATAATATTGAGTGAAACAAAAATTTTCCATTTTTTGGCAAAATAGACAGTGTATACATCATCCTTTTTTGCAAAAAATCGAAAAAATTTTTTTCACTCAAAGTATACATTATTATACTCAAATGAAAGGGAATTTAAAGAGCTATTTAGCAGTACATAAATCTCTGGGAAATTCTGAGATTTAGTATGGATTTTGCATTGAAATGCATTAAAATTTCCATAATCGATCCTCCATAATCATCATTTTCTCAGGAACTAAGAGCAATTTCGCAGCGAAAAGTGGTTTTATTTGATGCCCTTAATATTTCCTTTCGTTTGAGTATAATATTGAGTGAAACAAAAATTTTCCAGTTTTTGGCAAAATAGACAGTGTATACATCATCCTTTTTTGCAAAAAATCGAAAAAATTTTATACTCAATATTATACTCAAACGAAGGGCATCAAATAAAACTACTTTTCGCTGCTGAAGTAATTCTGTAATCATGATCGATATCGTCTTTCATAATAAAAAAAAAAAACAAAATTAAAAAAATAAACAAACTTCAAAATATTTTAACTTTTATTAAATAACAGGAGGCCAGTTTTCAGAAGAAAGTAAATTATATGAAAAATGCTTTCGGAAAATCACAAAGTATAGCTTAAGGCGCTATAATATATTATTTGATTTTATTTGAGTCAGCTTGTCTCGAGTAAACAGGCGAGTCAGCCTGTGTTAAAAGAAACGATATGATGTTAACTTTTTGCCAATTCTTGCAAAAAGTGAAAAATGAAAAATTTTGAGTTGACTCACTTAGAGGAATATTGTCATACGATATAATAATAATATATTTTATTTTATCTAGCATTCGAATATAAGCGCAATTAGTGAATACAAAATATTGAAAAGAACAACCAGTGCGAATAATTTTTATATGTAAATAAAATATGCATATAGCAATCATACGTCCTAGGATTATTTATAAGAGGATGGGTCAATAAGTTTGTAAATTGTTGAATGTAACACAGGTATTGGAATAAAAAAAACATTTTATTTTTCAACATAGTCTCCTTTGAGCTCTATACACTTTGCTTAAGGGTTCTCCAATTTTTTTCATCTCTTGAAAAAAATAAGATTTGTCGAGGTCTTTAAAATAGGGTTGTTTGTGAAATGATTTCTTCGTTGGAGTCAATCCCTTTCGGCTGAGCCATTTCTACAGGTTTGAAAACAAGAAGTAGTCACTCAGGGCTAAATCTGGTGAATAGGGCGAATGAGGAAGCAATTCATGGATATTTGCCATTGAAACTGACATTTTCCATTTTCTCCTCAATTCTTAATTTGTTAGTTAAGTTGTTAGTTTTATAGAAAAATTTGTTTTCTGAAAATTTGCTAATTGATTCTCTTATTAGTTTTTGATAAGTTAGGAGGATCTAAATCTTTCTTTAAAAAATAAAAAATAATGATAATAATTAAAATCTTTGTTTTTATAAAACACTCCCAAAGAATATATCGCTATGAGTTTCCTTAGATTTCGATGTAATTTAAGTAAAGGTTAAATTTTTTAAGCGTTTATAACTGTAAGTTATTTTTACAAATTCTTTAAAATAAGAGATAACTTATACTTTGAAAAACTTTGCTTAATACATTTCCTCATATTTAATATAACGGCTAGAGAACGGCAATGAAAACATCATATTTTTTTTATTAAAAATCGCTGCAGTTTTCCAAAAAAAAAAAAATAAAAAGTGACCTTGAAACGTGAAGATAAACAGTGTGTTATCTTTAACAATATAGTATGTATATTAGAAATTATGCATATTTTAAATACATAAATATTTTCCTTTATGCAATCTACACATTATAAGTGGGCCTAAATACATAAATGAATACACATCTCTTATTTAGTTATTTTTAGATATGAAATAAATTTGTCAAAAATCATTAGACTTACAAAATACAAGCAAGTTGGATAAAGGCAACGCCAGCATTTATTAACCATATTAAATTATGTAGGTGTATTAGGGTGGATCGATATTTTTTTTTTAGGAATTTCGCTTAGGACAGCTGTAGAGAAGTTGTGGTAAGATGTAAAATATATTTTTAAAAAGTTTCAGCCAAAATATCTGAAACTTTCGAATAAAATTATTTTTTTTGTTATCGAATTTTTGTTCACCAGATTTGATACATTTTTCGCTTTTAACAGCAAATTTAAGGTTTAAAATAACTAAAAATTTAAAAGTAAACAGGGAAAACAGATTCATCGTGACAACAAATTTTTTTTTTTGCCAACCGAATGGTTTGGTTGGCACCACCAATATATACGTTTGTAGCAACAGAAATTCATTTTATACAACAGAATTTCGGTTAAAACAATATATTTCAGGAATACATTTGATTACGACAACGAAGTAATTTACACGCTGCTACCATATTATTCAGTTGGTCATCACAATGAATCTGTTTTCTGTGTGTAGTAATGTTTTTGAACAATTTATTTTTAATCGAAATTTTCTTTGGTTTTTATTGTGAATAAGAAAAAATGAAGAAATATTTTTTATAAAAAAAATTATCATTTTGAAAAATCAAATTTTTCTCATTGTTCAAAATTTCAGATTTTCGTAAGAACAAAATTCGAAGTTAAATACCGATTTGCCAGAATCTTTAAATTTTTTACCTCTATCCACAACGTGTCTACCCGAGGCCTGAGCGAAATACTATCAAAAGTAAAATTCGATCCACGCTAATGTGTATGTTCAAACTTTTATTTGTATGTAAATTTGTAAATGTACATTAAGGTGGAGCAGTTTTTTATTTTTAAAATGTTTTGCAAACTAAACTTTCTTTTCAATATAATATATAATATTTCGGTCATAATTGCAATAAAAACAGTCACAATATATATTGATATTATGACTGTTGGGCAAATGGTGATAAATGAGGGTCATTGCCTACCGGAATGTGTTGTGAAAGTCATTGCTAATCGACTTTATGATTCCCTATATCAAGTGTAATTTCGGTCCAATTTGGGGAAGTGTAAGGAAAGTTATTCTTATATAGGACTAGGTAAAAATATGGTAAGATTTCATTTAAATTTGAAAGCAATCGATGTCAAATCATGCCTACATATTAAAAGAAAATCGGACCATATTTGCACCTAATCTCCATATAAATCCAGATTTCTGATATTTACTTAAAAATATTATCAAAATTCGGGACCACCTAATGTGCGTATAATATTTTTTTAAGAAAAACGAAAAAAAATTCCATTAATTTCTGGCATAGGTAATGATTTTTCATCGCATTACATAAAAGTAATCTTGCTGTGTTTTTATGTATATTTATATTAATCATAAATCTTTTAAGTTCATTTAGTAAATCAACACTTTTATTTCGTAAATAAATATTGAAACAACTTTTGGCATTAAACGATAAAAAAGGGGTTTTTTATAGCAAACATAATGCAATTATATGTGTTTCAATTTTTGTTCAATTAAAACAATTGTATATATAACAAGAATATTAATTACTAAAAAATCAAGCCACCGAGTTAAGTTCACACGCAAGAGTTATGAAGCTGCTGATGCAGTAGTAGCCAAACTTCTAATACGTGGATTTTAGCAAGGAATATGAATTAAACAGAATGTACACAGTTAAAAGCATCGTCGCTCATTATAAATTTAGCCAGAAAATCGTCCAATTGCGTCGTTGAGGTTTAGAAGGGCGAGAGCCTAGTTTAACCGCAATTGACGTTTTGCAGGCAGTAGCTGATAAATATTTTTCCTTTTTTTGATACATTGTGTTGGCAAATTAATTAAATATTAAAATTAATTTTAGTTTATGACACCTGTTAGTAAATATGCCTTTTCTTTCCTGTTTGCTGTTGGTATTTATAAGCCGTCAGGAAAATTCAATTATGCTGTTTTGTATACATTAAGGTGTCCCTTAGAAATTTTCCATTATTAATGCTAAAACACTGGGTAGTGTTTGTTGTATTTGTTATCCTATAAAAATATGATATTTAAAGTTTCCGATTTTTTAAAAATTCCCAAAACTTTGAATCACTTCTATAAATGTTGAGACATATCATTTCTTTAATAATTTGATATATAAATTTTTTTTAAATCATTCAAAAATATTTCAAGTGATTTTCACTGAAAATAGCATTTTAGTCTGCAATAGTTTGAGGATATTTTGATAATGTTTCAGAAATATTTTTAAAATCATGAATTTACAAAAAAAATCAATTATCCTTTAAACTAAAAATATATAAAAACAGAGTATTATTTTTTTTTTTTAATTTTCTGAATGTAAAGGAATGCAAGGTATATAAAAATTATTGGATATTTTAGGAATTAAAAAAAATCGACCATTTTGGCCACGATTCGGCACAGTTTAAAGTTTTCAAAACAAACAAAAAAAATTATTGTCGAATTTAGTACAAAACATTTGAGAGTAAATGAAATATATCTAGAGGGGTGTTGGAACTGAAATAACCAACAAGTGGTAATTTAATGCATACCTTAATATACATGCAATATTAAATAAACATGTATCTTATTAATATATTTTTCTTATTGTTCATTTAATATTTTTAAACAACGTTATTAAATAAACTCCCTTAAGGTAATATTAAATATAAAGGGGATATAAAGAAATAAGAAGGAAAATTAAAAAAAAATTGTTAATCAAGGATTTTTTTTATATGCAAACAAGAATCTTATTATATATGTACACCCAGAGAAAAGATTGGTTGCAATTCGATCAAAAACACTTATTTGCAAGGATTTTATTTTGTTTGGAATAACCTATAATTCATTAATAAAGCAAAAATGTTGTATTGGGAATTGAAAAAAGGGAAAATAAACTAAAAATCAATCCTATTATTAAAATAGTGGTATTTTCAATCATCTTTAGTTTAGTATTTGGGTGCAGTGAAAGCAACCATTTATTCAGTGAATATATTAGAAAATTGGTAATATTTATCAAATTTATTAGAAAAAAATTGTCGATATTCAAAAGTTAAACTACAAATACGGTTATTCTTATATCATTTAATTAGGCTTTCAGTAGAAGCAACCGAATTGTGGATTGTATTGATAATAGACGTCACTAATGATTGGTACTGATGAAAAAATTTTATACCTTATTTGTTTTCCTATCAAATTATTTAAATTTAAAATTAGCCATCAAAATTGATAAGTGTTTATGGTGTAGTGGGTAAACAAGTAGACTAGTACTTCGAATTTCCGAGTTCAAATCCCGGGTGAGGCAAACATTTTAAAAATATTTTTTTTTTTATTAAAATAAAATGTTCAAATGTTTAAATGGCAAATATATCAGGTTCGATACCGGAAAAGTCTAAAAATAATTTTTTTTTAATGAAGATTTTATGTATTGTTGATCTGTTATTTTGTAAATGAATTGTATTAATATATTTTAGATCATATAATCATATTCTTTTTTATAAATTGTTTTATTGCAAAGAAACATGAAAATTTTATTAGTAAATTATAGAGAATAAAAATTAAAAAAATTTCACAAAGTCAGCCAGAGCGTGGATACTGAGGTGGTTTGTGTAGCGGCAACCGAAAGTACTAAGTATTCTAACCTGCTGGCTTTGTGGAATTTTTCAATTTTTATTCTTTATTATTTACTAATAAAATTTTCACATATCAATAAAACAATTTATAAAAAAGAATATGATTATATGATTTAAAATCCCAATTTTTTTTTAATAAAATTTTGTGAAATGTAATAATATTTATGTGGAAATTAAATATTTAACTGGAAAACTGAATATTGGCTTTCATAACTAAAAATGTAATTTAATATGAAGACAGTTGTCGTAACCGCCAGAATTCGATTGACAAATTCAGTGTCCACAACTGATACTGTTTTCTGGGTGTATAAAATATTTTGAGTAAAAAAGAAAATAACCCCTAAATTGTGTTTGACACCATTTTTCTTTATACAGGGACATTTAAAAGCATCTACAAAAAATCTGCTTTGAAGTTCACTGCAACTAAATGTGCACAAGTTATATTTTACTCTAAATAATATTTCTGTTGGCTTAACCGAATAATTACTAATATTGTCCCTTCAACCATGAAATCAGTGATGACTTCGAAACCCCAATCATGTCAACTATATTTTTTCTCTACGTATTGAATCAAGTGCATCAAATTACAATCTTACTATTTTTTGAATTTAATTCATAATTCATTTCAATTAAATTATGAATGTATTATCTGCTTATTTTGATTGCTTTTTAACGAGATACCTTTCAATTTATTTATGAAAAAATATTGTTTTGAATTATAATAATAATTTAATTTTTACACATAAAACCCTTGACATCATAAATCAAATTAAATGTATGCAATATGCATATATTTCCACTTGAAATGATACCCCAAAAAAAAAAAAATAAAAATTATGTAAAATGGTACACTACAACTATGACAATTTGATTTGGTATGCACATATTGTCATCATATTATTGCAATAATAATTCACTTTTTTGTAGTTTTGTTATTTTATTTGTGCTCAAGTGAATGTACGGTCCAGTATGGTCATAGAGAAAATTATAAAAATAGTAAATACCCAGCAAAAATAAATGGAAGTGATTCTTAAGGAATTAATTTTTCATTGATTCTAAAGTATCGTTTAGTTCTGATTTTTCTCTTCTAAGGAAGTTCTTTTTCACAACTTATAAAAATGTGATTTTTAATGAAATTAAACACTTTTCGATTTCGAATAGAGATAAATAAGGCCCAATTGCTGAATTTCCCGCTTAAATTTAACGAACAGTAAAACTCAAACTTTGTATAGGAAACAACAACAAATGTGTCAGTTAAATTCCCAGGTAGAAGCTAACGGGAGATTGTGAAAATGGGGCTAATGCCCGATTACTGATGTCCTGTAGAAATCTAAATTAAAAATTCAAATTTTTTTTGGAAAGAACAAAAGATTTAATTTTTCACTAAACCATAAGAAGGGCTTTAGATGCAATGAAAAAGGATCATAAAAGAAAACTTCCACCCTATGACACCCCTATGTAAAAATCATTGGTTCCGATCCAAATTTTCACAACACCGGAATCAAAATCACAGCTTCTTTTTCTCTTCTGTTGCTACTTCTTTTTTTGCTGGGTATGTATATACAGTAAAACTCATGTAAGACGAACTAAAATAAGATGGAATTCTCTAATAATTTAAACTAATATTAAGGTCCCAACATTTTGGCAACAATTTTCATATAAAATACATCTGTTAATACGAACTCTAATCGGAAATAAGAAAAATCATCCGAATACGAACTCTCGGTTAAAATTAACTATTTCTGACAGTTCGCGAAGCATTTTTTTTTGTTCGCAACATATTTTGACAGATTTTAAACTGATAAATCTTAATTTTTCCTTTAATGTATCACCCATGGTTTTTTAAGAAATCCCAATGGGATTTTTTTTCTTAATTTTTGACATTGTTTTTAGAATCTTTTAATATTTTACGAATAAGTAAAATGTGTTTAACAAATTTTATTCCGGTTTTCGAACCTGTTGGTGATATCAGACGCAGAATTAGGTTATAATATCCGTTTTCTCAATATTTTGGTTTGGGTCTAGTTTTTCGAACATCAGCTCTTTACGGATGGTGTGGTTTTTTTAACACGAAGTATGAAGGTGGGCATGAGCTACCACTTGAACCAACCAACCCCGGTTAAATGACATAATTTTTCTTGTTCGTCGCAGTTCGCCTTAAACGAGTTTGACTGTATTTATTTTTCCAAATAAAATCTACATATAACATAAAATAAATTGATGTATTGTAGAATACACAATACTCAAAACGAATTCTGAAACAGCTTTTATAGTAAAATCACTTCTATATAAACAGTCGAAACCCGTTTTGCATCCATTTTCAAAGTAGCATAATTTGGCACGCCAGTTCCCTAAACTAAGAACGATAAACTTCAGACAGTGCTATTCAAATTTAAAATATTTTCTTAAATTCAAAACATATTATTTAAAGTTTATGCCTACAAATTTAAGGGTTAGGCGACAAGATTTACACCTGCAAAATTTAAATCAAGTTAAAATTGCATATCCATCATATTGTATTAAGTAGAAATATTATATTAAACTTTTTTAAATATATTTAACTAATTCTGAAATATTTTTCAGCAAAATATGTTTAAAAAATTATAATTGATTCCCATTTTAACGTGTAACAAACGCAATGATAAAGTTGTATTGCTGATTGTTACTAAAATCTTCGTAACGTTGGCCCACGTCAATTGTGAGATCAGCAAAATAATTTTTTGCTTTATATTTAAATCATTATGCATGAATATCAATTAAGAATAGTTTTGGTTATTTATTTGATTTTATTTTTAAAAATACTATTTTTGTTTATTGTAATGCAACCATCCAGCGCGCAGTTGTTTGAAACCAAAAAAAAAATTGGGTATGCGTAGTCTACCCCAAAGAACATTATCCTTATATCGAAAAAACTTTCGGTCATAATCCCAACAATGGAAATGGGTATTATGACGGTTTACCACAGAGAAAAAAATCCCTAAGTCCGGTCTTTGGTCGGCCCACAAATCTTTATTTAAAAAACTTGTCGAAGAGCCTAACGCAACATTGGAAAATTTTATGGGGATTATGACCCAAATTTTGGGCCTTATGCACGTTTCTTTCTGGGAAATACGACTCAATATGCATCGGCCACATTCCCAATTTACAGTGTGGAGGTAACGTCCGAAATAACGGCCAAAACAAAAATTTGGACAATATCCATTTAGATTATTTTAGGCAAGCTCTATGCATCGCGTCAAAGCATTAATTTTTGGTGCCGTCTCAGGTCTAATATCCACTTTATAGTATACCAGTAGACTCAGGATCACTTCCTAATTCAATTTAACGATGTCCGCACGTCCCTGTTTCAATGAAAACATTGTTGTCAAACAACAGGTCCCACATATATAGATATTTAAATGAATTTTGGTACAAAAAAATTATTGGCCTTTCTATGACCTACCTGCCATTGAAAGGTTCATTCTGAATTTGGCTTAAATGGTATTTAAACAGATAATATCGTAGATATCTAGTTAGAATTTGGGTGGTGAAATTAAATATGTATGGGATCATAAATCATGCATCCAAATTTAAAAAAGCGGATCACTTTTTGACCTAGTTCCCATAACGTTATACATTAGAAGGACTTACTTTGTATGGAGAGAAAAAATGTAAAAAAGTGCCCCCCCCTGAAAATGTGCCTTTGTTTGTTTTATAATGATTTCCAAGATATTTTGGGTCTAGCGGCAATCGTTCATAAGCTGGACCGTTTTAATGAAGACATTTTTTTAGTTTTTGGCCGATTTTTCAATTTTGGAGACGCATCCAACGGTGTATATATAATATGTCCAACCTTGAACTATACGCATGTGAAATTCAACGAAATATGCAATTTTATAGGGTTTTGGCATAAAAATGTATTAACTTTGTCAACACAGCAATATATTTTAATCACTGTTTGACTAAAAAGAGGTAATATAACATTTTTTTTTGATATTCGTGCTAGTTCGCGTTTTAGAAACAATTTGGCATTTAAGTCAATATGGATATCAAAGTTTTTCTTTTGGCAAATATATTAAAGTCGTGTGAAAATAAATTGTAATTAAATAAATTTGATGCATTTCCTATGGTGCTCTGGAAGTTAAAACAATGTTTTATTTTAATTTTGCGTTATTTGCTGCCCGATTCAGTTTCTGGATAGGCAAACACAGTGACATATTTTAATTCCTTTTTAAATTAAAAGAGGACCACGAAAAGCAACATTAAAAAAAATTTAAATCCTGCAGATAACTAGTTTCGATATTCAAGGAATGTGGAAAGATGTTAAACTATATTTTATATTATAATATGTTATATATATTATATATATATATATATTATTATTTATATTACTATATGTAACCGTCAAAAGAAGTAGTTATCATCTTTTTAGTATTAAGAAAAATTTTTAATATATTTTGATTCGCGAAAAAATAATGTTAATAATGGGCTGAGGGGATCTAATTACTTTTTGTTTATCTTATCCAGATACTAAAGCAATTGCAAACAATAATATCTTCAATATTAGTTTAACTCTAGAGCACCATAGAAAATGTATTACAAT
>OX456527.1:98074028-98366528 GCA_949748255.1 Eustalomyia histrio | reverse complement strand
GAAATACAAGTTTGCAAAAATTAACGGATTAACTTACCTTTTCTTTTCTATTTTGTTTGCCATAAATTTTAACGAAATTTTAGTTATGTTTTGTTATACTGACTGAGGCATTTTATTAATTTTTTTACATATATAATTTCATAAATATTTTTTTTTGTTTTATTTTTGTTGAGATACTTTTTTTTATATGACATACTGTTTTTTATCTTTTATCATTTTTTACTAAATCAACACATTTTTTGGTAATCAAATATCGATAACTGATTTTTTTTTTTTTAATTTTTTAAGATTTTTTTTTATATAATATCTAAGGTATATATTTTAAAAAAGGAATCGGAAAAACGAAAATAAATTTATAAAAAAAACTTGTCTCAAAATAAAAAAAAAAAATATATTTTTGTTGGAGCAACAAAACTTAGATCTGTTAGAGTTTATAGTATTTACAAGAATAAATCAAATTATTTACATAAAAACAAATCGAAAATAATATGTGGTTTTCAGTTTAAGATTTTATTTTAAAATTTTTATTATTCTTTCTTTTTAATTACATAAGAAATAATTGCAGACTTTTTGTATTTCAGACAAATTCTTTATACTTAAATTTTTATCAGTACGAAATAAACATTAATAAAGGATTTTTGGTTAATAATACATTTATTGATTGTTTAAGTGAAAAGTAAATTTTAAAACAGAAAATCTCTCCTTTGAGTTAAAGTGAACAAAACTTTTTTATATATTTAATTTAGTTTTTAATAAATTTGTAACAATAAACACAATTCTTTGTTTGTAATTTTAATTGAATTAAATTTCATTTATTTGAATTATTTTAATTTTCATTAATTGTTTTTTTTTGTTTTTATTGTGGTTATATATTTATTTATTGGTAAAAAATAAAATTGTGCTTTTTTTAAAAAATGGTGCTATATTTAAGTTTCAAATTTATTTCAAAAAGGCGGTGCAATAAATCACAACATGTATTTTGCTAAGAGTGCAGCTAATTTTTGGGAGAATTTTTTTTTTTATTATAAAAACTAAAAAAACACATAATTTTTAATAAGTTGAAATAAAAATATATCTTAAACGTCAATTTCAAATTAAAATTGTGTTTCTATAAAAGTATAAAATTTCCATTCATCAACTGAGAAGATTTTCTATACAGATATTTGTGACACAAACATGTTTTTCGAGTATTTTATGGGCATTATTTTAAATAAAAAACTTTCTTCTTCAATTAGATTTTTTTTTTAATTTGTATTTCCGCGAATATTTTCATTTAAATTTATGGGGGTAATTCTTCCATTTATTGAATAATTATTTTTAATGGAATTATATTTACTTAAACAATTTACTCATTGAATAATATTTATATAAACTTTTTTCTGGAAATATTTATCTGCGCAAATATCCTAAAATACGTAATTCACAGGAATTGTTTTTGGAATACAGTTTTGTTCGCTAATAATTTTTTTTTTGAGAATTTTAGTTCTAAAAAAACTATTTTTTTTGCGATAACGTAGGTTTTGTAAATTTTTCTTTCCTCGAAATTATAAGCGAAAATATTTTTCGCCAATATTTTGCAAACCATTAGTTTTGTTTGGTGAAATATTGTTTAAAATGAAATCAGTGAAAAATATATGTTCATATAATGGTAAAAATATTTCTGGTGGATGGCTTTTTAGTGAACAATTATTCCGCGAAATATTTTTCAAAGTTTTTTACGCCAACTGAAGTTTACTAATAAAATTTTTTTTTCTTTTCTTAAAAATTCTCTGGCGATTTTTTTTTTTTTTTTTGTAAAACATTTCTGTACTATACAATTTTTTTTACCACTAAATGTATTTTTTCGGCTGATAGTTATTTGGAAAATTTTTATATTCACAACTTTTTTTTTTTTTTGGAGAAAAAATATTCGTTTTTTTTTTTTAATAAAATCAGTGGAAAAATATATATACATTTCACGGGGGAAAGTTTTCTGGCGGATGGCTTTCTTTGTGTAAAATTAGTCCGCGAAATATTTTTTTTTATTATGCAATCTGTTTCCACTAAATGTTTTTTTTGTTTTTTTTTATTAAACAATCTGTTTCCACTAAATGTTTTTTGTGTTTTTCTACTCACAGAAAAATTTTCTGGTGAAAACCTGGTTTTTCTTTATTTTTTTCCGCGAATTTTTTAGTGGAACCATTTTTATTCAATATTGAGCGATTAGTTTTCTTTGGCAATATATTTTTTAACATGAAACCAGTGAACGAATATGTACGCATTTCACGGAGGAAAATCTCCGCGAAATATTTTTCAACGGATTTTTTCGCTAACAGAAGTTTTCTCAAAATATTTTTTCTGTAATTTTTTTACATTAAACTTTTTTCGCAAAATATTTTTCGCGTTAAACATTTGTCTTTGTGGAAGAATATTGTTTGATTTGTGGTTTTGCAAATTTTTTCATATGAAATTTAGTTAAGTGCTAATTGAGTTTTATGCGGAAAACAACTTTTTATCGCAAAGTTTCTCGCCAAACATTTTTTATGAATTATATTAAAGCTTTCAGTTTCTTGGCGAAAACATTTTTCGCCTTTCTTTTGCAATCGAATAGTTGTTGGTCTAAATGTTTTTTTTTTTCAATGAAATTAGGATAAAACAATTTTGTAGCAAAAACCTTTATTTCGCTATAAAAAAAAATCCGCGAAATATTTTTCACATAACCGATTTGTTGCTTAAAATATTTTTTCTGTGTCTTTATTTATGTGAAAATTTTGATTTGGTAATTATTTCGACTAATCAGTCTGAAATAACAAATTTATTGAAACTATGTTTGTCCCTGCTTGGGCGCCATGTCCTTGGCAATAGAATATTTCTTTATATTTATTTGGAAATACAGAGTTCACATATTTAACAAAAAGAAAATTTTGGTTTTTTTATATCAAAATTATTTTAAAAAAAAATCAAAGAAATATTTTTTTAGAAAATCATTAAAAATTATATTAAATTTTTATTATCAATTTACCAAAAATTTAATAATGAAAATTTAAAAATAAAATAATTAATTAATAAAAAATTAACAGGTATTTTTTGTTTTTTTTTTTGTTTTCTTTTATAAATAAACCTTTTAATTTTCTTAACATTCTTTTCAGTCCTCGTTAGCTACATAATATTAAATTTTCATTTAAAATTATTTCTTTGTGGCTGTTTTTTTTTCTTAGCTTCCTAACTTTTAATTTTGTTTGTTGTTTGTAAGTAGGGATAAAAATATTTAAATTTCTTTTGTGTTGTTGTTGTTGTGTGTTAATAGTTGTTGTTTATAAGGCTTTTTATGTAAGTTGTTTTTATTTGGTAGATGTTTTGTTATTTTAAAGTGTAAGTAAAGAACTGTTGTTTGATTAACATTTAAGGCTTTTTAAGTTGTTTAATGCTTTTGAGGTTGTTTTAGTTGATGTTGATCATAAATGTTTTAATATTTTTGTTTGTTTGTTTTTTTTTTTTTTTTGAGTAAAAAGTTTATAAAGAAGTTAATGTTAAATTGTATTTTGTATGTTTTGTTAAAGGACGGATTGTGTTTGAACAAAAAAGTAAGAACATGAGGTAAAGAAAAACTTAAAATAAGGGGAGGGGGGTGGGGGTTAACATTTAACATAGTTTTTCTATATACTGAATCTCAAGCGTATTTTGTTGTTTTTACTAACTCTATGCAAGCTTTATTTTTACCAATTTTTTTTCTTTTTAAATAAAGTTTTTATAGTTATATTTATATTATCTTTAGGTACGTGTGACTTTATATTATATTATTTATCTGGGGTTATAGTTATAAATAAGCAACTCATAATTAATATTTCTTATTTTTTTTTTAGTGTAATTTATAAATTTTAAAAACTGTAACAAAAAATTGGTGCGTTTTTATTTAAATATATATATTTTTGTAAAAATTTTAAAAACGTGCAGAGTGTATAATATATATATTTTTTTAATTTAGGCCAAAAAATCGGTGCTTTTTTTTATCAAAATTTTTTTTGTTTAAAACAACAACAAAATATTGTGTATATAATAATTAAGTGCAATTGTGGTGTAATATCACATAATACAGTGCAGTGCTAAGGTGCAAAATTTTATTACTAATTATTTTTTAAATAAGTTAACATCAAATTTAGTGTAGCTTATATAATAAATATTGGTTTTTCAAAAAAAAAAATAAAAATATATATAGCTATAAAATATAAAAACATTTAAGTTTATTTAAAAATGTTGCTTAAGAGCTTAAGAAAATTTTAATTTTTTAAATACTTTATTAAAAAATGTCCAGCTTAAATCTCATTTTTATCATTTTAGTTTCTTAACTAAAACATATAGACTTCAAATGTACACTGATGAGAATTTTATAGACATTTTAAATATTAATTAACAACAGTTTCAAATGTTTTCCTACTAAATTCTCATCGTTGTGATTTAAAAATACACTCACTAATAGTAAACTAATGAGCAGCTGTAGCATATTAAAACATGTAAACTTTTAAGAATTATAAATCCTTCAAGCTCTTTAATAAACTTTTAAAAAAAATTATAATTATTAATAAATTTAATTTTTAATATCTTTATACTAATTTAGTTTCCGATAATAATCTAAATAAAATAAAAAAAAAAATAAATTATATAAATTTTAAGTATTTAATTAATTAATATTTTTTCTTTAGAAATTTAAAATTTTTTTTTTTAATTATAACAATTTTATTCATTTAATATTTAATTACACTAGTTTACACACATATTGCGCAACGATTGGAAATATGTTTTTCTATTTGTTCTATTTTATTATTGGATTATTATATTTTTGTTGCCAGCGGTTTAATTATTTTGATTATATTTCGACCAACTTAAAGAACATTGAATAAGTACAAATCCTCGTAGAGCTCATATTCCAACAAAGAAATAGTGTTTTAATTTTAAAAAATTTATGGTTAAATTCCGAAGATGTGGCCAATGTTTTTTCTAATGCAAATGGAATATTATCGTTTAATGATAATGAAATTTCAATGATAATAATAATGAAGTATGGTTTTCATACATATGAGTTTTTCAGAGCCATCTCCCTTAGAAAAAATATTGACCATATTAATTACAACTCAGAGCCTTCACGCAAAGAAAAAATCGATTCGAAAACTCACCGCGTTTTGTATAAAATTTGAAAATGTTATACAGGAAGCAAAAAAATTTAAAAAAAAGTTTTAATAAATATATTTTTTATACTTATACTGCATCCGATTAAAACCCAATGTTTACAAAGTAAAATTCATGTTAATTTATATTTATACCAATGCTATCTTGGGCTAAAATATAATCGAAATAGTCGAACTGCCTCTGATAAAAATCTAAAAAATTAAAAAAAGTCCGTAAAAATTTTAAAATGTGATTTTTGAATTCAGTTAGTCAATTTTTTTTTTTTTAAATCAGTCGCATTCATTGAACAAAAAATTGAATTATTTTGTAAACTAGTGTGTTATGATTTTTAATTTTAATAATTCAAACAAAGTTATTTGCTATTTTTATATTTTTAGTTATCAATTATGTTTTATATTTAATTTTTTTTTCTTTTGTTTCATTTAAATAATGTTTTAAAATTTTATTCCCAATTAACTTTTTATATTTGTTTAAATTATTTTTTTTAACTCATTTTTTCATAAATTTAGTTTCATAAATTTATTTGTTTATTATCATGTATTTTATTTTTTTTTTTGGAATTTTACTGATTTGTTTTTGAAGTGCAAAAAAATTGACCTTTTAATTGCTTTTAAGTGTTTTTGAATGTTTTAGTGTTGATAAATATTTATATAGTGTAGGTTTGGGTGGAAATGTTTTCTACAAAAAAAAAAATATAAAAAATAAATAAACTACTGATAAACTAATAAATATTTCAACAAATTTTCATGCATTTTTATGTGATGTTTAACAAAGTTTTGTAATTTACAGAAATAAATAAATAATATTAATTAGAATTCAAAATTTATGGCTTAGGGCGGTAAGCTGTAAGAGTAACTGTATTTATTTCCTTTACCTGTAAACTCATATGAAACTCATGGTATAAATTTATGTCTTGCCAAATTTAATTTAAATCAGTTAAACCCATTTTCGTGTTAAGAGCATGTTTTTTAAGCGTATCTTGCCAGTATTCTGTTAATTCTTCGATCGAAATTTTATTATTTTTTTTTAACATGAAAACGTAAAATCTGCGTTATGATAGAACAAATAAACCAGTAATGTGTTTAAGGGCTAAGTCAAAAATATAAAAAGATAAGAGACTTATTGCAGTAAAATATCACAAACTGTCTATTTAAATAAAATTATGGAGGAGTGGAAAATCGATGTTGTATTTTATCTTTCACAATTCCCATATTGATGAGGATTTACACTGGCTGTATTGAAATGACATATATACTGGTGAAAATATCACGTACATCCCCTTAGACTTCAGACCCATGAGTCTGTCATTGCTTCACTGAGTAGAATGATTGAATCTAACTTGCGGAAAACCACTTATCCCAAGCTGCTGTGAACGGAGACTGCTTTGCACTAAATTGTACCAACTAGAAGTCTTTCTTGGTGAAAAAGTTCGCCATCGTAGCCTCCTTAAACATAGAGGGGCTTTTAATAACTTCGCCCTCCAGTCTCTATAATAGCAAAATTATCTTGTTCCAGCGATCATTATATTGACCAGGAGGTTCCATACATAATGGCTGAGTTGGCTGGTGCGACCCAATTCGTGAGCAGAAGGATGCCTTAGAGGGATTTTTCATCTCCACTTCTGTGAAATATACCACTTTACCTTGGATTTCTTGACTTATGAGGGGACTATCGGAATGTGGTGGCCTACGCTGATGACGTGGCGATAGTATTGAAGGAGTTTTCTTCCACCTTGAGGAGTATTATGCAGACAGTTCTTAGGGATTTTTCTGTCTGAGCAAGGGCCTTTGGGCTTGGGACCAATTTTAACAAAACCGACTAGGGGGCATAACGATCCTACTTTTGTGTCTCTTGCTATGGACGGTGAGGAAATCCAATTACTGACACAACGTCCTACAAATGAGGAAAAATGTCAGCATTTGACACATTAAACGGTAGTTCGTCTTTTTCTTATTTATTAGGTAATTTTTGGGTGACCGGCACTGGATAAGGTTATTTATTTTATATTTGCAGAGGTTAAAGGTAATGAACATCACGGGAAAACTACATACTGTATCATCGGATGTATTGGGTATTATATTACATCTTATTTCCTTGGATATACTGAGGAAGCAGATAATAGATTATAAATATTGGGATCGACACGTCGCAATGGGCTAACAACAGGTGTGACCGCAGTGTGATCATATCTCTTCATTCGATGAACATAAACGACTCTTTACACTTTATTTACCGAGCAGAGGCTGCTGGGCGAGTGGCGTACTCGATAAAAGATTTGCAACAAAGTTGGCTTAGAAGTCTATTCTTTGCTCTTCCAAGCTCATAAAATATACACTTTTTGTCATACTTTTAGAATTCTTAAAGACTAAGTGGGACCAGATAGAGACTTACCGCCAACTACATTTTCTTGTCCCAACGATTTTCAAAAAGTCTTCTTCACACATATTTACTCTTTCTCGCAACTATACCGTTAAAAGTACCAGAAACCCCTTGGGTAATCATACCACTCCGTGGTTGATTTATCAAGGAACGTATATATTTATCAAGGTAAACAAAAATTTCATTTCAAATTGAAATATTTATCAGCAAAATATTTCATATAAATTTGATAGAGAAATTTTTTTAGAATTTAAAATTTTTTCTTTATTTTTCATTTTACTTTACGTTTTTCTAAATTGGAAGTATTTTTAAGTGAAAATTATTTTAAGTGCAGCTGTAAGCCAATCGTAGCGAGTCTGAATTTCTATTTGAGAAAATTCTCAGATGTGGGGAGTTGTTGTACAACAAATTTTACTGCGATATTGAAAGTTTTTCTAAAGAAAATTTTGCTAAAAACTCTAAGCTTTTTCTATGAACAGTTTTTTATTTCTGGAATATAATAATTGTAAACAAAATTGCAGTTACAAATTATGTATAAAGCTCTTTCCAAAAAGAACGGTAATATCTGTTAAAACTATAATGCAAAGATCACTGAATACACAGTTTAGATCTTCAAGTGGATTTGGTATTTAAACTATGTTTTTAGATATTTTAAAACTATACAATGTAAAGATTTCAAATTTTAAAAGCTTTTCAAGGAAAGCTTTTACCAACTTCATGAGCTTTTCTTATATAAAATCCCACGATAAAAAATATTTTACAACAATTTAAAGCTTTGTCATTAAAAGGCTTAATTTAAATATGTTTCTTTAAAGGTTTTAACCAAAAAAAAGTCTTCACATATGGAAAATTTAAAATCAGATTCCACGCCGTAATTTCGCTACCCCAATTCTTAAAATTGCATAAAATTTTGTTATTGAAAGCAATTTTATTGGAGGTTTAAAGTTCTTTTTTTTTTGTTATATTTAAGTTTGATTTATAATATTTTTCCATTGGTGAGAAACTTCTCTTCTTTTGTTGTTGAACTAAAAAGATTTATTGGCTTTTAAAAGCTATTGAGAAATGTTCTTATTTTTTTTTTATCAAACAATTATCGATTTTTAAGGTGATATATAATGACTATTTTTTAGGAAATATTAAGAATAACTTTTAAAGCTCTGTTATAGAAAAGTAATAAGTTAAAAAGATCCGTGTATTTTAACACAATGATATATGCACGCGTTATTTTTATATAAGTATTGCTTGATTATGTCAGCAGCTTTTACCATAATATGTTGCAACATAAGCTTTGTATCACTCCTTAAAGCTTGCAATAATATTAGGCTTTAGTTAAACCAGTTTTTTTATAGTAAAATGTGTAATCTCCGAGATTTAGTAAACTTACACAAAAGCTGTTTTATTTTCCTAAGCTTCTAAATGCTCTGCCAACAATTTAAATTTAAAAGTTTGAATTTTTTAAATAAAATTATATTTAAAATGTTGAAAATATTTAAAATCTCCATGATTTTTTTTAATATAAAATTTAAAAGCTCTGCCATTTATTTTTCAATTTAAAGTATTAAACAAAATTCCTAAGAATTCTTACAGATGATAAGTATATTTTACACACTAGTATTACAAATGACCGCAAACGCTACTTAATCTCCTACATTTTTTTTTTACTATCAAACTAATTTCTACTCTCATTTACTCGTTAATTAATCAAAATTTAATTAAGTAATCGAAAATTCTCAGTAAATGAAATTTGAAAATAACACTAAACTTTTCATAATTTTTAATTGAAATTGTATTTAAAAAATCATGTAATTATTTCAGTGGCTCTGGATGTTGTTTTTAATAATACAAAAAACTTTAAAAAAATTAGAAAAACTTAAAAATTTATAATTTCAACAAAAGAAATTATTTCAAAAATAAATTTGAAATAATTAATTCTATATAAAATTGCTATATTAAATACAACATCACCTGACATAATTAAATGGCATTTTGAAGACAGTATTGCAAAAAAGTTTTGTGTATTTTAAAATTTCATCCTCCTAAACTGAAAATTTTCTAGTACTTTTGTTTCTTAATATCCTAAAGTATATTGTTAAATCTTAATTATATATATTTATTTTATAGAGTCTTCTAATCTACGATTAAAATTATGCTTTAGTGTCCACATCATATCCTCAAAAAATAAATGTATTTTAAATGTTTTATTTTTTTTTATTTTTTTAATATACTTTTAATTCATATTTTTATTTTCACACTAATAAAATATTTCTATAACATTGAAACTAACATTTAGATATTTGTGTATTATAATTATTTAGGTTTTTTGCTTCCTTATTATTACAAAAAAAAAACAAAAAAAAGAGTTTGCTATTTTATAAGCTTTTTGCTCTTCCTTTAAAAGCTTTCAGGTGCGACAAAAATCTAGTAAAATATTTTTACTTCCCTATAACTAATTTGACTTATATTCTATATTATTTTGCTGTAATTTTCAAAAATAAAAATATTTTGTATTAACAACAAACTTTTTTTTATTAAAAGCGTTTTTTGATATCTGCAATTAAAAGTCCTGTGCTATTGTTTAAATTTAAAAATGTAAATTTTGAATGAATAAATCCGTTAATTTAAAATTTTACTTCATTACGAAAATAGGTTTTCCTTAATTTTTGCTACAAACTACTAACTAACTTATAGCTTGAAAGCTTACAAAAATGTTTCAACGAGCAAACATGATTATTACTAACGTTACTGCTTTATATATTAAAACTGACCAATTTTTTTTATTTTTCATTTAACTTAATACCAACGGAGCTTTTAAATAATTGTCAAAAATCATTAGTTTTTTATAGGTGACAGTAGCTTAGAGAAAACGGTATATCGATATTATGCAATATGAAGTGTTATTTTTAGGCTAGTGGAGCTTTAAGCTTTCAATTTTTTTTCATATACTTAAGAAAATTGGCGAACTCTTGTAAGTAAATAATACAGATTTACTCCTTTAATGGTTCTAGACAGATAATATATTATATTTTAACAGATTATTTTCATTCTCAGAGCTTTAAAATTGTTAATGACACAAAAGAGCTTTTTACTTTTTATTTTTGTTGTTGCATTTATTCAAGGATATTAGCGGAGCTTTGTAAGTCAACAATATTAATTTACTTTATAAAATGATTTCTAGACACAGAATTTGATTTTTAGCTGACAGAGCTTTAAAATTGTTAGTTTAACAATTTTAATATAAACAATTTCAACAAAAGTAAAATGCAATAGGATTCGATAAAGCTTTTAAGCTTATCGCTTTTAGTTGATCTTTTTAATATTTTACTATTAGATGTATTAGTTTTAAGAGCTTTACAAATTTTAGTTCAACAATTTTAACGACTTAAAATCACTTTTTGAAACTTAGGATTTTCTGAAGCTTATCTCATTAAGTAAGCCTGTCCTTAGTATTTTAATTACATAATTACATATTTCTGAAATTATTTTTTTTTATATCTTGTTATTTGATTGGTTAGCCTTTCTCGATTGAAGAAAGAAAATTTTGGACGTACGTGGCTCAATTTTTAGTCAGAATTATAATATATGTGAATAGTACGATACAATCACATAATTTGTCCAATAGTGAAAGCTGCACAGTTTTGAAAATTTGTTTCATTACTCGCATATTCACCACCGGCTTACGTTTTTAAATTTCATTACGGTTAGAGCTATTTTTATGTTATTTTTGAGATTTGGAATTAAATAATAGTTATTCTAAAGAATATTTCCCCGATGGATTGTTTTTCTTACCCCTTAAATAAAAAATTATATTAGACCAAATTTGAACTCTCCCTAGGAAAAAGCGGAAAAGGGTAGCTTTTAGCAAACTTATCTTTAAAGTAAATAATATATATTTTTAATAATAAGCTTTTTTAGCTTTTGTTTTTAGGAAACTTAATTTTTTTTTGAAAGCTTTAAAGCTTTCTTAAAATTTCACTATATATTCCTAAGTACTTTCAAATATAAAAGGAAAAAAATTAAATAGGTTTTGATTAATAATATTGTTAAGTTAAAATCTCCCATAAAGCTTTAGAATATTTAAAAACATTTAATAAACTAATTTAAGCACTACAAAATGGATCCTTATATTTTTGCTTGGAATAAAAAACCTATTAAGACGATAAAACTAAATTTTTGATACAGAATTAGGGTGACCAGTTATTTAAAATAAATTCTTTCTTCATAAGTCATATTCTGTTAAAGGGGTATATTTTACGGTGCTTAACAAACATTTAAACAATATATTACAATGAAATTTCAACAGTTTTTAGGTATTATTATGGGATGACCGGCCAAATTCTACTGGCCTTTATATGCTGCTCGATTTTAAATAAAATTTAATTTTCTCGGTACAACTAATATTCATAATATAATTTAATATTTTTTAAATGGTTCCTTTATAACCTTCAAAACCAAATTTTATGTTCATTAAATAATAATTTGCTTAAGTAAAAAATTTAAAAAATTGGCGACGAGGACGAAATTTGAAAATGTTTAAGCTACGCTGCAAACTGATTTGGATTTACATTAAAATAGCTAAGATTTATTTAAAAATTAAAACATTTTCAAGCAAAGCCAGCTCACCAGCCCAAAAGCCAATTTTATATAAAATATTCAACAAATTATGAATTTCTATTGTAAGAAAAATAAATATTTTGGCACATTTAAAATAATATTTTACACAATTTTCTAAATAAAAAAAAGTAGTAAATAATTCATTTTAAAGATAGGAGAGATTTTCTACGTAAAAAATAATTTAAAATAAATTTTTAAATTCATTTGCAAAAATCAAGTTAAACTGTTGATTTGTTTGTCTGTTATTGGTTTATTGAGTAAATAAAAACAAGTGTTAAGTGTTTATTTTTTGTTAATGTATAAATTGAGTATTCATTCATTTTTTTTTATTTAAATTTATAATCAACTATTAAAAACTATTTATTTTAATAATATGTATAAGTATGTATAAAACTTAAGTTTTAAAATATAAACAATGCAAAATATCTAAAATAAAATAAATAAAAAAAAATTAATTAAAATAATTAAAGATAGACAGTGGAAAATTTAAATAGTAAAAGTATGTTAGTTATGCTTATATTTAGAGATTTTACAATAATATTTACAGAAAAAAATAATAATTACAATAGAATTTAATGAAATTAAAATAATTGTGTGTCTTTTTGGGGTATTTTTTTGATTTAGATTAATTTTTTTTTTTGCTTGAATATTACCGAAACGAAAATAATATTTTACAAATTACAACAAAGATTATAAATTCAAAGTGATAAGTTAGTTACAGTGGATTGAAGAAAAAATCACTTTTCAGGTGAAGACTAAATGGTGATTTAAAAAATATTACCACTAAATACTCAAACATATTACTAATTTTGGCGCCTTATTAATTTCCTAAGAAATGTTATTCATATTTTCATAGACCGTTCAATACTGTTATTTGATTAGATAGTTGAATTTACAGTAATTATTTTAATACTAACACTTGATAAAAAGAAAAATGCAAATATAAAATAATATAAATACAACAACATGTAAAAATTTGACGCACAAGAATAATTTTCTGCTGAAAACTTGATAAATTTTGAAGTGTATCGAATATTTCCTATGACACGTTTATGCTACATTCATTAACAGAAACGCCAAATTTGAGTTGTGTTTTTTTTTGTGAGCTGTTAGTAGTGCCGAATTTGGAAATTCCCTCAATGAATTTAACATATCGTATGATTATCATAGTAAAGACCCAATACCGCTGTAAATTTAACAAGTTTTCAACAATAAAATATCCGTGTGAGACAAATCCGTATGTGTTGTTGTGTTTTTATTATTATATTTCTGTATCTTTTTTTGTAAAATGTAATGCTTAAAATAAGTAAAAAATTATGGCAGGTTAAGCCCGACCAATGAGATAATTTACATCACATGACCATTTGAGTCATATTCCGGGAAGCGGAAAGAAACCTAATTCTAACAATATGGGAGGAAAAAATTAACACTGCAAAAAGTGACTGACGGGCTGGTGTTTGCACCAAAGCGATCACTAAGTCATTTTTCTTCGGAGAAGGCATAACTGTCGTTAAGAACCGCTATCGATGGATGTTGGCTAGTTATGGCGTGAAAAAAATCTGGATAGTTACTGGTTTTAACCAGATGGTGCACCATGCCACACTGCGAATCAAACAATGCAGTTTCTGCAACAAAAACTCGATGGAAGTGTGATGTCAAAAAGGCGATATTGACTTCTATTTGTGAGGACTCATTTTTGTGGGGTTAAACCAACAATCCTCAGACCATTGATAAGCTACTTAAGGCAAACATTCATACTTAAATCATCTCTATACCGCCCGAAATGTACACTCACAATATTATCTTGTTAAAAACAATCTAAAATACATATTAAATTAATCGAAAATACAATCAAAAAGAGGTGTATTGATTTTTCATTATATTCAGCCAATTTTGTAGTTTATTTTCAATCACTGTTTAACAATCGACAAAAGTAGTAAAAGCAATCGAAAATCGTTAAAAATAACCATCAATTTTTAACTGACAAAATGTAGAAAAAAACGATTTTTGTGGTTTGTTTTTTAAATTGAATTTATTTATTTGTATGTACCCTGTAGGAAGCCTGGAGTCAAGTGTCTACAAGTCACCACTTTTGTCGACCATTTTGGGTGAGTTTTTGGTGTTGACAACAGCGTCTATACTTTTTACATTACTTTTTTGCAGCTGCAAAGCTGTGCTTGTTCTTGACTTTTTTTTATTATTTTATTTTGTTGAAAATACATGTGCATAGCTGCATGCAAAATTAAAGTTTTTAATAAAAATATAAGGAAACATGAATTTAAAAGGTAAATATACATATTTGAAGAAAATATATAATGAGCAAAAGAAATTACAAAAGATTTGTGAAAAACAATCAATTTTGTATAAAAATAACGACAAAGAGGCAACAATTTTTATTGAAAGTTGCAACTCTAGAGATTTTGTCGAGCCTAATAAAGATTTTACGGAGTCTTTGTATGATTCTGTGCAGTTTTTTGAAGATTAATCTACTCCAAAATTAAATTTGCACGAACAATTTTTTTTTTAATTTAATGAAATTTATAAAAAAAAAAAAAATAGTAATAAAATATTTAATTTAACAAAATAAATGCACCTGTTTTAACTTATTTCCTTCCTAGTGTGAAAATCTAGAAAAAAGTTCCAAAAGTGTAGACTAGAATTACTAAAATTTTTTAGTGAATCACTAGTTTAAATATCTGCAGCTAGTTAATAGTTATGTAGATTCGCAATGAAAAGCACATGTTAAATCTCTACAGCAGAGAGCTTTGACTAAGGTATAAATAGTCAGTAGTACTGGTGACAAAGTCGATAGTCAATCAGTACAGTTTCACTATCGACATTTCGTTCAGGGGTACTAATAAAACTCTGGTTCCAATGTCAACACCTAGTCAATAGTTGTGTAGATTCACAATGACACGCACATGTTAAATGTATAAAGCAGAAAGCGTTGGCTGGGGCATAATTAGTCAATAGTATTGGTGACAAAGTCAATAGTAAATCAGTACAGTTTCACTATCGACAATTCCTACAGGGTAATTTTACAAAATACAACACACACAGATGTATATATTTTTATTTTATATGTGTTGAATAATTTCTTGTAATTTTTATTGAAACAATTTTTTTTATAAACAAACTATTTTGGAAAAAAAAACAAACAAAAAGGAATTTTATTAATTTCTATATTGAAAAACAGAAAACATAAAATTTTATATTTAACAGATAATATCAACTCCTACTGAATGTCTGTAAATTCCTACGGAATGTCTGTAAATTTTAATAGTTTGTTTTTTAAATGACTGATTCAAATAATTAAATTATATATATTTCTATGTATTTCAATTGATTCTTCATTTAAAAACAAACTCTTCGTATTACTTTTTAAATAAACTACAGTCGGTGACGGAAAATATATTGTGAGTGTTCGAAAAAGTTATGGAAAATACAGCAAAAAGGAAACATTTTGCCGTGGTCAATATAGATTTGATGTTGTAATCAAGAAGTAGTCCAAATGAATTAAATAGGACCAAATTACATGAAACCATCTCACATATGGAAATCGGTTATTTTAATAAGTTCCTCAATATTCACATGCCAACATAAAAAATGGTGCAGCCACATGGTTTATTAAAAACATTTCTTAGTAAAAAATATAATTTCTTTTAATGGGGTTATTCTGTAACAACATGAAAATTTTGTCACGTTCAAATATGCAACTCTAATATATTTTGCACAGCTTGTGTCACTAATATTAATAATATATTTAATAAATATATTTAATAAATATAAATATATATGAATATTTAAAATTATCAGTAACAAAATATCGGACTTTTAAGCTAATACAGCATTTGGCTTAAAAAAGTTAACCGAGTCTAAAAGTTAGCCTCCCACCAAATTCCTGGTAATATGGAATATTTATATTAGGAAATTTACACATTACCCTTGCATTACTTTCGATAACAAATTTAAAACTCCTTAAGGTAAGAATATCATATAACCAGGTATTGAGTTAGCTCGTTAGACATTCCATTGTTAAAATAATAGGTCTTGTAATAAATTAATTTAAATTCCACTTATAAAAGCCATTACCGGGTAATAGAAAGTTTGACAGGGGCGGAAAAACTTAGTTGTTTGTTCTACAATGGATGTTCAGAAATTCTCCTGGAGAATAAAAATAGTTAAAAATATACATAATTCTTGCTATAAATCCTCTTGCCACTGTTTAACTTACTATTAAAACATAAAAAAAAAATTATATAAAAATAATTATAAAAACTGTTAAAAATTATTATTATTTAATATATATAACTATGTATGTATATGTTTAAATGTGTTGTTATTGTAGTTGTTTTTTTGGAATTTATTTATGTTTGTTGTAAATGTTTTTCTTTTTTTTTTTTTTTTGATTTCTTTTACTATAGTAACATATAACAATTAATTTTTTTTTTGTATATATAACATTAACATTTAATTATGTTCAAATATATTAATTATTTTTTTTTTAGGTTATAAGCTTAAATAAAATTTGTTTTATACATAGAAAGTAGAAAATAAATAAAAAAAAAAACATAAAATATAGTTATATACAAAATTTATATACAATTTTAATATTTTTTTTTTAGGTTTTTCTTATTGAAAAATTTTAAAGAATTTTTTTTTTGTATTATAAAAAGCAACTGAGTTGAAATTATAAGTTAAAAATGGCAACGATCCTCGTTTTTTTCGGGTTTTTTTATTGTTAAAATTGTTTTTTTTTTTCGTTTAAGTTAGTTATGCTTTTCTACTTTGTTTTTTGCCTTAATTTTTTTTTTAATTGTAATACTTTATTCCTTTATTTTCTATAACTTTAACTATTTATTTTGTAATATGTGCCTCTGTTTGTATGTTTTTTTTTTCTTTTTTTTTAATATACTTTACATATTTTAAACTCGGTATTTTTTTGGTTTTTTGCAAGTAAGAATTTAGTTTTTTTTATAAAAATATTACCACAAAAAATAGAGAGTTTCATTTTTGTATTTCTGTTAAAGTTATTCTTTAATTATTTGCTATTCTTTAAAAATCTTTACTTTTCTTTGAATAAATTTATATTGTTTATGCTATACAAGACCGTATTCAGTATTTTTTTTTTTTTTTAGATAATTTAATTTTAGAGAATTATTTTATTTTTTAATAATTATGGTAGAGGTGGGTTATTTCTCTTTATTAATAATTTTTTCTTAACAATTTTATTCATTTTATTCACATTCTTATATCAATTTAAAAAAAAAACGAAGATCGTTAGTAGTGAAAATGAATTGTTTATAGTTTTTTGAATTTTTAGAAATTTAAATGTATAAAAAAATTAATCAAATTTAAAAACAAATTAAAAGTTTTAACCACAACCGTTTTTTTGTTTTTTGTTTTTAATTTTTAAGATTTCTTTTTTTTTTTTTGATATAATTTAGCAACTTAATGATTGTTTTGCATCGGAATGTTATAACTTGATTTTTAATAATTTTATTTTAAGCATTTTGTTTTCAAAATTTTAAAAGTTTTCTTATATTTTTTGTTTAATTGCTTTAATTAACGGTTGTTTTTTTTATAAACATTTAAAAATAAAAACTAAATGAAATGGAAGTAAAAATAATTGCTGGATTTGTTTTGTGAAATTATCCATATTTTTTTAAATTTTAAAAATTTTAATACTTTTTTTTTATATAATTAATTATTTTTATAATTTATAATACATATTTTGTTAATTGTTTTTAATAACTTTTTGGTTTAGTTATTAAAATAAATATTTTTTTTTAATTCAATACACTTTAATATGTTAGTTTATGCGTTTAGGTTTTTTTTTGTTAATATTTTGACAGTTCTGTTTATTTATTTAATATTTTTTGTTTGTTTTTCATTAAAAATTTAAATAAATTTACTTATCTACAAATAGCTGCCGTATCCATGAGAATTGTTCCATAAAAAAGATAAATAAAAATAGCAAACAGAAAAATTCAAATAAATAAGAAAATTGGAGAGAAAAACAAGCTAAATTATAGTTGAGGCATTTTTTCATATATTTTTTCCACTTAAAAAATATTTCTTTTAAATTAAAAAATAGTTAAAAAATATAAAAAAAAGTTTAAAGAAACTTATTTCAATTACTGCCAATAAAGAACAAAAAATTAACAATTTTCACATTTAAAAAATTTAAAATAAAAAATTTTGTTTTCTAATATTTTTTTTTAAATAAAATAAGATAAAATAAAATTATTTAAATAAACAAATATCAAATAACTAAAAATTTAAAATAAAAAATTTTATTTTCTAATATTTTTTTTAAATAAAATAAGATAAAATAAAATTATATTTAAATAAACAAATATCAAATAACTAATACATCAATTATCGGCCCACTGAAATTATTATATAAAATTTTTCTTTTAAAAAATTTCCCATAAAAACTTTTGTTTTCTAAATTTTTTTAAATAAAATAAAATTAAATTATATTTAAATAAACAAATATTAATTAACTAATACATCAATTTTATTCAATTATCGGCCAATTTAAATTATAATATTAAAATTTTCTTACATAAAATTTTGTTTATAATAGTTTTCAATCAAGAAAATGTTGTTTATAATCAAAAATAATTGAAAATATGTAAGCATGTTTTTTTTTTGAAAATAAAACTTTTGTTTTTAAGAAATAAATAAACAATTAAAAAATCTTTACAATTCCTGGTAAAGTTTATAAATTTTACAAGAAAGAAGAATATTCGTTCGGTTTTAGATCATGAAACATAAATGGAAATTTGTAATATTTGTCATTCTTCCAGAATATACAGAAAAAGTTATTAGAAAATATTATAAAAGCTTTTAATGGAATTTTTGTAGAAAACTTTAAAATGATTAAATATAAAATATCAGACTTGAATCGATTTAATACATTTTTAGTAAAACATATTTAATTAACTAGCGAAAGCTCTACTCAAAGCTTTTAATACAGCTAACAGCTTTACATACCTACTGTAAATAAAAGTAAAGCTTTATTTAAAAATAAAATTAAATATCAAAAAAAAGCTTTTGTAAAAAAGCAAACTTATATTTAAAGCTTTTGATTTATAAAGCTTTCATATTAAACTTTATAAAATTAAATCTTAAAAAAGCTTTTTAATTAAAATATAGTTTATTAATAACAAATAAATGCTTTTTGTTGCTTATATATCCAACGAATTGTTTTAAAAAAGCTTTTTTTAAATAACAATATTGATCAATCGTAAATAATCAAAACCAAACATATATTCTTATTTATTGATTTTTTAAATTCATTTTTATATAAAAAGAATTAAAAAAAAAATAATTTTCCTGTTTGTTTTGCAGGTATTCTTTTAAGAGCTTTTAACTAAAACTTGTCAAAAATTGTATTGTTCTTTTTAAATTTACCAAAAAAAAAAATACAAAAAGTATTTCAAAATATCCCATGACCCTCATTAAACAGATGTTTTTAATTTCCCAGGAATAATTTTCCTTAAAATATAATTGTTAATTTTAGTTTTGTATTAAATTTCTTAAAAAACAAAAACAAAATAATAAAATATATAAACAAAATAAATTATATAAATTTAAATATACAATTGGAAAACAGATGTTGTTATAAAAAGCTTTCATGAAACAAAAAATATTAAATTATATGTATTTATAATTGATCATAAATACACAATTAATTTCAAAAGTTTTTATTTTTTTAGTCTTAGTTTTTTTTTAATAATTTATTTAAATACACTTGCGTGTTTATGTCATTTTTGTTAATAGATATCATACAATTTATCATCATAAAACCCTAGTCAATAATAATTTTTTAGTTTTAAATATTTATATATTTTTTTTAATATTATCAGTTTATTTTTTATTATTATTATTATTTATACAAATACACACAGATTTAGTTTTTTTTTTTCTTTACTAAACATATACATACATACAAGTTGTTTTAAATTTTTATTGTTAATTAATATAAATATATTTTGAAAACAGTAGAATTTGAAAGAAAATTTTATTTAAAAAAAAAACATTAAATGAATTTTATTTGTTAAGTCAAATTGCACGCAATAGGTTGAAGATTTGTAACATTTTTTTTTTTTTTTTTGTTAGACACATTTTTTTCAATTTTTTCTGATTTTGTAAATTTAATAATTAATAAATTTGATAATTAATAATAATATATATAATAAATGTATAATTTTAATAATAATTTATAATTAATAATAATAATATGCATAATAGTTTTGTTTTTTTAAATTTTTAATTAATATTTGTTTTTGTTATATTTTCTTTTTACATACATACTCTTGTTGTTGTAGTAGTGTTTTAATGTTATTGTTGTAATTTTAGGAAATTTTGAAAAGAAAAGCTTTTTTTTGTAAGTGTTTTGTAAGCATTACCTGATTTATTTTCGTATATTGTTGTTGTTGGAATTTCTCACATACCAATTGGCTGTTGCTGCTGCTGCTTTAAAGAGTATGTATTATATATTGCACAGTGTATCAGTATTTTGTTCCATTTCTTTTTTTTTTTTGCTTTGTTTTTCATTCGTTTGCTTCAATTTTGTTTAAGAGTTGGGTTTTAGTTTCATTTTAGTATTGTATATTTATAAATATTTATATATATATTTTAAATGATTGGCGGAGGATATTTTCATTATATTTCTGTGCTTTTCTTGCTGCGCTGCTGTTGTTCATCGTAAACCTAGCGCCCTCTGGCCCATCTTAGTAACGCATCCGCCAGCACATCAAGATGTGCCTTCGTCTGAAATGATATAAAACATAAATATGAAATTTGATTAGTAACAACATTTTAAGAATTTTGCAGACCCATATACAAATTTAAATATATTTGAACAGACATGATCATACTTTGGGTGGTATATAAACATATACAAGGTGGCGCAAAAGTAATCCTTCTATCAGAAAATGCTATAAATTTTGCGTTTGGCCCCTAATGTCAGTTCTGTTTCGACATTTGTGTAGTAAACACATGCGAAATACACGTTCATAAACAATGTTACGATACACTGCTCCAGAACGCGGAATATTGGTGACTATTTATTTGAGCAATAATAAAGATGATTTTTCATCAAAAATAATCATGAGCCCATTTCCATCTTAGCGGGTACGTAAATAAGCAAAATTTACGTAGCTGGGACACTGAAAATCCGCGTGTAACCCACGAAGAGCCATTACACCCGCTCAAAGTCACTGTATGGTGTGCTGTTTTCGCTGGAGGAGTCGTCGTGGGCCAAACGGTTACTGTGAATGGTGAGCGCTACAGAGCAATGATCTTTTTGCCTCAACTTAATGAATTGGGATTGGAAAACATGTGGTTCCAACAGGACGGTGCAACGTCACACACTGCACGTGCCACAACCGATATGCTGAAGGATGCATTTCCCGGGCGCCTCCCGTTTTGGATATTTGCACTGGCCAGCAAGATCGCCTGATTTGACCGCTCCAGACTTCTTTTTGTGAAACTTTTTGAAGTCGCGGGTTTATGTCAACAAGCCTCAGACTCTTGCAGCTCTTAAAGACAATATCCGTCAAGAATGTGAGGACCTATCGCCGGAAGTTTGCCAAAGTGATGGAAAATGTTATAAAAAGGGCTCAAATGACAATCAACTGTGGCGGCGGCCATTTACATGACATCATGTTCTCGACTTGATGTAAATAAAATTAAAAGACCAAATAAAAATAATCCACAAGAAGAATCAAAGTATTTCATTTTTTTTTAAATTACAGCCAAAAAACATCGAAAGCTTATTTTTGCGCCACCCTGTATGAGTACATGCACTATTTAATATATGACCATACATGATCTCATATATTTCCATATATTTTCGGATCCGAAATTTAAGGGTATATAGTTATATATGAACATATATAATCATGAAAATATAATCTCTTCAAACTTCGGATTGAACAGTTTATAATAATTTATACGTGGTCGTATATAATCATGTATGGTCATATATATAAGTTCATGTTTATTCATATATACTCCGATATTTTAATGGGGAGTTAAATTAAGAAAAATTGTTTAGGTCGACTTTCTTATCTAAAAGTGTGCTCAATTTTAGACTATTCCGAATTAGTTTCATACAAATTTAATTCATGGTCAAAATTAAAAACTAAATTTCAATTAAAGTATCAAAATCTAAACACTTCCACTCTAATGAAATTTGGATATGTGATAGAAATCCAAAATTTACAAATTACCAGTATCACTTATTTGACCTCCGGGACTTAGAGGATAAAATAGGTAGAAGAAATTCGGTAAATTTTGGGTACTTTGTTGTACGGCAACAGGTTGGTAACGTTCGAAATTCTATATAAAAACTACATGCAGATAATTAATTTGTCAAATGAGAAAGTTTAACAAACATAATGATCATGTTTAGCATAGAGATGCCAAGTTGTTTTAGAAGGTACCAAAAAGTACCAAAAAATAGCTTCGCAAAAATCCAAGATAGCACATAATAGAATAGATAGAAATTTAATATAGAATAAAATATGTGAAGAGGGTAGCCATAGCAGTATACTTTCTCATTTAAAGTACCCACAATTTTTGAAATTTTAACAAAAAATTTAAGAAAGCAAAATAGTACAGAAAAAAAATGTACCGAAAATCCCTTTCCAATGATACCAAGCGTGCATATTTAAATACTGCTAAGAGCTAAAAAACGAAAAATTATCAATTTTTTAACCCCAGATTCAGATTCAGGTTGACCCTAATTTTTTTTATATTTTTTATCCAGTAGTCAACAAAATTGGTTGGTTTAGGTTGTGGTATGTGTTAGCTACATCCAGAAAAAAAATATAGTTGAGATGATCAAATTTGTAGAGCATCATATATTTTTGAATTTATAATGGTGGCAACCGTATTAATCGCTAATACGGCAAATCAAATTGATCACTGTGATATAGGAAATATCTTCTGAACAGCAAAAGGAAAGCAGATATATTGGACAATCTTGAAACCAATTGACTTATGGTCGCCAAAATCCATCTCGATATAGCTGCAATCCAAAGGAATATTATTAATAATATAACAACAGAACTACAAAATCTGAAGGAACAAAATTCTGCCTAAAGCAGTACCGCAGACGGTGCAAAGCGAGCCATTTAAAATTTTAGCTACCGATTACTTTGACTTTGAAAGGTAGAATAACATTTATTTTTATTTTCAGGTTTATGTTTGACATTTGCAAAATGGGACGCTATACGCTCGAACAAAATTGGGAAATATTAAAAGATTACTTCCAAAGTAGTGAGTCTTTAATGTAAGAAATTTACGTGGAAAATTTTCGAAAAGAGATCGGCCTTTAGTTCGGTCTGTGTTAAGCGAGTTCATGAAAATGATTCGTTATTGGACAAATCAATCGAAAACATTGCTGCTGTGGCTGAGAATGTCCAAGAACATCCATCAACATCAACTCGTCATCGTTCTCAGAAACTGAACATTTCTCGCACTTCTTACAAAGTTCAATTGGTCCAAAAACTGAAGCCTCATGACCATCCGATACGTTTTTACTTCGCCCAATGGGCTGAAGATTGTTTGGCAAGAGATAAAGAATTTTACCGAAAATCGTGTCTTCAGATGAAGCTGATTTTCATCTCGGTGGCTATGTCAATAATATAAGGATCAGAGAACCCACACGTTACTATTGAGAAGCTAATGCATCCACAACGAGTCACTGTTTGATGAGGACTTCATCATTGGGTAATTTTACTTCGAAAATGAGCAAGAAGCCGCTGTTACCGTCAACGGTGGGCGTTACCGTGCCATGCTCAACAATTTTTTTTTTCCAAAAATTCAAGAGAATGACATGGACGACATTTGGTTTCAACAAGACTGAGCCACATGTCACCCAGCCAACGCATCCATCGATATTTACGCACTGTTTTTGAAAATCGAATAATCAGCCGAAATTGTGATGTCAATTGACCGCCTCGGTGCTGTGGTTTGAGCCCTTTGGATTTTTTCTGTGGGGAGGCATTAACGATATATGTTACGCAAACCATTCAGAGACAATTGAAGCGTTAAAAGATGAAATCTAAGTTGCCAATGAAGAGATTCGAGCCGAAACAATCGAAAATGTATTGAAAAATTGGATTGATCGGATGAGGTACTGCCGGGCCAGTCATAGTAGTCAAATGAATGATATTGTGTTCCATTCTTAAATGACAAAGTTCAACATTTCCAATAAAACCAGAAATAATCAGTACTTTGTTTTTATAGCAGATTCAAATTTAAAATTTTAAAGCCAAATGAGCAAGACAAGCCGGCCTCATATGTACTCATACAAAACAACTAGCAGACTATATATTACGCGCAGTGTACCCTGTAAAAGATCTGAAAAGAAATGTTCCCAACACCGACCACAAACAATTTTAACGATGGAAGTTTAATGCTTTCACTATGTTAAACTGTGAAATAGATCCTAATTCTGTAAGTCCACCAACCAATATAAACCCAAGAATAACAATAGAACCGCCGGGTGTATTAATTTGCCTTGGTTAAAAAATACACCTTGTAGCCGTTTGATCAAAATGGATCACTCTGATCTTTTTCGGATCATGAATATGAATTGGTTCACTAAAAAGGTGCACATGCTTATTTTTATTGCTACATTAATGAAATTTCCTATCTAATCGAAGTAAACCACACCATTTCTTAGAATTACAAAATTAGAAAACAATTTATTAAACTTACCGTCTTATAAAACATACACGATCTTCTGTCTTCATCTTCACCCTCAGGACAATCAATAAAACCATCACACAGTACATGATCATCTATGCAACGATATCGACCCTGCAAATCCGGTGTCGGACATGCAAAACGTTCCATGCCATCCAAAGCGGTGGGACATTCTGTAAATAAAATAAATAAAAATACATTTATAATAAAAACAGTGTAAATAAACAATACATTTAAATAGAAGTATAAATATATTACTGATTTTAAAATAAGCTTTTGTTTTAATATAAATGTGTATGTATGTAAATATATGCCTATGATAACACTATGGCTACATACAGGTTGGTTGAAAAGTTCCTGCGCTCACCAAGATATGGCACTGCTAGCTCCAAACTTTTTTTTTCTCAAGTTGGTATAACTGTCCTGAGGACACATGCAAAGTTGCAAGTCATTCTGTCAATTCTTTCTTTGTTTACAAGCCATTTGAAGTTGACGTGTCATTGATTTTTTTTTAATATAGAAAAAATTTAATATCGTGCAGTCATAAGATTCTTTGTTTTGAAGGGTTTAAAAGCAAAGGAAACTTATTAACAATTGTTAGAAGTGTATAAGGAGTCCTCACCTTCAAAACGCACCGTTGAATTTTGGGCTGGTGAATTTAAACGTGGTCGTACCAGCCTTAAAGACGATCCACGCGAAGGACGACCAAAAACTGCAACCACAGCAGAAATCATTGAGCAGGTACATAATATGGTTAGTGAAGATCCAAGTTTGACTAAGCGTGAAATTGCTAATGCCATAGGCATCTCAGACGAATGAGTACTCCATATTTTACATGAAGAATTACGTATGAAAATACTGTTTGGAGAACTAGTGCCGCACACATTAACAATTCAACAAAAAACTGGATCGAAAACAAATTTCTAAGCGTAATTTGGAGCCTTTTAAGGCGAATAAAACCGACTTCTTGCGTCGTTTTATAACTATGGATGAGACTTGGATCTACCACCATGATCCTAAATTGAAACAAGAACGTTTACAGTGGACTGAAGCTGGCTGTTCAGCTCCAAAGCAGGTGAAGTCACAACGATCAGCAAAGAAGGTTATGGCATCAGTTTTTTGGAATGCAAAAGTAATTTTGTTCATTGATTATCTTCAGAAAGGTAAAACAATCAACTCCGAATATTATTGCAGCCTTTTGTATCAGCTGGATGAAACAATTCGTGAGAAAAGACCTGATTTAAAGAAGAAAAAAATCATTTTTCATCAAGACAATGCACCTGCTCACAAAAGTACGAATTGCTTGAACATCCACCGTATTCACCAGATTTGGCTCCCAGTGACTACTATCTCTTCAGAAATCTCAAACAATTCCTTCGTGGAAAGCATTTTTCGTAGAATGAAGAGGCCATAGCAGCCGTATACGGTTATTTTGCAGAGCTTCCGGAAAACCATTATAAGGATGGGGTAAAATTATTGGAAGATCATTGGAACAAATGTATTGAGCTTCTAGGAGATTATATTGAATAAAAAAATATATTTCGTAACAAAAACAGTATTCTTTTATTTCGAGCGCAGGAACTTTTCAACCAACCTGTATTACTGAATGTAATATGTTTATATATTTTTTTTTTTTTTTTGTTAAAAAAAAACAACTGCCGTATAGTATAATTTAATGTGGTTAAAACTACATATTACATACAAGTTGTCATTGTCCTTTTGACGTCAGTAGTTTAATTTGATTTTATACTATCATTAAAAATATTATAATACAATAACGACGTGCAAAATTGATATTGTACAGTATACTGATTTTTTTTTTTGTATTCAAATAACACTATTCAACATGTTGTGGGTTTTAGCAGAAACTTTATATGCAGGACAATTTTTTGTATTAATTAAAGGAAAATGGCAAGAAAGAGTTTTTTCAACGGATCGATTTCAAATTTTCTTCTCGATTCGCAATTTATTTTAATCATACAGTTACCTTTAAGGTTGTTAAATTTTTTATATTTTTACGATAGACCAACATTTAGGCGATGCGCCTAATGCACAAGGTACGTTGTGTTGGAATTAAGAAAATAAATTATGGTAAAGAGGAAATGGAGGGTAGTGTTTGCACATATAAACGAGTTTTGCCTTTTATGTGTTGTACGGTCCACTGGTTACACTCAGAAAAAAAAGTTAGTAGAAAAATTTGTAAACGGTTTTCAATCCCACTTTACTATTTTTTTACTGATTTTTAGTAAAAAAATTATTATTTAGCAAATATTTTTGCTATTTACATTTTACAAATTACAGAATTTTTACAGAATATTTACAAATTTTTGTTGCTAATTTCAGAAGTCATTTTACAAATTTTTGAAAACCGATTTGCTATAATTAGCAAAAAAAAATACTAATTTTAAAAAGTGGATATTGAAGGAAATATTATTTCAAATAATTAAAACTTATACATACAAACTTAAATTGTCCTGAAATGTTACTTAGGTTTAAAAAAATTATCGGAAGTGAAGATACCGACTCATGTCTAAAAAGAGGACATCCACTTAAAATAGCACTAAAAAGGTTTTTTAGTTCTTAAAATCAGTCAACTCAATTAAAATTTAACCTTAAAAGTAAAAAAAAATTTACTAAAATATTTTTCAAAACAGAAATTACCAAATTAAAACAAAATGATAAATTCATATTGTATAAAATATTTTTTAAAAAATATAATTAAAATTTTTGATGCTCGATAAACAAAATAAATTTAAAACTTTGTACTAATATAATAATATTAGTATTTTTTTTTGCTGATTTTAGCAAACGGATTTTAAATTCCACTTTACAAAAAGTCTACTAAAATTTAGTAGCGGCTACTAATTTTTCTACTAATTTCATTGTACTACGCGTCAGCAGACATGTGTTGCTGAGATTAGCAAAAAAAACCGCTGGGCTCAATTTAGCAGAATTTCCCGTAATAACAGCAAAATTTTCAGTTACCATTACAGCCTTTTTTTGGTGAGTGTAGTCAACTTCAAGAGGATGGGCAGAAGAAAATGTTCTTAGAGGCTGTAGAGATCAGTTCACTTATCTCTGCAGAACAATTTGTGATACACAAACAATAAACCGACAATGCCCCGATGAGTCAATAGAGCTGCGTTGCCAGTACAATCATTACATGTGTGGCGACGCCATCAATTGCACACGGTCGAAAAGCTCTAAAATAGTCTTTGAGGCTCCTGCCCAGATATGAGTGTTGTATTCCATCTTCGGTCATATATAAGTGGCATAAATAGTAAGGAGATTGTATGGGGTAAAAAATTCCTTAAAACAATATAATTGAATGATTCTTTCGACACTTAAAATACGTGCTTAGTGCAATGGGCGTCACAGTGAATTCTCATGGCCTGATCATCAAGAGCATTTAATTCCTCGATATTGACACCATGCATATTTACTGATAACATTGCCCATATTTCGATTAGGCGATAGTTTTTAAGGTTATTGGCCGCACCCTTATTAGGGGTTTTGGCAAAATACATAGAGAAAACAGATTCATTGTAACAACCGAATTCCTTGCCAATAGAATAGTTTGGTTGACGCCACCATATATTATATTTGATTGTCGTAACCAAAATTCGGTTAATACAACAGAATTTCGATTGAAACTAAATATTTCAATTGTATCAGGACTAAATAATTCGGTTGCTGCAACCAAAATATTTAGTTGTCAAGAAATTCGGTAGTCACGATGAATCTGTTTTATTTTTTTGTGTTTTAAAATTATGTTAAAAAAAAAACAATCCATTGAAAATTTTTTTCGTTACAGATTTGGATTAAGCCTTACAAAATTCATTAAAAAAAATTGAATTGAAGCTTTTTTACTGCTGTTATATTGTGTAATTCTTATATGTCCATTGTTAATGTACACTTTCATATTTATATACGAATGAATGTTTGAAGGTTTATGGGGTGTTAAGTATCGTCACATATACCAGAGGTCCTAATGGACAATTTTGTGTTTTTTTTTTTGAGAATTGTAAAAGAAACAAATTTTTTATATAAAATAACTGCGTTGCCAGATAAATAAAAAAAAAATAAAATAATTTTTTTAAGGATTTTCCGCTTTAAATAAATTTGTTAAATTTTTTGTCGTGGATGTTTTAATTTCAAATTTGAGAAATCTATCTAAAAGGTTTTGCACTGGATATTTTATAATATATTTATTTAGTAAATAAGCCTTAATCCTTGGAAGAACATGTCAGATTTCTAGCCACAGGTTTTTGAGCAAAATAATGGGAAAATTTCTCTATTTGACACAAAGCGGAAAAATTTCCAAAAAAAAAAGACCTGTTGCTGTGGTAAAATATTAAGAGGCATCTTTTCCCTACACTCTGAATATTATATAGTTAACAGTTTGTAGTTTAATAAAAAAGTTTTCCGTTCCATTTAAAAATAAAGAAATATTTTTTATACATTTATTCGAAATAATTTACTATCATTTACCATTTTTTTCATTTGTTTGAAATTTAAAAAAAATTTACCCACAAAACGGAAACTTGTGGTTTATTTGTGTCCGTAACAGTTATTACTAATTTAAATTTTGTTTGCTGTCTGTTTCAAAAAAAAAAGTATTCAAAAAATTTCAATTTGTTTTTTTATTTAAATTAGTTGTATATAAACAAAATTTTTCAATACAAATTACAAGAAATTCATAAAAACACATACATACACAAACACATTCACACAAAAAGTGTTTAAAGCTTCATATGCATACATACGTTTTGTATTACACGAGTATATTAAAAAAAAAAAAAAATACAAAAACGGAAATAATTTCAAATAAATGAAAAAAACCTTTATTTTTTAAGAATTGGTAGGTAAAATTTTGACATTTATTTTAACTGATTATATCATTTGTTTCTTACGAATGTGTCAGTTGATTAATCAACATTTAAAAATAAATAACAAATGGCATTTAATTTAAATGAAAATTAAGTAGACCGGTTTTTAAATGAAATATCATTTCTTTTAAATTATATTTTCAGTTATTTTAACTTACAAACTTTTTTAAGTGTATTTATTGCCATTTTCTACACGTTATTATTGGATTTTTCAAAAACGACCCATATCATTGAATTAGGCCATATCACATATTTTTAATATATTTATTTTAAAATTTCTAGCATAAGAGATATAGGCAGGCTAATAATCTCCTCCTTAATCTTCCCCCTTTTAAGCCTTTCACCACCATGGGGTTCATACATTCCAAGCAAAATTTAAAAAAAATTATATCTCTCCCGATGGGGGATATTTAATCCTATTTTATGTTGTATAAAAAAAATACAATGGGACATATAACTCCAGGACACATCTTCTTTCTGAAAATAATTTTTAAAATTGGAGTTTTATGAATTGTAATAGCAGTATTCTATCCTGCTGGCTCTGTGAAATTTCTCAATTTTTATTCTCTATAATTTACTAATAAAAATTTCATGTTTCTTTACAATAAAATAATTTATAAAAATAATATGATTATATGATCTAAAATCCTACTAATACTACAGTCGAAGCCCGGTGTAACGAATGATATATTGTCAGGCCCATTCGTTATTTTGAAATATTCGTTATATCACAATAAATTTTTGTATGATTTTTACTTCATTTTTAGAATTTTGGAATTTTTTAAGATTACTAAAAAATTAAAAAAGGACTGCAATTATGGAACACGCTTACACTAAAAGGTTTAAAAACAATAAATTCTCAAATTATTTTTTTATTTAGATTATTTTTTATTTTTTTAACTTTTTTTTTATATTTTTTTACCAATTGTTCGTTATATCGAGTATAAATTTTCAGAAATATTCGTTATATAAGGTAGTTAATGGAAATAATTACGTCATATGTTATACCGCATTTTCGTTATACTGAGTATTCGTTATACCGGGCTTCGACTGTATTCAATTTTTAAAATTTAAAATTTTTTTTAAATTTAAATTAAAAAAAAATTAATTTTTTAAATTTTTTTCTAAATTTTTATTTATAGTACGGTAGTGAAAGGGTAAAACCCCAATTTTTACTGTGGTTGTGGTGGGAATTCCAGGAAAATCCTTATCAATGATTTCTCGCATATTTTAAATTTCAGATTTCTAGCCAAATGGGTTTGGGCAGGCCTTTAAGCTAGAGACTTTTCCTCTTTATTCACCTCACCGTAGAAATTTTCAAAAATCCCGCTTAAGCGTATTTAAAGGAATAATTAACAATATTTTAACAAAAATTCATGACAACTTTATTTACAAAAAAAAGCAAAAAAAAATCTCTGCTGATCTACAAAAGCTTTTTAATGTATGGATAATTACATAAATACGCTATAAAAGATACTCGAAAATTATATTAAAGCTCTGTGAATTATAGTCATATGCAACATTACCCACAAAAAATCAGAAACGTCATATAAATTAAAATTTCATAGAGTTGACGACGACGATGATGATGATAATGATGATGATGACAAAAACAAAAAATAATTATATTTAAACCTACCTATTAAATTGTCGTCAATATTGTGAATGTATGTAAAGGTACGTGTTGTATGTAATACCAAAAAAAAAAAAAAAAACACCGTCATGAGAACATGCTCAAGTAAATATGATGGTTTATTTTAATACCAAAAAAAGAAAAATAAACAAAATATGCACTATACATTTTTTTGGTGCTCCTTTCTCATTTTTAGTTTTTTTTTAAGAAAAAAAAACGTTAAATTATTTTCACTTAATACTTTGTTTTAGCTTAAACTTTATATTAAAAGAGCATGTTGACAATTAGTCATCAAACAAGAACAACAACAAAATGCGGTAATTAAACTAAATGTCACTGAAGTAGATGAAGGTGCGCATTTAAAAAAAAAAAAAGGTTAAAAGATAATTGAATTTGTTTTGAATGTTGTTTTAAAAACAACAATGTTGAAAGTTTTAATGGAAAAACTTTAGTGAAATAGGATTTTGTAAAAAATACATATATAAAATAACAATCATGAAACAATTACAAATTAAAAACAAAAGACAGTTAGGGAAATGTGCTATGTTATAATGAGGTTATAATACGTTCATATTGAACCCCAAAAAAAATATATTTTATTTTTCAAGTTTTTGAGTTAAAATTTGTCTAGAATTTGAAAGACAAAAACATAATAAACAAAAATATGTATTTTAAAGTTTAATATGAATGTTTTATTAATGCTTACATACCTACTGTGTACAAGAACAAAAACCAATAGATATCTGAGCACTGGTAGGTGGTATCTATTGCTTGAAATTACGGGCATAAATATAAGTTATGAACACACGGCGTATGAGTGTTACAAAAAGGTAAATATATCAATCATACGCATTGTATGTCTAACACTGAAATATGCTTGATGATACCTATCCTCAGCCAAGTTTTATTATTAGGTCGCATTATTCGGTTATAATTCTATTATATGTTATTTGCTTTAAAATCAGTTTAAATATATTTGTTACTAAGTTAATATCAGTAATAGGCAGAATATTCGCTCACTGTTTGACAAAGGGCACTCAACGTATTTATTTTAAAAGCTTGAGTTAAGCTAGTGTTGTTCGGCTGAATTATTTTTATTAATTACTTTTCGGTTATTAATAACTAATTTAATAAGGTTTGTTTTTTTTATAAAAATTATTATTTATTTTTCAATATTTCGTTACTCCATTGTGTAGCATCTTCAGGAAATATTGAAATATTGAAAAATATATAATACTTTTTATTATATGTTTATTTTATTTTTATTTTTAAAAACAAACCTTAACATCAAATTAAAAGAAAAAGGATAAATAAAAGTTAACAATTATTCGGTTAAATTATAACTAGCTTAAGAGCCCGATACTTTGTTAATTTCACTCTCTTTCTCTCTCTCTTTCTTTAATTAATAAGCTCAAACTCCGCGGAAAATATACTTTAAATGCCATATTTCTAGAAACGGGTTTTGGGCAGGATATTAATTCATTTTTGGTCAATATACCCCACTGCGTAGGAATTACCAGAACATCCATATTAAGTTAGTAGCTTCAGTGTTTGGGTTGGAGGATTAGGTTACCCTTACCTGTCCCATTTTTATCACGTTCTTATTGGATATTCCCAAAATTATTTTATTATTGAATTAGCCCATACCTCTGGGAAAACTTGTTTTAGAATTTGCGTTAAGGGGTTTCGAACCCCAGACTTATGGAATGTCTAGAAAGGACCAGCAGTCCCCAAATTTCAAAATCCTAGTTCTAGCGGCTTAGGATGGCTGACTATGAAAGCAATTTTCCCCTTTTAACTCTTCCCCGTTTTGCCATTCCTCGTAAAATTTGCTTAAAATCCCATTTTGTTGGAAACGTTAATGTCACATATATCAAGTTCCTAGTTCCATCGGTTTGGGATGGGTGATTAAGGGGTACTTTGTGGAAAGCGAAAGCGTTTGGACAGGCCAGCAAGGGAAAGACTTCCCTTTTTCGTCCTTACCCGTATAAATTTTCAAGAATCCAGTTTATGAGGATGCCTTCGCTGGAGTAGGAACCTTAATGCCAAACATCATGTTCCTAGCTCTAGCGGTTTTGGGCTGGGTGATTAAGTGGTACTGTGTACCGATTTAACTCCATTTATACCACGTAAATTAGTACATATACCAAGGGACAAATATTTCATACTTTAAATAACTAAACAAAGCACTTTATGCAGGCCATTACTGTTTAGAATTTCTCCTTTGAACCCCCCATTTTTATCAAGTTCCTGGTGAAAATTTCGAAAAAAAACTTATCTGTACATTAGCACATGATCCAGACTTTACACTCAAAAGATGTAGACATACCGGTAAAGGAAAAACCTTCTCTTTTGTTGCCTTTTCCTGTAGGAATTTCCGAAAATTCAGTATAAGCGGATGTCTCAGCCGGAGAAGACCAAACTTCAGCTTCGTATCTCCAGCGGTTATAGTCTGACTTACTCCATTTCGTGTCCATAGGTCCTCACGGTCAATGAGCACTAGTAATCGTGCTCTCGATATGATGTTTCCAAATAATTTTCTCTCAAAAAAACTGAAGCACTCATATTCATACGTTTATAATTTATCCCCCTTATGTATATCGCCAGCTTGTCTGCAAGGCAGACAGGTTGGAAACCTCTTTGACTTAAGTTCTTTGAAGACTGTTTGTGGTAGTCAGCCATAGAATTGGTAAAAGAATTTCACAGTGTGGTGTCCCACGGCGCACCTTGTATATAATGCTGATGGCAGTGTCCTGAAAGTGAATCTGCTTAATGTAAAGCTGGTCTAGAGATTGAATTAGCGTTTCGCTCTAGACATTATTGAGTGCTCCCTTTATATTTATAAATACATAAAAATGTAGATCAAATCATCTCCCAATGAGGTGTACTGCATTATGGAGAGCAGCTTCTATTAACGGTCCCTTCAAGTAAGCATGTTGCTTTAATCTAAGCCACTCGTTAGCCACGTCATGAACGAAACGTTCTACGGTTTCAGCAAAAATTATGTCGGGTTATCGGTCGGTAAACCTTTTGTTTGCATAGCTACCCTTCTCCGGTTGTGATACAAAGACAACTTTTGCTGTCTGCCATAATCTGAGGGTTTTTTCTTGTCATAGGCATGCAGCGCCAATACTCGCCAGTGGTACGTCAATCAGCTCTCACTGTTCTATTGCAAAAGAATAGGAAATACCCTATTTGCTCTGGCAGCCTTAAAAGGGGAAAAGAATTTAACAGCTCTTTTAAATTCACTTTCTGATTTATGTTGTCCCTCATTTGGTAAATCCTGTTGTTCCAAATTTGACACAACTTGTCGCACCTCATTTGGTCCAACCTAAAGTATTTCAATGAACCCACATTAGGTTAAACTTCTATTCTTTGCAGCATTTCCAACAAGAAAAATCATTAAAAGTTCGTTCAACAAGTCTGCCCTGTTTTCATTTTCATTAATAAAGTTTTCGGGCTACGTATGGGTGTTCGATAAAAATTTCCCACACCCAGAAAAAAGATTCGTGTTGACAACTGAAGTTGAATATTTTTACAGTTTAATTATTCTTGCCTCCTTTGATTTTCTGTTATAAAAATCTGTAAGAACAACCAAATCATTCGATTGGCTACAAATTTGGTTGTCAGCACAAATTTGTTTTCTCTGTGTAATCTTCGAGTTGGACCCAGTACTATTTGTGCTGTCCAGAGAATGTTGAACTTTGTCATTTGAATTTTCCTATTCTATGTACCTGAACTTTCAGAGGTACACCCAGAAAAAGATTGGTTGCAATTCGATCAAAACCATTAACATTTATTTGTAAGAATTTTATTTTATTTGGAATAACCTATAATCCATGACTATAGCAAAAATATGTCATTGGGAATTAAAAAGAGGGAAAAGGAACCAAAAAAGGATACTATTATCAAATTATTGGTATTTCCAATCACCTGTACGAATAAAATTAGTTTAGAAATTGCGTACAGTAGAAGCAACAATTTATTTAGTGAATGTACTAGAAAATTAGTACAATCTATCAAATTTATTAAAAAAATTATCCATATTCGAAAGTGCTAACTACAAATACATCATTAAATTAGGAAATATATCATTAAAAATATACCATTAAATTAGGATTTCAGTTGAACCAACCTGCTATATTCATTTAACTAAAAATTATTTAAATTTAAAATTAGCCATCAAAATTTATAAGTGTTTGTGGGCTAGTGGATAGAGAACAATTTAAAAAGGGAAACGAAAAATTTCGACGCGATGTTGTCGAGGAGCTTTTGAATGTCCGATGTATTGTCCGATGTATTGTCCGATGAATTTTGCGCTAAATTAAAGACTTCTTGGTTTAGTATGCAATTGAAATTATAATTTATCATTTTCGAATTTAACACTTTTACTTGGTGGTTTTAAAATTGGGCTCGTAAAATACACTCAGAAAAAAAAGTTAGTTGAAAAATTTGTAAACGGTTTTCAATCCCACTTTACTATTTTTGTACTGATTTTTAGTAAAAAAATTATTATTTAGCAAATCTTTTTGCTATTTACATTTTACAAGATACAGAATTTTTACAGAATATTTACAAATTTTCGTTGCTAATTTCAGAAATCATTTTACAAATTTTTGAAAACCGATTTGCTAAAATTTGTAAAAAAAAATTACTAATTTTAAAAAGTCGATATTGAAGGAAATGTTATTTCTAATAATTAAAACTTCATATACAAACTTAAATTGCCCTAAAATGTTATATAGGATTAAAAAAGGATCGAAAGTGAAGATACCGACTCATGTCTGAAAATAGGTCTTCCACTTAAAATAGCACTAAAAACGGTTTTTTAGTTCTAAAAATCAGCCCTAAAAACAATTAAATTTAACCCTAAAAGTAAAAAAAAAAATTGACTAAAATATTTTTCAAAAAGGAAATTACCAAATTAAAACAAAATAATAAATTCGTTTATGTTTTACCAATTTTTGAGATTTATAAGCCTTAGATTTTTTTTTTCATTTTGTATAAAATATTTTTTAAAAAATATAATCAAAATGATGCTCTATAAAAAAAAATTAATCTAAAACTTTGTACTAATATTATTAGTATTTAGTATTTTTTTTTTGCTGATTTTAGCAAACAGATTTTAGATTCCACTTTACAAAAAGTCTACTAAAATTTAGTAGCAGCAGCTAATTTTTTCTACTAACTTCATTGTACTACACGTCAGCAGACATGTGTTGCTAAGATTCGCAAAAAATACCGCTGGGCTCAAATTAGCAGAATTTCCCGTAGTAACAGCAAAATTTTCAGTTGCCATTACATACTTTTTTTGGTGAGTGTAGGACAATTCTTTCTATAACGAATAATTACTCAGCAACCATCGATTGCTGCATTTTAGTGATGTCCCTATATACAGTTTTGAGCCGGGATAAAACTAAAATGAAAAATTAGTATGTATTTTAAAAATTTTTAATTACATTTTATACAGGTTGGTTGAAAAGTTCCTGCGCACGAAATGAAAGAATACTGTTTTTGTTACGAAATATATTTTTTTACGAAATATATTTTTTATCCTAGAAGCTCAATACACTTGTTCCAATGATCTTCCAATAATTTTATCCAATCCATATAATGGTTTTCCGGAAGCTCTGCAAAATAACCGTCTACGGCTGCTATGGCCTCTTCGTTCGACGAAAAATGCTTTCCACGAAGGAATTGTTTGAGATTCCTGAAGAGATAGTTATCACTGGGAGCCAAATCTGGTGAATACGGTGGATGTTCAAGCAATTCGTACTTTAATTCTTTGAATTTAGCCATCGTCAAAACACTTTTGTGAGCAGGTGCATTGTCTTGATGAAAAATGATTTTTTTCTTCTTTAAATCAGGTCTTTTCTCAGGAATTTTTTCATCCAGCTGATCCAAAAGACTGCAATAATATTCAGAGTTGATTGTTTTACCTTTCTGAAGATAATCAATCAACAAAATTCCTTTTGCATCCCAAAAAACTGATGCCATAACCTTCTTTGCTGCTTTGGAGCTGAACAAAAAGCTTCAGTCCACTGTAAACGTTCTTGTTTCAATTTAGGATCATGGTGGTAGATCCAAGTCTCATCCATAGTTATAAAACGACGCAAGAAGTCGATTTTATTCGGCTTAAAACGCTCCAAATTACGCTGAGAAATTTGTTTTCGATCCAGTTTTTGTTGAATTGTTAATGTGTGCGGCACTAACTTTCCAAACAGTTTTTTCATACGTAATTCTTCATGTAAAATATGGAGTACTCGTTCCTCTGAGATGCCTATGGCATAAGCAATTTCACGCTTAGTCAAACTTGGATCTTCACTAACAATATTATGTACCTGCTCAATGATTTCTGCTGTGGTTGCAGTTTTTGGTCGTCCTTCGCGTGGATCGTCTTTAAGGCTGGTACGACCACGTTTAAATTCACTAGCCCAAAATTCAACGGTGCGTTTTGAAGGTGAGGACTCCTTATACACTTCTAACAATTGTTCATAAATTTTCTTTGCTTTTAAACCCTTCAAAACAAAGAATCTAATGTTTGCACGATATTCAATTTTTTCCATATTAAAAAAAACTCAATGACACGTCAACTTCAAATGGCTTGTAAACAAAGAAAGAATTGACAGAATGACTTGCAACTTTGCATGTGTTCTCAGGACAGTTATACCAACTTGAGAAAAAAAAAGTTTGGAGCTGGCAATGCAATCTCTTGGTGAGCGCAGGAACTTTTCAATCAACCTGTATTTTGTTCTCTGGACCACATGTACATTTTGGTGTAAAATCCATTAAATTTTTAAAATGTGCATATAATAAAACAGATGTAATATCATTTGCAAAATATTACTAAAACCCACACAAAAACCATTACCAAATGTTATATTTGTAATAACATGCAACAACAATAATACATATAATACATGTTTATGCATAAAAATGGCAGAAATGTCATTTCAAAATTATATATGTATACATACTATAAATAACTATATATATTAGATATAACATAACATATAACAATGTAAGTTTAAAACTAAGTGGGTGTGAGCTAGATAAAAATAAGAATAAAAATATAACAAATGGCAATAGATAAAAAATATATATATATGTAGAAAAATGTCAATGAACTTTTTAAATAGAAATAAATTTAAATAAATTTTATAATTCTTAGAACACCAAGGCGTATGATTTATTTGCAAAAGCAATTAGAATATCACTTATACGTATGTGTGTTATCTATGTTAAAAAATAAAATGTATTAATTTTTTTTTATTAAAAAATACTTATATTTTCATGTAAAATTTATTAAATTTTACCTTTATTTAATATTTATTTTTTTCTATATATATTGGAGTATTCAAAACTCAAAGGCGCCTTTATGTCCTTTGTAGTGATTTATTTTTATGTACATTCTATTTCAAAATGTACAGAAATAGAAAATATACTAAAAAAGCAACAACAACAACAACAACTTCACAAATAAACCAAAAACTACAAAAAGTAACAAAAAAAAATGTTTGCAACACAAATTTTTAAAATAAAAAAACTAAATTGTTAAAACATACTCGCCAAAGTCAAAATAAACTGTAAAGGGGTGAATACGATGAAAAAAAAAAACAAATTATATATTTGAAAGAATAACATGACTTTAGAAATAATGTTAAAAAATGCATAAAATTTATAAAGCGACACAAAACTATTTTTAAACTTCATGGGAAAACTAACAGTATTTTATGATGAAACATTAACAAAAATAGTAAAGAAAAGTCAAAGCATGCCGTACAGTATCAGCCAAAGGTAAAAGAAAATTATTTATACAATATAAATTCGAGTTAAAACTTAAATTTTTATGCTATCTGAACACAATCGGAGATTTGTAGTATCAAATATATTAAAATTTTATCTATGGACTTAAGAAAATATGAAGTTTTGAATTAGCAAAATAAGATTTATTCTAATAACCTAAACTGTAGATTTTTCATACAACTATAAATTCCCTACAAAAGTTTTGAATATTTACATTTAATATTCAAATAAATTATTAACTAAAAGAGCAATATTTTTGAACTTTTTATACAAAATTTCATTATTGCACACACACACACACACCAGTTTATTCCAGGTAGTGGGAGTGTTGAAATTGAGGGTATATGGTGATATATGTGCATATATTATCATACATGCTCATATATTATTCATGTATGCTCGTATATGATCGTATATGATCATATACGTCCATATACCCTCAAATTTCAGATCAGAAGATATATGATCATATATGAGATCATGTAAGGTTATATATTGAACAATGTATGGACGTATATGACCATGTATGCCCATGTATGATCATATACGGGTCCATGTATCATCATGTATGCTCATATATATTTCGATTTTTACATGGGTATATACAAAATTATTTCAATAAATAATATAATTATTCAAATATACATACACACAAAGCCAATAAAAATATATACATACAAATAAAAAATACTTTTAATTTGAAAAACAAGCCACAAAAGTAGTTTTTTCTAACTTTTTGTCAGTAAAAATTTGATGGTTATTTTAAACGACTTTCTATTGTTTTTACTTTTGTCGATTATTAAACAATGATTAAATATAAACAAAAAAATGGGTTGAATATAATGGAAAATCAGTAGTCCTCTTTTTGATTGCATTTTCGATTAATTTAATATGTTTTTTAAGTTGTTTTTAACGAAATAATATTGTGAGTGTAGCTATAGACACTTATTGTGTGAATGTGTTTGTGTATGTATGTGTGCTTATGAAGTTCTTGTAATTTGAATTGAAATAATTTTGTATATATACAACCAATTTAAAAAAAAAAAACAAATTAAAATTTTTTGAACATTTTTTTTTTTTTTGAAACAGACAGCAAACAAAATTTAAATATGAAATAACTGTTACGGACAGAAATGAACCAAAAATTTCCGTTTTGTGGGTAAATTTTTATAAAATTTCAAACAAATGAAAAAAATAAATGAAACTGAAAAAAATCGGTAAATGACAGTAAATCATTTCGAATAAATGTACACTCACCAAAAAAAGTCTGTAATGGCAACTTAAAAGTTTGCTGTTATTACGGGAAATTCTGCTAATTTGAGCCCAGCGGTATTTTTTGCTAATCTTGGCAACACATGTCTGCTGACGTGTAGTAAAATGAAATTAGTAGCCGCTACTAAATTTTAGTAGGCTTTTTGTAAAGTGGAATTAAAAATCTGTTTGCTAATATGAGCAAAAAAAAATTACTTAATATTATTACTATTAGTAAAAAGCTTTGAATTTATTTTTCTTATCGAGCATCAAAAGTTTTGATTATATTTTTTAAAAAACGAATTAATCATTTTGTTTTAATTTGGTGATTTCTGTTTTGAAGAATATTTTGATCAATTTTTTTTTTACTTTTAAGGTTAAATTTTAATTGTAAAAAACCTTTTTAGTGCTATTTTATATGGATGTTCTCTTTTTAGACATGAGTCGGAAATTTAAGTTTGCAGGTGTAAGTTTTAATTAGAAATAACATTTCCTTCAATATCCACTTTTTTAAAATTAGTAATATTTTTTGCTAATTTTAGCAAATCGGTTTTCAAAAATTTGTAAAATGATTTCTGAAATTAGCAACAAAAATTTGTAAATATTCTGTAAAAATTCTGTAATTTGTAAAATGTAAATAGCAAAAAGATTTGCTAAATAATAATTTTTTACTAAAAATCAGTACAAAAATAGTAGAGTACGATTGAAAACCGTTTACAAATTATTCTACTAACTTTTTTTTCTGAGTTTATAAGCAAAGTTAATATAGATTTTTCTTTGAAAAATAAATGTATGTTCCTTTATTTTTAAATGGAACGGAAAACTTTATTATTAAACTACAAACAGTTAACTACATAATATTCCGAGTGTATATTTGTTTTGTGACGATTCATTAACAAAAGTCCAACCGAGAAGATCTAAAATTTAGTTTTTAGAGATTCCACTTATTGACTTTCTATTTAATTTCATTTCAATCCATTTCAATCCCTTTTATTCCATTCGATTCCATTTTATTCCATTTTATTCTATTCTATTCCATTCTATTCCATTTTACTCCATTATATTCTGTTATATTAGAGTAGTACTGTTCAAAAATAAAAATGTAGTTGTGTTGGTGAGAAAATGAGAATTGCACTGTAAGAAATGTTTAATGGGTTAATAGGCTAGTATCTGGATGAATTTATTTTTTATTGAAAATATCAAACTGTTAATATTTTGTGTAAAACTGTTTTAAAGAAATAAAAATTAAACAAAAATAAAATTTTTGAAACGAAAAAAATACATAAACACATTAGAGGGGCTTTTTTCATTGTATAAAAAACAACAAGTTGTAGATTTTTTTAATCAATATTAAAGATTTCATTATATTTACATATTAATAAAATATCTTTTATATATTGGATTTATTATTTATACTGTTAAAAAAATGCAGTTTTTGGAAGGAAAAAAAAAATACATTCGATCGGATTAAATGAATGAACGATATGACTCGAATTTTTCAAAACATTTCAACTTTTATATTAAAAAAATATGTTTTTTTTTATTAAGTCTATTAAAGGTTTTTATAGATCTTGTATTATCATAAAACATTTTGGCATATTGCTATTATTTTTTTTCAGTGCATTAAGAAAAAATCAGCATACATCCGCTACACATGTTCATTCGTCGCTGAGCGTAAGAATACATGTGAGTCTTAGGACAATTGTCCTAAGAAATGAACAGCACTGTATTAAAGCATTTTCTATTCTATTATATTTCATTCCATTCTATTCCATTCTATTCCATTCCATTATATTTCATTTCATTCTATTGCATTTCATTCAATTCTATTCCATTTCATTTTATTCTGTTGCATTCTATTCTATTATTTTCGATTCTATTCCATTCTATTTCATTCCAGTATAATTAAAATGTTTGTGTAAAATGTTAAAAGACTCAATGCAAGAAAAGTTTTAATTACATATATCCCGCGTTATGGATCCACAAGATTTTTGCCCAATGGATAAGGGTGTTATGGTTCCAAGAAGAGGGCCGAAATTGCGAAAATCTCTCAGTTGACGGCCTTTGGTTACAAAACTGAAATTCTAAGCATGTATTTCCTGAAATATTGAATAATTCACTTATAGTGAACATTTTGGAGTTTGGCCAGAAGCGTAGTAAATATGGGGTTTAATATGGTAATGTCTATACTTAAATAAAAATACCTACACTTTTTTGTCGAAATTAAAAAATTTGTCAATTCAGTAAAAATGATTTCTTTTGGCATTTTGCCAGGAGCGTGCAAAAAGGGGAAAAGTTTACCCTGAAATTTAAAATGTTTATTTCCTGGAGTATGGGCTAATCCACTCACAAGGTATTTTTTGAAATTATTGTCAGGAACATGGCAAAACGGTAGACTCATAAAGTGGAAATAATCCTCCTTAAGGTCCTGCCCCAACCGCTTTGGCTAGAAAACTGAAATTTAAAATATGTGCTCTCTGGCGTATAGGCTAAATCAATGGTATGGTACTTTTTGGAGTTTTCACAGGCCCGTGGTACAAAATGGGGGTTAAATAGGAAAAAGTGGTAGGCTCAACGGCCTGCCCAAATGCTTTAGACCAGAAATGTGTAATTTGAAATAAGCGTTTTGTGATGTATGGATTAAATTACTGAAGAAATACTTGTTAGCACGTATATTTCTCCTACCTATTAGCCAAGGAAAGGACTTCCCCAGCCTAAAACTTTTTAGCTTAAAATTTGCAATTTTAAATTTACGTTCCCTGGATTATACATATGTAATTCATTCATTTATAACGTCCTGTAGCTAGAAACCTGTAATTAAAATATTTTTTCTGTGATAATGAACATTTCAGAATTTTAATCACGAACGTACCATAAATGGGGGTACAAAAAGGAGAAGTCTTCCTCTTAATAGACCGCCCAAAATGTTTAGACTAAAAACAGCAGAACCTTCTAATATGTGTTTCATGGGCTGTGGGTAAATTTACTAAAAATTTCAGTAAGAACGTAGTACAAATAAGGCTAAAAAAGGGAAAAAGTTCCCCCTTGATCATGGATCTCCAAATTTTGTCATACACAATTCCTATTTCACGTAGACATGGACTAAGGCGGGCGTATTCGGAAATATTTATGAGTAGAGGGATAAAGAGGAAAAATTCTCCACATAGTGACCTTCTAAAATCACAAACAACCTGTTGCAATAGCAAATTCAGCTAAATATCTCGAAATGACTTTAGATGCAAAACTCCACTGGAAGGCATACGTAAAGAAAAAGAGAGACGATTTTAATATCAAATATAGAAATCTTTACTGGCTTATCGGTAGGAGATCTAACCTGTCAACCCAAAACAAATTACTTTTATATAATCAAGTACTTAAACCGGTATGTGCTAAAAATAATATCATAGAAACGATTCAGCGTTTTCACAATGAAGTCCTGAAAGACATACGTCAGAAACGAGGACCTTCACCGAGTATAAAGTCAGTAAAGCAGGAAATTCAACAACAAGCTCAAAAACATCAAATAAAACTTCAAACACACATAAATAGCGAAATGACAACATTGTTAGAACGTCTTCGCTGCGTAGAAGACTAAACAGATATAAGCCCCATGACCTAATGAGACGCTTTAACCAGCAGTGACACTTCAACGTTCACAAAGCTGCATAATTTGTAAAATTTTGTTTTTTTCTAAAAACAAACTACTTGTAAGTCAACGTATATATGACTAGTCGTAGTGCTAAATTTAAACATTGTTAAATTTTATTTGTTTTAATATAAATAAAAAAAATATAGTTAAGAGCAAAAAATTTATATAAAACTGCCTTTGATACAAATCAGATATTGTTGAAGCTGCACTTAAGTTAAAATTTTTAAATTGTTTAAATTAAAAAAAAAACATAGAAATCTAAAACTGTTTGATATCTTCAAAAAAAAAATAGCCAATGCTTTAGTTTAAATACATAAAATATAATAATTGTTAAAAGCCGAGATTTTTAAAGTGGAATTTAATTAAACACAGATGGAATTTTATCAGCCATTTCAAAGTTTATAAAGATAAATTTGTCTGAAAAACATTTTTTTGGAATAAATAAAAACATATTTCAAAAGCCGTATTCCAGTTACAAGCTGCGTTCAACCAAGTTTAAAGATCTACAACTGAGTCTAAAACTTTAACTCTAAATTTTGTACTCATGTTCAATCTTTTAAATTTACACTCAGAAAAAAAAGTTAGTAGAAAAATTTGTAAACGGTTTTCAAAATTTGTAAGCGGTTTTTGTACTGATTTTTAGTAAAAAAATTATTACTTAGCAAATCTTTTTGCTATTTACATTTTACAAATTACATAATTTTTACAGAATATTTTCAAATTTTCGTTGCTAATATCAGAAATCATTTTACAAATTTTTGAAAACCGATTTGCTAAAATTAACAAAAAAAATTACTAATTTTAAAAAAGTCGATATTGAAGGAAATTTTATTTTTAATAATTTAAACTTATACATACAAACTTAAATTGTTACATAGGATTAAAAAAGGGATCGGAAGTGAAGATACCGACTCATGTCTAAAAAGAGGACATCCACTTAAATGGCACTAAAAAGGGTTTTTTAGTTATAAAAATTAGCCCTAAAAACAATTAAATTTAACCTTAAAAGTAAAAAAAAATATTGACTAAAATATTTTTCAAAACAGAAATTACCAAATTAAAACAAAATGATAAATTCGTTTATGTTTTAAAAATTTTTAAGATTTTTAAGCCTTTGATTTTTTTTTTTTTCATTTTGTATAAAACATCTTTTAAAAAATATAATCAAAAAAAAATAAATCTAAAACTTTGTACTAATATTAATAGTATTTAGTATTTTTTTTTTGCTGATTTTAGCAGATTTTAAATTCCACTTTACAAATAGTCTACTTAAATTTAGTAGCGGCTACTAATTTTTCTACTAATTTAATTGTACTACACGTCAGGCGACATGTGTTGCTAAGATTAGCAAAAAATACCGCTTTGCTCAAATAAGCAGAATTTCCCGTAATAACAGTAAAATTTTCAGTTGCATTACAGACTTTTTTTGGTGAGTGTACTTTTCAATTCATATTTCACAAATTAAGGAGTTAATATAGAAAATTTTATGCCTTTACCTCTAAAAGCATACAAATACTAGAACTGTCCCTAATATATAAAACATTTCTTAAGACTGATTTATCAAAACAATCAATTACTTAATATTCGGACGATAGCAATTCATAATTTCTGCTGGGTTATCATCCCTTTCCTCCATCATTAATATCTTAAAAGATGGGCAATAAAAACTTGCAAATCGCAAAAATCAAAGCCAAATTAAAAAGCAACAAGAAATGTTTATATCTTCCTGATATAAACATTAAAAAAAAACCCAACAATTTATTGCTTAAAACTACATCATACGACTTTGGTCATAAAACAAACTCCTAATACAACTGTACAAAGAAACAAACAACCAAACCCAAACAACTATTCCCATAATGCTACTACTCTACAGATGCAGCATCATAGTTTTTCGATATTTTTGTTGATGATGATTTTTCACTAAACGACAGAGATATATATTTTTTTTTTTTTTGTTTCTTTTTCTATTTTTATTTTTCCTTCAAAACCAAAAGAAACTTACGTTGAAATTTCAACTAAGAAATGCATTTAGAAATAATAATAAAACAAGTGAAACAAAATACATATCTAAAGCTAAGCAAAGAAAAGAGTCAGAAAATACTATTTGAAAAGTTGCAGAATGATATAGAATAGAATAAAAGCCAGAATGAACATAAAAAAAAAAATAAAATAGTTTGTAAAAGTATTGGCAGCACTTTAGGCGCCAATATGACGAGACATAAAACAGTGGGCGTTGGGTGATATTGGCGGCGTTTAGTTTGATGAATGCAACATAAGCAAATATAAAAATGAAATTTGAAAATAAAAAAAAAAAAAAACTTTATCATACTAGATACATACTAACACAAAGTGCATTAAAAAAGATATGTTAAAGTATTTAAGAGATACATATTTAATTTTACTTATAAATTTGAAATAAATTATAATAATAGCTGGTGTAGAATGTGTAATTAAAGATTTGTTATCACTGAAAGTTGAAAAAAAATTTTAAATTTAAACACACACTGTCCCTTATTTTTGAAATTCTATTAACGAGCTTTCAAAAGAAAAATGTCTTCCCTAAAAATCAGAAATTGTAAAAACGGGTTTCTTCTCTGGTTATTTTTGGGAAATTTAATTGAGGGTGGAAAAAAGAAAAAATGTTGAAAGGAGAAAATAATAATAATAAATAATAATCAACTTTAAATTTGGCAAAAGAAGTCTCCCCTAACGTTTTCCCTACCCCCCTTGAGCCAGGTATCTTAAACTTAAAATAAGTGTTCCCTTGAATAAGGGCTAATTTAGTTCACACCAAAAAAAGACATGAACTAAAAATTAATCCAAAATTTCATTCAAAATAGTTTAAAAATGTTTCTCAATTGTAATAAAATTTTATTAAAATTAAAAAAAAATTGCTTAAAATGAATAAAAATTCCTATGTTTGGCTAGAAACGAAATAGTTTATATACTTAGAAATAGTTCACACTTTTCTTATGTAATATTTCTTGATTTTAGGAAAAAAAAAAAAAAGTATATTAAATAAAAACTTATAAATTTTTAAGAAAAACATTTCAGTTTTAAGAAATTTGCATACTTGTAATAAAACTAAGTTTAGTTAAAAAAATTAGAACATAATTTACTTCCATTTAGTTTAAAAATGTGTCTAACTTAAAATGAGAAAGTACTTAAACTTAATGTGTGTTAATTTTTTTCTAAATTTTAGAAAGCCATTTCTAAATTCAGTTTTTAAGTCTAACACTTTCTAATTTTTAAGAATTGTTTTTTATAAATTAGCTCAGGCCATTAAAAGCAAAAAGTAATAATTTATTTCATATGTAATAATAAAACTTTATTTGATTTTGAAAACTGATTAACTATTTCTAGGGAAAATTTTTTATGCAACTTAGTTCAGATAAATTTTAAAAATTTTAATAAAGTATTATTTTTTTTCATGTAAATGTTTTCTCATTTTTGAGAAATAATAACCATTAATTTGAGAAATAATAAATTTAATTTATTTTCAATATTTTTTTCCAAAGAAAAAAAAAAACAAACAAAATCACAAAACCAACTTGTTAGTTTTCTTAATTTTAAAGAAAAAATATTATTAGTTGAAAAAATCAAGTAACCATTTAAAAAACTTATCGTGCATGATTGTAATTTTCGTGATCGTGGGTGAGCGTGAGTCAAATATAGCTTACGTGCCATTAAATATTGAACTTAAAATAGTTTAAAATATATTTTAAAATAAAATTTTGTTTGCAAAAGACAAAAAGATTTCGAATTTGCGCTTTTATGTAATAAATTTGTTTGTTGACTACAATACAAAATATCGCAAGCACATTTTACACATTACGGCATAATTGCTTTCCGATAATTGAAGTTGAGCCTATTAAACTTTCTATTTATCGGAGGAACAAAACTATTTTTTTTTTAATAATAAAAAAAATTAGAATTTGTATGTCAATTTAGGTTTAAGCTAAAAATGTCATAAAATAAACGAATAACCTTTTTAATTTCCAAATAATAACAAGAAATGTAACTTTGATATTGTTCCTTAAATTAGTTACTTTAAGAAGACAAAGGACCCCCAGTGTTCCTTATCCATAGATGCCGTGTGTCACTTAGGACGTCCCTTTTTGTATTTCTCTCAAGCAGAACTGTTAATTAACTACGAAAAGGATTTGAATTTGTCACAATTTATTACGTTTCAGGATATCCTGCAGTAAATTTTTTTACCTTTGTTTACCTTTTTGTTTATGAAATTTAATTTATTTTTTAAATACATGAGTTTAGTATAATTCAATTTAATTTAAAAACAAATTAGTTAATTTAAGAAGACAAAGGACCCCCAGTGCTCCTTAGCCATAGATACCGTGTGTCACTTAGGACGTCCCTTTTTGTATTTCTCTCAAGCAGAACTGTTAATTAACTACGAAAAGGATCTGACTTTGCCACAATTTATTACGTTTTTTTTACCTTTGTTTACCTTTTTGTTTATGAAATTTAATTTATTTTTAAAATACATGAGTTTAGTATAATTCAATTTAATTTAAAAACAAATTAGTTAATTTAAGAAGACAAAGGACCCCCAGTGCTCCTTAGCCATAGATACCGTGTGTCACTTAGGAGGTCGCTTTTTGTATTTCTCTCAAGCAGAACCATTAATTAACTACGAAAAGGATCTGAATTTGTCACAATTTATTACGTTTCAGGATATCCTGCAGTAAATTTTTTTACCTTTGTTTACCTTTTTGTTTATGAAATTTGATTTATTTTTTAAATTTCAATTTAAGTTAAAAACAAAAATGTATAGCATAAAGCTTGTTAAGAGCAAAGTTCTCACAAAGCAAAAGTTCTCCGAAAGTGGGAAAATATTTACACAATGAGTTTTAATTACTTTAAAGTATTTGGTAAAATATATTACCTTTATCATAGAAACAGTTTCATATTTATTAGAATTTTTTTTTTATAAAATTTAAGGATAATTTTTAATTAAAGTGCTATTTATTTTGATGTTACAAAATATTTTCTTATTTTTAGGAAGTTAAGTCCTAGTTTTTTGTGAAAAAAAAAATATCTAATGAACTTAAATAAAATAAAAATTTTCTGAGAACCAAGGAAACATTTCCTAACTAACAGTACAATTTTAGATGATATATGAACTAATTAGGAGAAAATTTTACTGTTTTGTAATAAAAATTTACTTCTAAGCAGTAAAATGTTTCTATAATTTAGAAATTTTGACCAAATTTTTAGTAAAATTTGTTTCTTAATTTTAAGAAAAATTTTATTAAATATTGGTACAAAGTGTCTTTGGCGCCGTTTTCATTTTAATTTTTCCTCCAAATAAGTTAATTTTTCTAAATTCTGCTTAATTTTTTTTAGTGTGAAGACTTTTTGGTATATCCAATGAGATCGTATTACGAATGGAATTAAAAAGTTAAAAAGTACCCCCTTAATCACCAATCACAAACTGCTGAATCAAGGAGTTTGAAATTTGACAAATAAACTGAGTCGACATGGATTCTGAAAATTTTTTCTGAAAGGGGATAAATTCAGAAATTTATATACCTCAATGCACTGCTAAAATAACTAATATAAAAATGTATGTACTCGTATGTGTAACTAAACGCAGTAAATTTTCATAACTTCCAAAAATGTGATTTTTAATCAAACTTAGCTCTTTTCAAATCTATGACGGATAACTTATTTGAAAAATATTAAAAGTCAAACGTTAACAATAAATATTTTCATATAAATTTGGTATTCATAACTATGGTTCAGTACTAAAATTTAGTTATTTTGAAACAAGTTATCAGGTTTAATTGATTTGTATAAATTTTTTAACTTTAAATTTAAAATAAAGTAATTTAAAAAATATGACTCAATTACTGAATGTTTTGTAAGCTGCCACAATGCACTTTTTGTACTTTTCACAATTATTTGTCTGTAAATATATTCAGTTGAACCCCGATGGTCATAAGTTGCCAACTACTATGTATCCAACAGTTTTACTTAAGAAAAAGATGTCAAATAACTTTAATAAGATGAAGAAATTGTTTAGTATGCTTAACTAAATGCGTCAGTTTGTTGTCTATTACGAATTGTCAACTTATGGCCATTGATATAGAAAATTTTATATTGATCCTACAAAAAAAAAAATTATTTGGAAACATCAATAGATACCATTTTTCACTAAACCATAAGAAGGGCTTTAGATGCAATGAAAAAGTATCATATAAGAAAACTTCAACCCTATGAGACCTCTATGTAAAAATTATTGGTTCCCAGCTAAATTTTCACAACACCGGAATTAATATCACTTTTGCTACTTTTCTTTGTTAACTCACTGATAAGGTAACTTTTGGAATATACAAATTTTCGCTTTGAAGAAAATTTTTTTAAAATATCCAATACGACTGTGGTAAAGGCAACATGGCTTCATAAATTAGCCAGCTCAAGCCGCTGGAGAACTTGAAATTTGGCATGTGGCTTTCTCCTCCGCTGTAAGCGTCCTATAATATGGGATTTTTGACAGAAAAATGGGAAAATTCTCGGTAAAACTTTGGTAAAGAATATAAAATGTAAAGTATGCGCTAATTTAATGAAGAGATAATTTTTAGAATTTCCAATTAAAATGTGGTCAAAATGTTTCACTGTATTTTAGACACTTCCACAAAGAATTTACGTTTTTTTGGGATAGAAAGGGGAAATTTTCTTCCACAAATGACCTAAAATTTGACATAGAGGTTCCTTCTTTAGCATAGACGACAACTAAGTTTTGGAAATGTCGCCACCCCCCACCTTAATGACATTAAAACTTAAAAATAAAACATCGACTACAAAAATGTTAAACTAATTTAAATCTAAAGAAAAATCTTTAGAAAAAAGAATTTACATTTACAAGGGCGGATCAATAAGTCCGTAACTTTTTGAATGAAACAGTTTTTTTTTGCAAAAAAAAAAATATATATTTTTAGCTTTTTAGCTATAACCCATATAAACAAGCTCTATATTTATTCCAAAAAAATATTAAGGCGGCATTTCCAAATTATGTTTTGACATAGAAGAACGAAAATACAATACCAAAGTATATGCAATCAATCGTTTCATGACGAACATCTTGTGGAAACTCCATATAAATTTTCCCTTAATATTGATTTTTCTTTTTATAATTTTTATCTGTCTCTTATTTGATGGTTAACAATACAAATATGTATACAATACAAAAACATGTTTAAGTGTGATTTATTTTGTAATTTAAAAGCAAATGCGCAAAAAAAAAAACAGTACCTGTTATCTTCATCATTATTTAAGTGTCATTAAAATAAAATGTATTAATATCAATTTGCAATGTTTTATTGTACAAGAAGCAAAAAATAAATATACAAAAAAAGTGAAATAAAAGAAATCACTACACTTAACATAGGTAGGTACAATGTACAATCAAATCAACATTATGCCATAAAATAATGCAATTTAACACTTATTTGATTTCATTGTATTTCAGACACTTCCACAAAGAATTTACGTTTTTTTTAGCACTTTTTGTAAAAACACAAAAGCTAACGACAAGCAGAGATTCTCTAACTGAAGAATGAAGTTTAATATGGTGCTTAATAACTATGACAAACAATTTTAAAAGGAGTAACAATAAATGTTTAAGAAACTCTGTTATACATAAAAATCTCGGTCTGGTACAACTCGTTTATTGTTTTGCCTGTTAGTTTGTTTGCTTGTTATATAAAACAGACAGATGATGGACAGACAAATGTAATGATGTGCATGAAATTGTAGCTTTAGATTCTATTGTTTAGAGTTGATGGTATTTAGTTAAGTATCAAATTTCTGGTTAAGTATGATTTCAATAAAATAGATATTTGTGTTCCCTTTTAAAGGTGGAGCGAAATAAATACAATATAAGCACATAACAGTGTAGAACAAAACCAAAACACAACATAATATTACCAAGAGATGACAAGTTTATGCATGATAAAATATGCTGGTTTACAAATTTAAAAAAATTAATGTTAAAGTGCATGCTTACGAATCATCTAACAATGGACTTACAATTATTAAGGGGAAGAAATTGTCATGATAAAAAATATTTTATTTGGTTTTCCTCTTTTATAATTTTTCAATGCAAAAATTTCTTAAGTTTTACAAAAAATAAAGCAGCATTTATAATTTTCGATTAAAATTTACTTGAAGTATATAAAGTTTAAGTCATTAGTTTGGAATTTATCCATGGATCTACTTAAAATATGCCTCGATTTTTTTTTTTTTTTTTTTTTGTATAGTATATTTTGTAAATTTATCCTGAGTACGGGGAGGGGGGGGGATCCAAAGGACGCAAAGTCTTCGCTTTGGCAGCCTGGCCAAACTACTGGAGCTAGAAAATTGAAATGTGGTTATTTGATTGCTCCTCCTCGAAAGTACACTCAGAAAAAATAGTTAGTAGAAAAATTTTTAAACGGTTTTCAGTCCCACTTTACAATTTTTGTTTTTTAGTAAAAAAATTAGTATTTAGCAAATCTTTTTGATATTTACATTTCACCAATTACAGAGTATTAACAAATTTTTGTTGTTAATTTCAGAAATCATTTTATAAATTTTTGAATATCGATTTGCTAAAATTAGCAAAAAATTTACTAATTTTAAAAAAGTGGATTTTGAAGGAAATGCTACTTCTAATAATTAAAACTTATACCTACAAACATAAATTGCTTTATAATGTTATATAAATTACAAGAAAGGGATCGAAAGTGAGGATACCGACTCATGTCTGAAAATAGGACATCCACTTAAAGTAACACTAAAATGTATTTTTGGTGCTAAAAATCAGCCCTAAAACAATTAAAATTTTACCTTAAAAGTAAAAATAAATTGACTAAAAATATTTTTTAAAACAGAAATTACCAAATTAAAACAAACTCATAAATTCGTTTGTTTTTATAATTTTAAAGCCTTTGATTTTTTTTTTTTAATTTTGTCTAAAATATTTTTTGAAAAAAAATAAATAATATTAAAAAATTTTGTTGCTCCAAAAAAAATAATTAATTTTTTTTTACTAATATTAAAATATTTAATAAATTTTTTTTTTTGCTGATTTTAGCAAACAGATTTTAAATTCCACTTTACAGAAAGTTTACTTCAATTTAGTAGCGGCAGTTAATTTTTTCTACAAATTTCATTGTACTACACGCCAGCAGACACCTGTTGCTAAGATTGGCAAGAAAAACCGCTGGGCTATAAATTGGCAAAATTTCCCGTAATAATAGCAAAATTTTCAGTGGCCATTACATGCATTTTTTGATGAGTGTAGTTATCCGTTAAGGCACAAATTTTGAATCGTATGTTTCTTGGGGATAATGTTGGATTTTTGAAAGGGGGCAAAAAGAGAAAAGTTTCCACCTTTAAGGCCTGCCCAAACCGCTTTGGACAGGAACCTGGAATTTAAAAAAAAAAAAAAAATTTGAATTTTCGCCATGGACATGATGAAAATATAGGTTCAAAGGAAAAAAGTCTCCCCATTAAAGGATTACATAAAGCGAGTTGGCTAGATGCATAATAATGCCGTGATCATGAAATGGGAAGCGAGTGCAATTAAACCACTACACAAGGAGAACCGAAAGGGGAACGAGGTGGAATGATATGAGTAGATTTGAAACGTTAGACACGGGGAACGAAAAGAACCACTAAACAGGGTAACGAAATGGAATGAAATAAAAAACGAGTGGAATTGAAACACTAGATAAGTAGAGCGAAATGTTATGAAACCGGGAACGAGTGGAATTAAAACAGAAGAACGGAAAACGCAATGAAATTGGGAACGATTGTAAATAAAACAGTAGACAGGGAAACAGAATGGAATGGAATGGGAGGCAAGTAGAATTAAAACACTAGACAAAGGGAACGAAATGGAATGGAACAGAAATTGAATAAGCTTTTTACACTGAACAACATCTTTGTGAAACGCATGGAAGATGTTAAAAACGTGAAACATGTGTTTACATTGGCAACATCTTTCATCTTTCATCTGTTATTCAGCTGTCAAAAAAAAAAAATAAAAGAAAAAGACACATAATTTTTGTTAAAAATAAAAACTGGATTTAGAGAAACCATTAATCATTGGAGTTAGTTGTTGCTTTGCTGGAACAAACCCGAATTTTAATGCAGTACATTGATATATTAAAGGCTATTCTGGAAGAAGATGATGATTAAGAAGAAGTTTTTGGTAGACATAAGAATGAAATTCAGTTTGCTAGTGATGGCACAAAGAAAATCTATTTTTTGCATTTTAAGTGATGACACTTAAAATAACGAAAGATGTAAGATAAAACAAAATCAGAGAGAATCATCTTTGTTAATGTAGAAAGATGTAGAATTTTTGGCTTGTATAATTCTTATAGGAAGATGTTAACATTTCTAAATTGATGAAAAATGTAAGATGTAGCTCAGTGGAAAAAGGCTTTAATGAAATGGGGAACGAGTGAAATTGAAATTTCGACAAAAGTTACCAAATGGAATGGAATTGGGCACTAATGAAATTAAAACAACACAGAGAAAATTGTTCATTTCAATCCACAATTAATGTTCAAAATTAAGGTTTCATTTTCCAAATGTTAGATAATTAACAGGCACCATTTTTGAGTGTGTACATTAATATGGTGTCCATATTTGAGTTGTCTATATACATTAGGTGTTTTCCCTGATAGTTTGCAATTTTTTTTAATTACAATAAATTTTACTAAATAAAAATACTCCTAATTTATACATATTTGAATTTTAATATATCATATAAATTGTTGATAATTTATTTTATGAGTTCTGTCTGACCTTCAATTTGCATTTGATTTATTTGATTAAATTTTTGATTTTTAGATTGTGATCAATTTATTTTAAACTATCAAATATATATTTTTTTAACATGTCCACATTTTTATACAAATAATTTCTTGGGTAGACACATAAATATAAAAAACAGCAGGTGGTTTTAGGTTACAAAAAATATTAAAAAAAAAATTATTTAGGATCAGAAACATTTAGTTTTATTCTTTGTTATATTTGAAACATATTTTTGGGGTGTTAAAAAAAGTATTTTATATTATAAAAAATTAAGTATTTAGATTTTTATTAAAATAATGATTTAAATTGCTAGATGTCCATGTATCGTAAAAATGTTTTGTAAAAACAGTTAAATGGCATAAATATATTCGTAAGTGAATAACTCTTGGTAAACTGTTTAAATATAAAAAAAATATCTCTTTGTTTATAAACAGTATTATTACAGCACTATTAATGTCCCAATTTATTTTATTCTACTTTGAGTATAAATATAAACAATTTATACTTAAATATTTACAAATGTTTAACATAGGTACATCTATTAGTTGTGCAGAAAATTATGCAATTTATATAATGTTATATAATTAACCTTAATTAATTTTGTAAATATTTATAACATTGCACGTTTATTAAGTATTGTTGTTAAGTATTGTTGTGTTTCGGTGAGTACATTAAAGCGTACGTATACGTTATATTTAAATATTGTTAAATATCAACTAGGCGTATGATTATTATTTTATTACAATATTTATGTACATAAAAAACAACATTCTTGTTGATGTTATTTATAAATTTAACTAGAATAACAAACACAAAATGAACACACTAATACATGCTATACACACACAGCCTACAATGTTAACCCCACACATACTCCATGACTTTTTTATATAAATTTCCTTTCTATTCGTTTAAAACACTAGTTTTCCATTAACAAAAATAAATATACGCGTAAATGCAACCACTTCAAGCAACAAATTTAACAAAACAAAAATTGAAAATTTACCCCTTGTTTTTCTAAAGGTAATATTTGATTTCCTTGAAGTGTTTATATAACATGTCATTGTTGTTGGTGTTGTACTTTATTGGATATGGTGTGCTTGTTTTTTTTTTTACTCTTGATTGTTAACATGTATGTACCATACATTGATAGTTCTACAACATACTCATGTGCCTTGGGGATCTACTAACCTTTTAAAAACAATTTCAATTAACTTTAATATACAGTTCTGAGAACTTGTAGTTATTAACCAGAAACTAAACCATTAGGTATTTAAAAATGTGTGATAAGAAAACTATGAAATATTTTGTAACAATTCTTAGTAAATAATGTAAATATTAATATTGTTTTTAAGACATTAAAACAATATTGTTATTAGTAAAATTTAACACCCTACACAAAGAAATAAAAGTAGTATCTTTTTCATAAATAACATTTATACTTTTAATAAAAAAAACATTGGATATGTCCAGATATTTTTGGCTCTAATTATATATGATTGTAATTAGATCTAATACTTTATATTAAGGGAGTTTTTTATACCAAAAGAGGTAATTTAATAAAGGGTACTTTTTTAATAAAAGGTACTTTTTTAATAAGAGGTACTTTTTTAATAAGAAGTACTTTTTAAATAAAAAGTACATTTTTAATAAAAGGTACTTTTTTAATAAAAAGTACTTTTTTAATAAAAGTTACTTTTTTAATAAAAGGTACTTTTTTAATAAACTGTACTTTTTTCGCAAAAGGTACTTTTTTAATCAAAGGTACTTTTTTAGTAAAATGTACTTTTTTAATGAAAGGTACATTTAATAAAACGTAATTTTTTAATAAAAGGTACTTTTTTAATAAAAGGTACTTTTTTAATAAAAGATAGTTTTTTAATAAAAGGTACTTTTTTAATAAAAGATAATTTTTTAATAGAAGGTACTTTTTTAAATAAAGGAATTTTTTTATAAAAAAGGTACTTTTCTAATTAAAGGTACTTTTTTAATAAAAGTTACTTTTTTAATAAAAGGTACTTTTTTAATAAAAGGTACCTTTTACAAATGGGTTTTTTTAATAAATGGTACTTTTACATATAGGTACTTTTTAGAAATAGGTACTTTTTTAAAAAAAGGTACTATTTAAATTAAAGTTACTTTTTGAATAAAGGGTACTTTTTTATAAAAGGTACTTTTTTATAAAATGTACTTTTTTATAAAAGGTTCTTTTTTATAAAAGGTACTTTTTTATAAAAGGTACTCTTTTTTATAAAAGGTACTTTTTTATAAAAAGGTACTTTTTTATAAAAGGTACTTTTTTATAAAAGGTACTTTTTTATAAAAGGTACTTTTTTATAAAAGGTACTTTTTTATAAAAGGTACTTTTGTATAAAAGGTACTTTTTTATAAAAGGTACTTTTTTATAAAAGGTACTTTTTTATAAAAGGTACTTTTTTATAAAAGGTACTTTTTTATAAAAGGTACTTTTTTATAAAAGGTACTTTTTTATAAAAGGTACTTTTTTATAAAAGGTACTTTTTTATAAAAGGTACTTTTTTATAAAAGGTACTTTTTTATAAAAGGTACTTTTTTATAAAAGGTACTTTTTTATAAAAGGTACTTTTTTATAAAAGGTACTTTTTTATAAAAGGTACTTTTTTATAAAAGGTACTTTTTATAAAAGGTACTTTTTTATAAAAGGTACTTTTTTATAAAAGGTACTTTTTAATAAAAGGTACTTTTTTATAAAAGGTACTTTTTAATAAAAGGTACTTTTTAATAAAAGGTGTTTTTTGTAATAAAAGGTACTTTTTTAATAAAAGTAACTTTTTTAATAAAAGGTACTTTTTTAATAAAAGGTACTTTTTTAATAAAAGTAACTTTTTTAATAAAAGGTAATTTTTAATAAAAGGTACTTTTTTTTAATAAGGTACTTTTTAAAAAGGGGTTTTTTTAATTAAAGGTACTTTTTTAAAAAGGTGTTTTTTTTTTTAAAAAGATAGTTTTTTTTAAAAAAGGTGTTTTTTTTAAATAAGGTGCTTTTTAAAATAGAAGGTGTTTTTTAAAAAGATAGTTTTTTTTTTAAATAATAAGGTGTTTTTTTAAAAAAGAAGGTTTTTTTAAAGGTGCTATTTTCTCTTTATACCCTACATTACTCTGGGTTTTATGAGCATGTGCTTCCAAATATATCACACTGAGAGCCGATCTTAATGAATACCATTCACAGCAAGTTTCTTTCTGAATTGAGCTTAAATGGTATTTAGACACTCAAGACCGAAGGTATCTGTTTTTTTCACGTCTTGAAATTTAAAGGATATTAGTTCATACTTAGACCTAGTCGACTTATAAGCCTTCCCGGTATTAGCTTAAATGAATCAAATCAAACTACAGCTCACAAATATATTAGGAAGAAATTTGCTGCATAAATTTATATTGGTCCAGCAACAAACACCATTGAGATGGCTCATATTCAGACCCACATCCCATAAAAAGTATCGTCTGAAACAGGCTTAAATGAGAATCCTGCAATCTTGGTTTCTTAAGGCGATAAAATGAAAAATCTGAGCTTATAACTGTGTCCCTTTCTAAAATTCTTACTTCAGAATACAAAATGAGTTCCCAAAGAAGTCAAGTTCAAAAATTATATTATTCAGTTTAATTTCTTCGACCAAGGTCAATTTAAAAAAAATATATATATATTATTTAATTAAAATAACCTTAAATCCCTGTAGAAACTAAATTGTCCCTGCTCTGGCGCCATTTGTTTACTTCCATTGCAATACTCTATTATTTGGCCTAATATAAGTTCTATATAATAAATATTCAAGCCCAAGGTCAATTTAAAAAAAAATAATATTATTTAATTAAAATAACCAAAAATCCCTAAAGAAAATATCCACTGAGATAGCAAAATATTGGATAAAAAAATAAATATTTTTTATAAAATTGACCTTGGGCTTGAATATTTATTACACAGAAATTATATTTCTTTTTAAATAAAATTTCTTTAATTTCTTAGCCATGAATTCTAAACTTTATGGTTAAAAATTCAAAAATTGTACCTGCTCTGGCGCCATTTGTTTACCTCCATTACAATACTCTATTATTTGGCCTAATTTTTGAAAATATTTACTATTTATTTTGGAAATATAAAAAGAAAACAAAAATAGCTTTTTATTTAAATGCCTCAATTATATTTGTGTGTCAAATCAAAATGTAGAGAATAAATATTTCGTTCTTGACCTACTACAATTTTAATATAACTGCATTTGTAACAAATTTCTTTGTAACAAATCACACATTCATAAGCTCAAATATTGCATGTATAGAAAACATTAATGCATGTAATTAAACTAATGTCAATATACATAAAATAAAAACCATAAAGAAAAATTGAAAATGTACCAAAAAAAAAATATATATATATTTATCAACAAAAGAAAATCAAGCCTAAATTAATGGGTACATATAAAAATACAAGTTCAGACAAATTTTAAACTTTTCTCTTTGCTTAATTTGGAACATTATAAATCAAACAAAAAAAAAAGCTTAAAACGTTATACTTCCTTTCGTTTCGTTTTTTTTTCTTTACAAAGGTGTATTTAGAACGATTTAAAGCTTAATATAAGCTTTTTTATTTATTTGCTTATTTGTCAAATAGAAGAAAAGCAAAAAAAAAAAAAATACACAATTTTTTTAATGAATGAAACCAACACAAATATCAAGTATGCAAACAAACAAACCAACATAAATAAATGTTGTACTAAATACTTACATACATACACATCGTCACATGTGTCAGAGTATGAGTGTGGCTTTTTGTACAAATATTATTCAGACACCTGTTGAAAATTTACCATTATAAGTTTTTGTTTTTATTACTTGTTTCTTTTTAATGTTAAAACTCTTACCCAGTTTCTTAGTAATTCTATTTAGTTTTGTAACACTTTTAGAAACTTTTTGTTTAAATTATTAAACAAAAGATTTGTTATAACAATTTACAAAAATCTACCACAATCACTGTGTTGTCATTGATAAATATCATTGTTTATTTTAATGAAATGGTACTAAATTGAGTGTATTAATTATTTAGGATTTTAAATTTTTAATACATTTTTTAAGAATAAAGAACTTTTTATATCCTACACCAACACATTGCCGGGGTATAATGAGTTTGTGCTAATGTTTGTAACAACCAAAAATAGCGGCCTGATGCACAACTTGTAGTATAACAATCGATTCAAAATCACTTCCTAATTTGATTTAATGATGTTTATCCGTCCTCAATGTATCGATGTGTGTCCTCTCAATCACTTAGCATACACTACAAAATTTAGAAACTTTAAATTTGCCGTATAGACTCCTTCTCTGGCCCAGTAACTTATGATTCCTTGATTAGTGTCTTGAATTTCGCTGCCTTGATTTGTCTATTTTAGACACCTAAGTACTATTATAACCTTAATTTTATTTCTTCTAAAATCCTTGTATTGTATTCTAAGATTTTGCAATATTTTTTTAAATGTTAATAAAGAAAATAAAAGCGTTTCTCCAAGCATTATACTATTAAACAATACAAATTAAAAATAAGCTTAAAATACAAGCGTTTATTTTAAGATAAAAATGCAGTCACATTGCCTTAAGGTATGCTGCAAAATATTTAATTGTATTAATTTTAGTGCATACTTACATAGTGTAAGCATGAAAAAAGCTCAAATTTTGTTTTGTATTATTTTGTTAAGCACAAAAACCTAAACTGTTATAAAAGTCTACCTTTTTACGCTCTTAGTTAAAAAAAAAATATATATATTTTTAATTGCATGGATGTCATTATATGCTCTGCTATGTATTTATATATGTGTAAGTTTGTATGTGAATCTTTTTTTATATATGTGTCTGTTTATTTATTTGTGGTTTTTCTGTGTTCTTAAGGGACTAAGTGCGTGTCATTGCAAAAGCCCAGGGAAATTTTTAACAAAAAATACTGTATAGTTATACATTTTTTGTTTAGTTCTACAATATTTTCAAACAAGAACGTGCTTGTTTGTTAAGTGTAACTAAGAGTCTTTGACGTCAACAAAACAACTAAATATAATAACGAAAAAATATGGTGTTTCTAAACTTTTGTTAGCAGTCATGTTATTGTTGTATTTTTTTTAGTTTTTATATGTACTTTTTTGCAGTAGTTAGTAATTTAGTTTTATTTCTTAAAGTTAAGAATATTATTAGATTTTCTTTTTGGTGAAACAACAACGAATAGCCAATACCCTAAAAAGGGGTTTTTAAAGAGGAAATGTATCCCCTTTAATGGATTACCCAAACCGCTGGAGTAGAGTATTCAAAAAACCGGCATTATGGAAAAACCGATTTCAGTTTTCTTCGAAAAATCGAATTTTAAAAAAACCGGTTTCGGTTTTTGCAGAAAAAACTGGTCAACCGGTTTTTTCGGTTTTTTTAATTTGAATAAAAAGCTTATATAATTCGTTAATTGTTTTAATTACAAACAAAAAACAAAAAAAGAAATTTAATATATAAAGTAATACAAATAAAAAAAACATTCTTTAAAAAAAAATTTTATAATATTTTTTTATTGTATTTCATTTCAACATTTTATTTATTTGTTTTAATATTTTTTAATATAATATCTTAAAAATTAATATTATAAAACTATATTCATATCAAATGAATAGAGATTAAGTTTGTAAATTGGGTAAAACTAGGTACGTTAGTAATTTGAACGTTTGGCATTGAATAAGTTTTTTTAATATTACATTTTAAATATGTAAAAAGAAAATCTATTTTTCAGTTCTAAAATAATATTTTAAAAATAATAATTTGCAATTTAAATGTTTCGTTTTAAGACGATTTTTTGTTTGCTTTTGATAAAGCTAGAAGTGGAAAATACTCTTTCACTAATAGTAGATATTGGATATTGGAGTCAAAAGACAATTATATAAATTGTCCAACTTTTCAGTTCTTTCGTCGCATTTATCAAGATATATGAAATCATCATATGTGACCTTCTCCGAGAAAAGGGACCTAGTGTGTCAAAAAAACTGGTTTGGACTTAAGAGTAGATTCTGGTACCTAATAGGGTGTAGAATAAGATGAAATGAATTAGATTTCTGATAAAAATTTATTTACCCCATAAAAACGTACAAAACGAACTTGGGAAAATCGATAAAAATGAGAAAAACTTTAAAATTTACTTTTTTTGATTTTTTGGTTTTAAATTGTTTTTAAATTGTCACTCTAAAAGCGAAAAAATATACGTCATTACATAGGCATGTCGTCACAAAAGTCGGCACCCAATCATAACTAACAATACCATATCGCATCTCCCAACTGAAGGTGTGTTCACAGTGATAATGCGTTATGAAACTTTAAATGCGTTTTTCTCAAAACTTCATTTTCACACACTAGGTCCCTTTTCTCGGAGAAGGTCACATATAATAAGTCTGTTCCCGTACGTTACCGCAGGTTCCCAAACTTACCCAAATTTACCCAAAAGTGTTCCCGTACTCGAAAATTGGGTAAATGAGAGCGTTTATGAGAGTGTATTAGTGTTTGTCTTTTTACCGAAAGTTACCCAAACTTTTTCTTTGGGTAAATTGATAAAAGAAAAGTTGATAAGCAAAAACAGCTGTTTTATAATTGTAAAAATTAAACTAAGGAACTTCTGCGATGTTAATTTAGCCCTTTTCGTGTTACAATAAGCGGTTTTTACTTTCTAAAAACTGCAAATATTATCTGTTTATAAAAAAGGGAAAGATCGGCACCTTTTAATTTTTCTTACTGTTTTTTTTTAAATTGTAACCCCCTCTTTTACATTGGCAAGAAATCTCGAGATTTTTATATACACCACATTGAAAAAACAATGAAAAAAAGCTCATAGACATAAAATTATGAGAAAAATATATTTATTGAAATTAACTATGTGTGTTTTTTCAAAGAGGAAAATATCAAAATTTCGAAATTTCGTGCCACTGTAAACGGCGGGCAATTTTAATATATTGTTTTGAGTCTTTTATTTCAATTTTCGCATTTCTCCATTAGCGCGTTTTCACTTGTCGTGTTACACTTATTGCACCTAAAAATTTGGCATCATTGATGCACTTTGACATTTTTTTTGGGCTAGAAAAGTGGTTTTTTGCGTTCCCGTACTTTTGGGTAATTTTGTCATTTTATGAGAGTATTTTGTGCTTACTCTCATTTTACCGAACTTTACCCAGAAAGTAAAGGAACACAGCTAATGATGAATGATTTTGTACAGTCTCTTTTTTAGGATTTTAAATACTGTTTATTGTGTTATTTAGATTAGAAAGTAAACTATTTGAATTTGGAATATCCAAAGTTAAGTCTTCATCGGAATCTATCAGACTTACATTTAAATCTTCATAACCAAACGATTATAAAAGTGTTCGGAAAAAATAAAAGAGACCAAGTAACCCAGTTGGTGATGTAATTAAAAAAAACCGGTTAACCGAACAAAAAAGACCGGTTTTCGGTTTTCTTCGAATTTACAAAATATTCGAAACCAATCGGTTTTTTAAAGAAAAGAAACCGGTTGACCGTTTTTCGGTTTCGGTTTTTGAACACTCTACGCTGGAGTTAGGAAATTGAAATTTGGTTTATTGGTTACTACTCCGGCGTAGACACCCACCAAGATGGAAAATTCCTGCGGAGAGGAACAAGCAAGGGGAATGTTTCCCCATTGACGGTCTGCCTTAACTTTTTTTTTTGTCAAAAAACCTGAAATTTTAATAATATACTCCTTGAAGTATGGGCTAAATCCGATAAGCTACTGTTTAATATTTACACCAGGTAGGGTGGTAAGATAGCGGTTTAAAAGGGGAAAGATATCGCTATTAACAGACATTCCAAGACGCTTGAGCTAAGAACTTAAAATTTGGTACATAAGTTCCCCCTCTGCCGTAGACATTTGCAAAGATGAGAATTTTCGAATACTTGGAGGGACAAAAGAAATGCAAAGTCTCAGCCTTGACATCCTGCCCAAAAATCGCCTTTTGGCCAGAAACCTGATATTTAATATATGTGTTGCCTGGAGAATGGCATAACTCACTGATAATTAAGACGGAATTTTTACAAATCCTAGAGAGAGGGTCAGCAAGAGGGAATCTTCCCTTTGACGGTCTGTTCAAACCATTTTGTTTAGAAGCCTGAGACGTTAAATATGTATTCCCCGAAGGTACTTTTTGGAAATTTCGTCAGAAACGTGGTAAAATAGGGGCTCAAAGGGAAAAGTAACCTTCTTAATGGGCTGCCTAAACCGCTTTGGCTAGAAATCTGAAATTTAAACAACAAGTGAAATTAACATACTAAAGCTAAGAAATAGAATGGAACGGGAAATCAGTGGATTTTATATACTAGGTAAGGGGACCAAAATTAAATGGAACAGGGAACGAGTATAATTCAATTAATAAATGAAACGGAACGGAACGAAACGGTAAGCGATTGTAATTGAACGAAATGGAACTAGGAATTAGTGGAATTAAAACACTGGACAAATGAAACGAAATGGAATGAAACGGGGAACAAGTGGAATTGAAACTCTTAATTGGAATGTAGCAAACTTGGATTTTATTGATAGTTATGGATTTAAACAGACATCCGAATTCCTTACCAACTAAATATTTTGATTGCAGTAATCGAATTATTTGATTGTTGCAAAAAAAAAATTATTCCTTATAAAATTTAAATTTACGGTTTCAAGCGAAATTCTAAAACTTTTTGGAATATCCAAATATCTTTTAGAATAGACCACTTAGCGGGCTCAATAAAGTGCCGTATGACAACTAGAGGACCAAGATGAAGATACTGCAAGCCAATATGCATAGAAGCAAAACAGCTGATGCACTCTTAATTCAGCTACTCATAGAGAAAAAAGCTGATATAGTGGTTATCAGTGAACAATACGGAAAACCAAAAAATGGCACTTGGATCGAAGATACCAGCAGAACAGCAGCCATATTGATACCGACGTGTAGTTCCCTAACTATTGAGGACAAAGGCTGCGGAACCGGATTCGTTTGGCTTAAAATGAAGAAACTCACGATCTTCAGCTGCTACTTAACACCGAACGAAGAACAGCAAGCTTTCCGGGCTAAACTGCATAGCATAGAGGATAAGGGCATGGAGATTGGAGGCCCTCTCTTAATTGGAGGGGATTTCAACTCCCATGCATATGAATGGGGATCACGGTTAACAAAAAAATAGAATAATATTTTAGTGGAAAATGTTTCTGTTTAATAAGAAAAAATTTAAGGTATTTTTTTTTTGCTGACAATAATTAATTATTTCAACCACACTAATTACCTGATTCTGAATGTTAGCAAAAAAATAAATCAATGATTAGTTTTATGTTTACAACCGTTACAAAAAAAAATACTCGTCTTAATTTAATTTATGACAATACATGACAGTAATAAACCAGATTATAGCCTTTCAGTTAAGATTTGTCTCTGCATTTGTTATAAAGCTCTTAAAGATTTCAAAAACTCTTATGTGTTATATATTTATAAAGGGTGGTTAAATTTTAAGGGCCGATGTTAAATGTGAACCACACCTAAACAACAAGTTTTTTTCTGCGTTTCATTTGCTACACTTAAAAAAGTTTGTAAGTTAAAATAACTGAAAATATCATTTAAAAGAAATGATATTTCATTTAAAAACCGGTCTACTTAATTTTCATTTAAATTAAATGCCATTTGTTATTTATTTTTAAATGCTGATTAATCAACTGACACATCCGTAAGAAACAAATGATATAATCAGTTAAAATAAATGTCAAAATTTTACCTACCAATCCTTAAAAAATAAATGTTTTTTTCATTTATTTGAAATTATTTCCGTTTTTGTATTTTTTGTTTTTTTTTTTTTTAAATAATACTCGTACAATACAAAATGTATGTATGCATATGAAGCTATAAACACTTTTTGTATGAATATGTTTGTATATGTATATGTGTTTATGAAGTTCTTGTAATTTGTAATGAAAAATTTTGTATATATACAACCAATTTAAATAAAAAAACAAATTGAAATTTTTTGAATATTTTTTTTTTGAAACAGACAGCAAACAAAATTTAAATTTGTAATAACTCTTACGGACACAAATAAACCACAAGTTTCCGTTTTGTCGGTAAATTTTTATTAAATTTCAAACAAATGAATAAAATAAATGAAACTGAAAAAAATCGTTAAATGATAGTAAATCATTTCGAATAAATGTATAAAAAAGTTAATATAGATATTTCTTTGAAAAATAAATGTATGTTCCTTTATTTTTAAATGAAACGGAAAACTTTTTTAATAAACTACAAACAGTTAACTACATAATATTCTAAGTGTATTTCTCAATTTCAGACTAACTCAATTTGAACCACGAGAAGATACACAATCGATACACAGGCTTATTATGAAAATGGGCGTTCAAATCAAAATGCACTTTGTGATTTTTTTGGTCAGCATAATCGACCAAATGTGTCCAAAATCATGATAATTGTGCACATATTTCTGCAAATCGGATCTGTAGGAAATGAGAAAACACCTGTGCATGCTCGCCGAGATCGTTCTGCGGAAAACATTGCTGTTGTTCGCGATAGTGTGGCAGAACAGCCGTCAACCTCGACTCGCCGTCGGTGTTTGCTATCGCGAGATCATAACCGAATTCTTGAAGCCAGAAATTAAGGATATGGATGTGCACGATATGTGGTTTCAACAGGACGATGCCACTTGCCACACAGCTAACGAAACAATACCTCTTTTGAGAGACAAATTCAATGGCCGTGTTATCTCACGTAGTGGCGATGTCAATTGGCCGCCAAGATCATGTGATTTGACACCGATGGACTGCTTTCTTTGGGGTTATTTGAAAGAAAAGGTGTACGTCGATAAGCCAGCAACAATTCAAGAGCTAAAGGATGTGATATTTCGGCACATTAACGGCATAGAACCTCAATTATGCCTCAGCGTCATCGAAAATTTGGACCATCGGATGGAGGTGTGCTGCCGAGGTCACGGCGGCCACATTTGGCCGATATTTCATTCCATACATAATTGAACTATACCATATTATCATATTAAAAAGAAATGACAATAATTTCCTAAATAATTTGTGTTTTATTCTTAATCAACATCGGCCCTTAAAATTTAACCACCCTTTATATTATTCTTTTTGAGTGAGTAACTTTTGTGGCTAAAAGCATAAAACTTAATTCAGTCAAGCTTTCTTAATTTATTATGTATGCTTTTTTTTTGGTTTTCTTTTTTATTATAACTCACTTGCTGGACAAAACCATTATCAGTAGGCCAACCAAAAAAAAAACAGCTTATTTTTTCACTTGAACAATTTAGATTGAATTTAATCCGAAAAATAAATGAAATTTAAGTTATATTTTTATTTTCGCTTTAAGCATTTTGCTTTTTCTAGCCATTTCTTTCAAAATAAAGCTAATTTTTGCTTTTTTCTCAGGTAAGTGGTATTTTAATATTTTTTTAAGTCTACCATTTTTAAAATTTAATTTTTTTAATTTAATTATTTAAATTTTTTTAATTTTAAATAAAACTATTGCTGAAATAAACTCCTTGATTTTTTCCCACCCTGAATTGAGGTTTTTTTTTGACCGCCAAAGTTCAAAGGATATTAGCATCAATTTAATAAAAAATTTTTATTTATATAACGATTTTAATAAAGAACACATTATGGCCTATTTTACCACTACTTATTTTACTGTTTTTTTTTTTTTTTTGTTTTGGTTGGCCTAATTTTAAATAACAAACACATAAAATATACTTATATAACTTGCAGAAAATGCTTTAGGTTAACAACATGAATGTTAATCTTGTGGTATAAATATAATTTTTTTAATACTTTGAACCAAAAGTATGCAAACATTATTTCAAAAATAAGACAATCAATTGTTAATAACTAATAACTCACTGTACAAACACTACTCCCTCTTGCCTTCTTCCCTAAACTTATTCCCTAATTCCAACACAAGGCACTGCATTAGTAGCGACATTCCCTGCATGTTGGTTTATCGTAAAAAAATACAATACTTAGTATACTTTGTGAATTCCTTTAATATTTTGTGATACTTTTTTCTGTAAATGTAAATATCGACTAATAGATATAAATGCCTTGTGTACATTGCTTCAATTATGGACAATTTCCATTGGCATTATATTTTTATCTTTTGGGGAATTAAATTTTAAGAATTTATTTATTTTGTTTGCATTTTGTAATAAATCCAATTATACAATTCATTAAATTCGTCTGAGTTTAAACAATAAAAGACAAGTAATAGTATAAGAGTATTTTTAAGCATAAATTTTAAATTGTTGAATTCATAAAATATTTATACATTAAAAACAAAACATTTCATTTAATTTAAATGCTCAAGATTTAAAAAAAACACATAATTGAATTAATTTACAAAAAAAAAATAAACAAAAGGAATAAATGTTTTATCATATTTAAAATTTAAGCTACCCATGTAAAAATCAAAATGTATATGAACACATGGCCATATATGTTTATGCATCCACCTAGAAAACAGTATCAGTTGTGGCCACCGAATTTGTTGCCAATCGATTTCTGGCGATTACGACAACTGTTTTCATATTAAATTATATTTTTAGTTGTGAAAGACAATATTCAGTTGTACAATTTAATATTTATATTCCACAGAAATGTTATTACGTTCCACAAAATTTTATTTAAAAATAAAATATTTTTAAATTTTTCCAGTATCGAACCTGGGCAATCAGATTCATAGTCCACACTCTTGCTTGCTGCATCACAACTCACTTTAATTTTCTTTGATTTATATGCCATTTAAACTTTTAAATATTTTATTTTAATTAAAAATAATATTTTTAAAATGTTTGCCTTTTCCGGGATTTGAACTCGGAAATTCGGAGTACTGAGCCCACCTCTCTACCCACTACACCACAAACACTTACAAATTTTGATGGCTAATTTTGAATTTAAACAATTTGTAAGGTAAACAAATATTAGTATAAAATTTGTGTAAACTCAGAATATTATGTAGTTAACTGTTTGTAGTTTAATAAAAAAGTTTTCCGTTCCATTTAAAAATAAAGGAACATACATTTATTTTTCAAAGAAATATCTATATTAACTTTTGTATACATTTATTCGAAATAATTTACTATCATTTACCATATTTTTCAGTTTCATTTATTTTTTTCATTTGTTTGAAATTTAATAAAAATTTACTAACAAAACGGAAACTTGTGGTTTATTTGTGTCCGTTACAGTTATTTCAAAATTAAATTTTGTTTGCTTTCTGTTTCAAAAAAAAATATTCAAAAAACTTCAATTTGTTTTTTTATTTAAATTGGTTGTTTTCAAAATTTTTCAATACAAATTACAAGAAATTTATAAACACACATACATACACAAACACATTCACACAAAAAGTGTCTATAGCTATGTATACATACATTTTGTATTGTACGAGTATATTAAAAAAAAAAAAAAAATACAAAAAGGGAAACAATTTCAAACAAATGAAAAAAACATTTATTTTTACTGATTATATCATTTGTTTCTTATGGATGGGTCAGTTGATTAATCAACATTTAAAAATAAATAACAAAAGGCATTTAACTGAAATGAAAATTAAGTAGACCGGTTTTTAAATGAAATATCATTTCCTTTAAATGATATTTTCAGTTATTTTAACTTACAAACTATTTTAAGTGTATTAAACGAATTTTGTTGTAAAAATTTATATGCAGTTGATGTAACCAAATGCCAAAAATGTTCCACTAAGTTTATACAAAAAATTAAAAAAAGTTATGTCAGCTTTTATTGTAAATCCGATCACGATATATATTTTGAATTTTTCGAAATATGATGTGGCCCTTTATGATTTATGGAAGATCTTAATGTGGTCCATGGTGTTAAATAAGGCCTACCGCTAGAATATAGCATGATCATATATGCTCATACATGGTTCCTATATGCTAACATATGATAATCTATTTTTAAATTTCGGAAAATGGCATGTATGCTTTTATATGATAATAAATTGTTTTTAAATTTTGGATCAGAAAATATATGATTATAGTATATGAAGTAATGTTTGATCATATACGCAAATGATTACCTCACCCATGCCCATGTATGATCACATATGCCCATATATGATCATATACAAGGCCATGTGTTATCATGTATATTCATATATTTCAATTTTCACATGGGAATAAATTTTTTTAAAAAGATACATTACAAGTTGTTCATAATATAGTTGTATTAAAAACCTTATGGATAAAATTGTGTTAAAAATTTCATTAAAAATTTAAGAATTAGTATTATAAATGTGTAAATGTGTTTGTTTTAATATTTATCTTTATAACTAACAAAACTTGAAAACTTTTCTTCCCAGACATTGTCAAATCCCTAAACTGTAACTTAAACATTTATTGGTGTAATTTGCTTTAGAGTTTTATTTTTTTTTTAATTTCTCTGCCTTTGCCTTATTTAAAATACAGAAAAATAAATATAATAACAAAACAAAAAGACAATTGTAGATACAATAAAAGAAATGCCTTTTGTAAGTTGTAAAAATGTGGCATATAAATTTAAAGATCAAGCTTAAAATAGAAAAAATATAAAATAAAAAATTCTATATAAACTTTCTTGTATCAAAAGATTTAAACCAAGAAAATAGTAACTTTTTAGAAAAATAATATATATGCAGTTTATATTACATGTTAAAAATAAACTGAAAGTAAAAGACAATTTCGTAGACAATCTTTAATTTTACACAATCTGGAAAAAAAAACCCGACAACAAAAAATAACACAAACTTAACAAACACACAAGTATGGTGTATATGTTATTTACACAGGCTTCTGTGTCTCTACAATATCGACACACCTTCAATATATTTATACAATCAGGGCCGTAGCCAGCGGGTGGCTGGAAATGAAATTCACTAAATAATTTGATTATAATTTAAAATTAAAATTTTGTAGATTTTTAATAACATTTTTATTATATTTTTAATCACATTTTTATTTGACATAATTAAAAGCTTAATTGAAAAAAAATTAAATAAAATTTGTGCAAAAAAATGTTTATTGATATAACAAATTCTTTAATTAATATAACAAAATATCTTAATTCAATTAAATTTTTAATTGAATAAATATTTTAGTTAAATTCAAGTTTAGTTTTTTTTTATAAATTTTGTCCAAAAGTTCAAAGTTGAAAAAAGATAATGTTAAGAAAAATGTTAATATTAAAAAATATTTGTTCATTTTATAAAAAATATATTTAGTTTCCAGCAAAACCACACATTACCAAATAATGTGTAAAGTAATGTGTAGCCATAGGAGCTTATAGATTACTTTACACCTTACTGATGAATTTTACAAGCGATGAGCCTCAAAGTAATGTATATACCCATTACTTAAGAGGTGATAAGGTAAGGGGTTACTTATATGGTTACGAGAATGGAAAAAGTAATGTGTCTAAAAGTAGATTTTTAAAAAAGAGGAATTTTTATTAAAAAAAATTATTACAAATATTTTATTTAAATTATTTGTAATTAAAAATGATGTGGTCACGATGGGAATCGAACCAGGGAACTCTAATTGCCAGCCACGAACTCTACCCACTGAGCTATCGACGCATATAGTATTTGATTGCTTTTAACTTAAATGAATTGTTGTGCTTCGTTTTTTCGCTAGTGTTGTCAAAACAAACATACATTACTCTTTTGCTTACAAAAAAACACAAAGTAATGTATCTTAAAATAGATTTTAAAAAATATTTTATTTATTACTTTACAATTATAAATCATATCATATTTTATGCTTGCAAATAATGAAAAACGTAACGAGCTGTCATTACAAGGTAACGCATGAGAATATCGCACCCATTACCAAAATTTTGCTGGGATATTTGATAAAAAGATTTATTGGCTTAATTGTACAAACATTTCCCAGTGTACTTGAGCAAAAATTTCCTGATTACTTTTTAGACCTTAAAAATTTGAGTAATAAAATTTCTATGAAATTTCGATTGATCTTGCCAGAAAATTTTTTTTTTTAAGAGAAGCATTTTAAATAAATTCTTCCTAATAATTATTGTGTTGCTTTCTTTGGAAATGAGATAGAGGAGAGATAAAAGGTGATGAAAGAATATTGGGCCGTCATATATGGTAACACTGTAATGAAATGATAAATCTTAGAACAGTTGTTGCCCGCCATCTGATGGAGACTTGGCGAAATTTTTTAAACGTCCATCATTGATTAGGACACCATGTTTTTTTTATAAAAAAGAAGTCGCCCCTCGCAAAAATATTTCTGGCTACGGCCCATCATATCATACACAGATATACAACCATTCACACTGGTTTGTACAATATGACTTTTGTTGAATATGAATCGAGTCTTATATTAAAATACAATGACTTGATGTTGCATTAAAATATATATTTTTTTCTTGTAAAAAAAAACTAATATTTGTTTTAACATGTGTATGTGTTCTATAAATATACAAGATACTTTCTTGTTTTATATATCCTCCACTCGATATTAAACTAATAAAATTCCCTTAGGTAACCTCAACCCTATGAAATTAAATTTGTTGTCCTTTATAGGCATTTTTTTTTTTTTGTTTATTCTTGTTGTTTCCTTTTGCAGTTAAAATTAGTTTTAAAATATTTTTAAAATAGAATTTTGTATTAGCACAAATTTAATACATAGTCACAGTATGTGATTACATGTATTAAATTTAAATTAATGCTTGTGACTAAAGAATATTGTAACTGTTTGATTTTTATTATACTAAATTTCGAATCACTTTTCGAATCGAGATAACTTTGTCCATCACAGAGAAAAAAATGTGCTGACAACTGAATTTGTAGCCAATCGAATGGTTTGTTTGTAGTAACTGAATTTTTCGGTTGTGACAACAGAAAACCAATTGAGATATAAGTTATTTGACTATGATCCTAAAATTTCATTTGCCTCAATAATATTAACATAATGGCTTAACACTGAAGAATCCTGGAGAATTCATGGTTCCCCAGTTCGATTCGAATGACTTGAGACAGTACATTCAAAAAAAAATTAGTAGAAAAATTTGTAACCAGTTTTCAATCCCACTTTACTATTTTTGTATTGATTTTTAGTACAAAAATTGTTATTTAATAAATTTGTTTGCTTTTTACCTTTCACAAATAATAGAAATCTTACAGAATATTTACAAATTTTTGTTGCTTTAGCAACCATTTTATAAATTTTTGAAAACTAATTTGCTAAAACATTTATTTTTTTTAGGATTGGTGGGTAAAATTTTGCCATTTATTTTAACTGATTATATCAGTTGTTTCTTACGGATGTGTCAGTTGATTAATCAACATTTAAAAATAAATAACAAATGGCATTTAATTTAAATGAAAATTAAGTAGACCGGTTTTTAAATGAAATATCATTTCTTTTAAATGATATTTTCAGTTATTTTAACTTACAAACTTTTTTAAGTGTAGCACTAAAAACTTTTTTAGTTCTAAAAATCAGCCCTTAAAACAAATTAAATTTGACCTTAAAATATAAAACTTTTACTAGAAATATTTTGCAAAACACAAATTAACAAATTAAAATAAAATGAAAAATTCGGTTATGTTTTTACCATTTTTTAAGCTTTTGAACTTTTTTTAATTTTGTCAAAAATATTAAAAAAAAAAAAAATGTTCGATAAAAAAATTTAATTGTGTATATTTGCAGTGTATTTAAAAATAATTGAGTTAATTTGCACATTTTAATATATTTTTTTTATATAAATTAAAAGTTTGCTATTTTTTACAATTCATTGAGTTTACAGGAATTTATTAAAATTTAGTAGCGGCTACTAATTTCATTTTACTAAACGTCATCAGACATACTCGTATGTTGCTATGATTAGCAAAAAATACCGCTGGGCAAAATTTTCCGTATTAACAGCAAAATTTGCAGGTGCCATTACAGACTGAGTGTAGTTACGTTGAGCTTTTCACCGCGTTCAATTACCCGGAGCGTTTAATGAATGAGCCACTCTTGAGCTTTTTCTCACTTCTCACCCTGAATAGTGTACCTCTCGGTAAGTCTGATCACTCTAACGTTTCCCGTATGCTTTCCATAGACCGAGCTTCGCAGCGTATCACAGGCAGCTACAAAACGTTCTATATTGATTTATGAAAAACTTTTTATTGGCGACTCAATTGAAAATCCTGTTTCTCGAACGACAATATTGATGACGCTTCGAAAATTGTAGAATGCTTGATTTTGTCTGGAATGGAATTTTATATTTCCACTAAGCCCAATCTTAATTTTAACCATTGGATAAAATTTGATTAAACTATTAACGAAGAATTTTCTATTAGTGTGAAAGAGCTTCAAAATAAAGCATTTGCCAATATGATTCCCTTTTAAAGTTTTTAAAGTTACCCTTACAATATTTTTCAAAACGTGTATTTTAATAATGTAAAAAAATAAATGTAGCCTTACAAAAATGTACTTTAAATTTTGTAATCTGTAAAAATTGTTTGCGCTGTGTGATTCTTAAAACAATCTAAACTAAAAACATGTAAGTTATTTTTATGGTTCTTTACATTTTGTTTTTTTTTTTTCTGTTTTGTGTTTTAAGAGTAAAGAAAAAACATGTCCATTATTTTCATGGTTTGCCATACTGACATGTTGAAAAGTTACTTTAGTTTTGCTACAAGTATATTACATGTGCTGCTCCTCCTTTTCCCTTAAAACAAGCATGTCATCAAACGCACCAGAATGTAGCAAAGTCATTCTTACATATACGCATGCACTTATGTTTACAACATATTATTGTAACAAAATTTTGTTGGTAACTTTTATCCTTTAAAATAAAAAAATAAACTAAAAATCTTTTATAAAATGTACAATGTATTTGTTTGTATGTATAAGATTGGACCGAAATTTGGAAAATTTATTGTACAATATTTAAATCGGCCAGTGTAGAAATGTTAGGAAAAAGCTTAAGATCGAAGGGATTTTTAAAAGCTTATTACTTTACGCAGAGATTTTTTGTGGTAACTGAATTTGTAGCTAATCGAATTATGGTAGTTACGTGTACTATTACATTATTCGATTGAAGGTATACATTTTCAGTTTCATTTGCTATTTCATACATCAGACCACATTTATTTATCAATTATTTAAAAAAAAAATAAACACTATTTGCATTATTAAAAAAAAGTTTTAATAAAAAAATTTAAAATAAAAATTTAAAATTAAAACAATAAAAAACCTCAATAAATAACAAAAACATGCTCAGGATCTAAAAACTTTTTTCTACAGCAAACCCCTCAACAAATCCTAAGATTTCAAGGATCTTTTTCTCTAGAAAAATACTATTGTAAGAACCTCAGATTCCTTTACCTGAAAAAAATCCCACTGGTTCTAAGAATTGTTAAGAAAATCCTAAGAATATGAGTACATTTTTCTGAAAAAAAAAACATCTTTAAGATTTTAAGGATTTTCCTACAAAAATGTTCTTAAATTCTTAGGAATATTTCGCACAGAAATTCCCTCAGGCTCTTAGGATATTTCATTACAGAAAATCTCCTGAGATTCTCAAGACATTTTTCTTCAAATTCTAAGGGTTTTTTTGACATTTTTTCAATAGGCAAAAAATCTCGGAATGTTAGGGTCATAAGATTCAAACTTTTGGAGCTGTTTTTTAAAAGAGAATAAAAAGCAAAAATTCTAAGAATCTGAAATTAAATATGTAGCAAATAATCCTTAAAACCTAAAGTTTTTTCTGCAGAAAAGTTGCTGAAAACCTTCTGCTGTCACTGAAGGAAAAGTCTTCGCAGTTTAAGGGGTTTTATAGGAAAATGTATATAGAATTTGTGGAATTCTTTTAGGAATGAAATCCTTAAACTGGAATGGTTTTTCTTTAGCAGGAGGTCCCCAGAACCTACTGTTGTTTTGAAGAGGAAAAATTCCTTCAAAACGCAGTGTTCAAAATGACAGTTCGACAGCTTTTTATTAGTTTGACCTCTATGCCAAAAAGAATTTATCGCGAAAAAACGTTAAATAAGTCTTACATTTTTTAATTTTTGTATGCAAATCTGTCATTTGGATATAGCTGCTTAAATATCAGGAATTTATAAAAATGCTGCCAAGTCTTGGAAATTCTTGGATTTTCTCTTTTAAATGCAAACAAAAATATTTTTCCTAATGTATAATTTATATTTTTGAATACGATTGTGAATATGAAATTGTTTTTCGAAAAATAAATTTTCTTGTAATTAAATAAGAACGCCAATTTAAATTTTGCGGAACAACACCAATAGTGTGTTACCAATACCAGTAGTTAGTATGTGTTTTAATTATATATTTTTAATTTGATCAGGCTCGAGATCATAATTTAATGTTACTAACGAATAGTAAAAACTAATTTTTTATTAAATGCAAAAACTTGTAAGGATCAGCGAACTTTCGACCCGAGCGACCATGTCATCTTCAGCCTCCTTATGAACCATCCAACCCACAAATAACTCATGATTTTTAACAGGCTTGTATATCACACACTCTAAGGAAAATTACTATGCGAAATTACATTTTTCATTTAAGTGGATGATTACCCGTAAAAATGAGCTTTTTCCATCTATTTATAGAAATACCCTTTGGCAACCATCTTAGATTTTCGAAACACAAATTGGCAGGGTTGCCATTCCAAATGTTAATGTTTTCATTTCTGGGAACGAATTGGGAATCTGGCATACTAATATTTTTTCTTTCACAACATATTTAAGTGTTGTTTATTATATTTGATTATAAATTTCATCGTGCCCTGTGTTTTTATATGTAAATTTTTGTATATTATTCGATCTGTGTGTTTTAATTATATATTTTTAATTTTATCAGGCTAAATACAATACAAAATATTTACTATATAAATAAATATCAGATCATTTGAAATACGTAATATTTAGTATCATTAAATAAATCACGGTGATTTTGAAAGATTTCTAACAGAATCATTCTTTGTGTGAATTTAGCTTTTAACAATTTTTTTTTGAATTTAGCTCTTTCTCATATACCTATATTATTTTAAATTTTGCACATTTACATATTTAAAACAAAAACCATCGCAGTATTTATTTGAAAAAAACTCCTAAATTTTCTTAGCTTCTTGAGCCACTCTAATAGGTATATGTGTGTGTGTGTGTCCACATATCCTTACGTATATCCCAAAAGTTATATTTGTTTTCTAGCTGTCAACATGTTTTTTTGGTTGTTTTTCTTTTTTTTTTTTTCTCTCCTATTTTGCTGAAAGGGATTTCTTGGCTTTCCTTAATAGTATTTATGGATTGCTGTTAAAGTTTTCATGGTGTATGTACATATTTATGTTCCTGTGTATGTATTTTGTAGTTGCATTTATGTTCTAGTACATGTTGTTTTTCTCAATTTTTTTTAATATTATTATTTATGACTTTTGTTATTTCTCAAAAATTTGTGGTTGTTTACTACAGAAAAAAAATATTCATGTAATAAATTGTTCATAACAAAAAAATATTTTTCATATTTTCTATAACTTTTATGAAAAGTTTTGATTAAAATATAGTTTAAACCTAAATGGACTTAGCACAGAAAATTTGACTACAATATACCCAGCAAAAATAAATGGAAGTGATTCTTAAGGAATTAATTTTTCATTGATTCTAAAGTATCGTTTAGTTCTGATTTTTCTCTTCTAAGGAAATTCTTTTTTACAACTTATAAAAATGTGATTTTTAATGAAATTAAACACTTTTCAAATCAATGACGCTACAAAAAGTAAAAAAATTATTGTAGTAAAAGTTGCAAGCATTTCGAATAGAGATAAATAAGGCCCGATTGCTGAATTTGCAGCTAAAATTTAACGAACAGTAAAACTCAAACTTTGTATAGGAAACAACAACAAATGTGTCAGTTAAATTCCCAGGTAGAAGCTAAAGGGAGATTGTGAAATTGAGGCTAAGGCTCGATTACTGATGTCCTGTAGAAATCTAAATAACAAATTCAAAATTTCGGAAGAACAAAAGATTTAATTTTTCACTAAACCATAAAAAGGGCTTTAGATGCAATTAAAAAGGATCATAAAATAAAACTTCCACCCTATGACACCCCCATGTAAAAATCATTGGTTCCGATCCAAATTTTCACAACACCGGAATCAAAATCACTGCTTCTTTTTCTCTTCTTTTGCTATTTTTTTTTTTTTTTTTTGCTGGGATAAATATTACAATATATTCAAATTAGTTAATTTACAGTGTAAAAAAAATATGGTGCATAAATTTAGTTGTTTTTTTTTTAAACAATAATTTTATTAAATTCTTTAAATTGAGCTAAAGATCTTTTTTTATTTATAAAAATTAATTATAAACATTTATTTATCCCAATATTTCGTCACCACATTGGGTGACTTCTTCAGTTGAATTTTTTTTGCATAACTAATAAATGAATATTATAAATTTTATTTATTTTTTCAATAATTTTTTTGTATAACTAATAAATTATAAATTTAATTTATTTATAATTTATTATTTTCATTTATTATTTATGCAAAAAAAAAATCCCCTGAAGAAGTCACCCAATGTGGTGACGAAATATTGGGATAAATAAATGTTTATAATTAATTTTTTTAAACAAAAAAAATATCTTAAGCTCAATTTAAACTAATATACAATTTAAGAATTTCGAAGAAAACAAAAAGATTTTTTTTTTTAAATTCCTTACTACAATATTATAGAATATATCTTAAGATTTGCAAAGAAACCACTTTTGTCTCATCTTTTTTTTTTTTTTTTTTTTTTTTGCTGATATTGTATATTTCATATATCTACTTGTTGTTTGTCGCGCCAGGTTAAAGACCGTTAGCTTATTTATTCCATTGATTCGACTACTTTAAGTTGTTTGTTATATTAAACTATTCATTTTCTTTCGACCTTTTCACTATATTCCACGTTTTGTAATATTTTTTTTTATAATTTCATATTATATTTCATTCATTCATTGTATCCACGCACTGAGTTTTGTTTTTAAAAAGCCATTTATTGTCTACTAATAATATTTCTTAACACTCTAACATGCCTCAGAAATATTACAACAAAAATCTTAAAAGTCCCTCAGATTCACATTTGTATTGTCAGAGTATTTCGCGCTGACAATAATTTTGGCGCTAATTATTATATAGATTCATTAGGGCGTTTCAAAAAAAAACATTTTTTTTTGTTTTTACAACTCTGAAAGCTAAATGTGTTATTTTTTTTTACTCAAAAAAAATTTCAGAATTTTTTAGATTGTTTAAATGTTGATTATGGGGTTCGCTGAAATTAATTTTTTTTATTCAAAAAATTAGATTCTAAAACAAAAACAAGTAAAAAGAGGCTTAATCTTTGAATACCCTCCACCAATATCCAAGGAAATGTTCTACTGTTTTTGATACAAATAATGTAAAAAAAAACTTTAGAAGTAAAATTATGGTGAGAAAAAATGTTTGAGGTGAAAAATTTTTTGTGATGAAAAAAATTTTAGTAGTGAAAAAAATTATTGATTTGTAAAATATTAAGGGTGAATATAAAATATTATTTCAACAGACAGACGAACATCGCTAAATGGACTTGAAATCGCATAAGGATCACGAATATATACACTTAAAAAAGTTTGTAAGTTAAAATAAATGAAAATATCATTTAAAAGAAATGATATTTCATTAAAAAACCGGTCCTCTTAATTTTCATTTAAATTAAATGCCATTTGTTATTTATTTTTAAATGTTGATTAATCAACTGACACAACCATAAGAAACAAATGATATAATCAGTTAAAATAAATGTCAAAATTTTACCTACCAATCCTTAAAAAATAAATGTTTTTTTTTTCATTTATTTGAAATTGTTTCCCTTTTTGTATTTTTGGAATTTTTTTTTAATATGCTCGTACAATACAATGTATATATGCATAGCTATAGACACTTTTTGTGTGAATGTGTTTATGTATGTATGTGTGTTTATAAAGTTCTTGTAATTTGTATTGAAAAAATTTGTATATATACAACCAATTTAAATTAAAAAACAAATTGAAATTTTTTGAATATTTTTTTTTTTGAAACAGACAGCAAACAAAATTTAAATTTGTAATAACTGTTACGGACACAAATAAACCACAAGTTTCCGTTTTTTTGGGTAAATTTTTATTAAATTTCAAACAAATGAAAAAAATAAATGAAACTGATAAAATCGCTAAATGATAGTAAATTATTTCGAATAAATGTATAAAAAAGTTAATATAGATATTTCTTTGAAAAATAAATGTATGTTCCTTTATTTATAAATGGAACGGAAAACTTTTTTATTAAACTACAAACAGTTAACTACATAATATTCTAAGTGTATTTTTTACATCTCAAGTGTAGGGTATGCTCAGCAACTTTGCAGAAAATATTAACGCAATTATTTTTGTGGCACATATTAACCCTCTAACTCCCCACATGACAGTAATTTTTGGCACTATTCTAACAAATCGTAAAAAAACACCCCGAAAAAGGAACAGGATGAAAATGAAATGTTTTACAAAAATGTGGGCCATAAAATTTCACTACATATCTCGGAACACATCAAAGCTCAAAACTTAACACAAACACCAAAAACCAGGCAAATTCAAGATTGCTCATCAGATTTCCACACAGATTTTGAGATGACCTAAATAGGCCTTCCCAAAATCCGACTCATAATATGCAAAATAAATAAGAAGAGAATCGAAAATAAGCCTGTAGATGATGGTTGGTTACTAAATTTGACCAAAAAATATAAACAATATAAAGTGTTCCGGTGTCTTGGTGTAATATCCCTGCGGGAAAAAAGGGGTGAGTTGGGAATTGGTATCTGTCCCGTGCTAGGTGAAAACTGGATCGGTTCCGAAAATACATATCACGAGATAGGTGAAAAGAGGTCCAATTCCTAAAGTACCTATCACGTGACCGGTTTGAAAGTCATGACATATTCTTTTAGACCAGTCCTGTGACATGTCACAGAAGGAAATTGACCCCCCACTAGGACATGCCTATGTTAAAGTGACCAGTTCTGTGACCGGTCCCTATCACAATGAACCGGTCATATTTTGAGGCACAGGGATCATGTGCCTTGAAATAAGTACCATAACAACAAACAACTTAGGTAATTAATAACTTAGGTATTAATAATGTAATGGATCCATTAAACGATAAAAAAATATTGGTGGTTACTTAGCCACTTTACCCCACCTTCCGATATAATTTAATCAAAATAATCAATATTTTGTAATGAAGACTGTGATAAATTATGTTCGAATTTGCAATTTGCTGAAATTTTAAACTTCTCCCATATACTTCTTTTGTAAGGGAAAATAGGGTTGTAAGGAAATATCAAATTATTTACAAAAATCCCTCGAAAAGTTAAACTTACCACCTTATACAGGGTGGCGCAAAAATAACCTTCCGATGTTTTTTGGCTGTAATTTAAAAAAAAAAATGAAAAACTTTGATTCTTCTTGTGGATTATTTTTATTTGGTCTTTTAATTTTTTTTACATCAAGTCGAGAATATGATGTCATGAAAATGGCCGCCGCCACAGTTGATTGTCATTTGAGCCCTTTTTATGGCATTTTCCATCACTTTGGCCAAAACTTCGGCGATAGGTCCTCAAATTCTTGATGGATATTGTCTTCAAATCAGGCGATCTTGCTGGCCAGTGCAAATCGCGAAAACGGGAGATTAGGCGCCCGGGAAATGCATCCTTTAGCATATCGGTTGTGGCACGTGCAGTGTGTGGCGTTGCACCGTCCTGTTGGAACCACATGTTTTCCAATCCCAATTCATCAAGTTGCGGCAAAAAGAACTCGTTGATCATTGCTCTGTAGCGCTCACCATTCACAGTAACCGTTTGGCCCGCGACGTCTTCGAAGAAAAAAGGTCCGATGACTCCTCCAGCGAAAACAGCACACCATACAGTGACTTTGAGCGGGTGTAATGGCTCTTCGTGGGTTACACGCGGATTTTCAGTGCCCCAGAAGCGTAAATTTTGCTTATTTACGTACCCGCTGAGATGGAAATGGGCCTCATCACTCATGATTATTTTTGATGAAAAATCATCTTCATTATTGCTCAAATAAATAGTCACCAATATTCCGCGTTCTGGAGCAGTGTAGCGTAACAAAATTTATAGCATTTTCTGATAGGAGAATTACTTTTGCGTCACCTTGTAGAATGGATCCATGAAACAAAGTTTAAGAAATATTTTGATAAGTTTTTTTTGACACAAATTTTGACACAAATTATTTAACTTAGAAGCATTTACCCAAAGAAACTGTATCACAAAACTAAATCCATACATAAAAGAGTCTCCTTTTTTATTCACCTTGCTCTTCAAAGTGTTAAAGTCTTGTTGGTTTCATATTACTTTTCTCTTAATAACTACAAACAAAAAAAAAAAAAAATATAGGTAAATGATGAATATTTTCAGTTTTGCATTTCACCAAACTATATAACATACATAGAATATTTTTTTATTATATAAATACCTAGTATTACATGGCCTTAGGTATTGGTATAATTATTAAATGACATAAATAAGTATTTTATTATTTCTGAAAAGAGAAATATGGTAACACAACAATAACAAATAATACTATATTGAGGAAGGTAAGTAAGTAGCTTGTAAGTACAAGTATTTTATTTATAATAATTTGTCATTTAAGCAATCAATAAATAAAATATTGTCATAATTGTAGGCGTTTAAAGATAGACGATACATGAGTAGATAAAATAATAAAAACAAATTACATAAATAAACGAAATTCTTTTGAAAGCTAAACTAACTAAAGAAATTTAATATCAATGAGGAATTTCAATAATAAATAATTTGATAAAACATTGTACCAAGAAAATGAGTTTTCTAGAAATTATCAAGTGAATAGAAAAATGTATAAATTTCTAATATTTTGATTGATCCCAGTATATAATTTATTTAAAAAGGAAAATTTGTATGGTGTCAAACTAAACAGTTAATATTTATATAGATCGACTATAAACTTTGCTATGAATTTACACTTACGGTACAGTGTCCTTATAACATTTCAGTCTATAATTCTTAACTGATTTTAATTTTTTTTTAATCGTTCACACAAACTGTTTTAAGTGTTATTTAATTTAAATTGGTTTAATATTATCTCTCTAATTTATATTTCATAATGGCATTTGTAATACAGTTATAATTTATCTTTATCATAACAAAAACAATTGTTAATTACAGCTAATTATATAAAAAATAATGGTTACCTTGTTTCTGCCTAATGTAAATGTTATTCCAACATTTAAACACATAATACAGAAAGAATTTTTGTTTTTTTTTTTTTTTTTAATTAAAGAAAATGTTATCTTATAAAATTTATATTTCAACGTCTTGCTGGAATATACTTATCTTTCAGTTTAAATTTTTAATAGTGGGTGTCATTTACATAAAATCTAAAAGTTTGTCTTACTTTCTTATTTCTTGTGTATGGTTGGTTTTCGGCATATTTTAATTAAGTTTTGAAATGATATAATTATATTTAAAATAACATTATATTGAAAAGTTTGAAATGAAAACAGAAAACTTTTTTAGAATGTTATTTTTAGTTAGTACAAAAATTGTTTGGAATAATTTGTAAAGTGTGGTATTTCATACTCAAAAAAGTTTGTTGGTAGAAGCTACTAAAAATGCTAGTAAAATTAAAAGTATATTTACCCAGCAAAACTTTGGTAATGGGTGCGATATTCTCATGCGTTACCTTGTAATGTTAGCTCGTTACCTTTTTCATTATTTGCAAGCATAAAGTAATAAGTTACTGATTATTGATTACGTAATATATGATTTATAAATGTAAAGTAAAAATTGAAATATTTTTGAAAATTCCTCTTTTTTAAAAATCTATTTTTAGATACATTACTTTTTCCATTCTCGCAACCATATAAGTAACCCCTTACATTATCACCTCTAAAGTAATGGGTATGTACATTACTTTCAGGCTCATCGCTTGTTAAATTCATCAATGAAGTAAGTACACGCAGAGAAAAAACATGATTGCAATATGATCACTGCTTCTATATTGTGCTTGTTGCAATCGGGTATGTTTGTCACAACCAAATTATTGGTCCAAACTGTTTCTTAGATAAAAGTTCATATATTCCAAGCAAACTTAGATTTAAAGGCCCTTCTTTGAATGAAAAATTCATAGATTCTGAAAACTTTTCATCATGAAAAGTACTTAGATTCTAAGAACTTTTTCTAGTAGAAATATTCTTAGATTCTAAAGACATTTTCTTACAGAAAAATTTCTACTAAAAATCTTAAAACTGTCTAAGATTTTTTTTATTAAAAAAGTCATTAGAATATAAAAAAAACAATTAAGTTTTTATCTTTAAAAAAGTCCACAGAATTAAAGTTTTCTTGAAAGAAAAGTTCTTAGAATCTATAATTTTTTCCTTAAAAATTTTTCTTCAAAAAGTCCTTAATATCAATTTCTTAAATTTAAAGAGCTTTTTCATGGTTTCTAAGAAATTTTCCTTAAATAAATTTTCTTAGATTATGGAATCACATAATGATAATCCAGGAATCATTATATAGTTATGAGGGACCATATTATGATAATATTTTGAGCATACTATGATTAGCTGCGATTATATTATGATAAATTCAATATAACATTGTTATTTAGCACCATAATATGGTAATTTTTGAATCATAATATAATTGTAGGAACCATATTATGGTAAAAATATGGTTATTTTATTATCATAATATGATAACCATATTATAGTACGAATATGGTTGGCACAACCATAAACCCAAAAATATGATGCTCTTCGAATTTTATTGACTCAACCATATTTTTTCTTTGCGTGTAGTAAAGTAATCCATCGGCCCCTATGGCTATACAATACTTTACCCATTATTTGGTAATGTGTGGTTTTGCTGGGTACTTTAAAAAAGGGCAAATTAAAAATAACTTAAAATTTGTTTTAATTTTTAACTATTGAAAAAAAACAACTAACAAATACAGTAAAAATAACTAAGAATGTCGTAATGTTTACTACAAAAATTTGGAACTACTGATAACAGCTAAGCGGTCAAAATAGTGTTAAAATAAAAAGTCTAACCGATAGAAATGGAAACTTGATGAAGATTTCTTCTTAAGCATAGACATCCATTGAAATGGGAAATGGGAAAATCAGTTTTTTGTCCAAAAACTTTTGGATTTAAATCTGATATTTTCTAATTAAGTGAAGAGATACTTTTGGGAATTCACACTCCCAGCGTGGTAAAAATGGGAAGAAAAGGGCGAAAATTGTTCCTTAAATGACCTTTAAAATTGAATCATCTACTGGAAATGCAGCAAAAATAACTAACAATATGGTAAAAATAACTGAACATTTTTGACTACAAAATTTGGAACTACTGACAAAATTTGAAAAAATAAGCTACAGTTTTTTTTTCCAGATAAATGTCTTACTTTTCATATTCAAATTCGAAATATATCAATAATAACATATTGATCTAAAATACATATTAAAATATAGAAGACTACTGATTTTTTGTTATATTGAGCCCTTTTTGTTGTTTATTTTCAATAATTATTTAATAATCGACAAAAGTAGTAAAAACAATGGAAATTCGTTTAAAATAACAATAAATTTTTAACTGACAAAACGTAGAAAAAAACGATTTTTGTGGTTTGTTTTGCAATTTGAATTTTTTTATTTGTATGTAATTTTACGCACACAGATGAATATATTTTTATTTTCTATGTGTGTATGTATATTTGAATAATCCCTGCAAACATTTGGAAGATACTCGTATCTTCCAAAGGCGATAAAAAAAGCAATATCTTCCTTTTATCTTTTGGAAGAAAAATATCAAAGCAATATTTTGTTATCACAAAAATTGGCGATATGTATATAAAAAAAATTTATTTTAATTTACTCTTTTGTCATTTGTAATGTATTATTTATGGCAGAAGTGTCGATTTTTTTTTCACCTAGGTGATTTTTAATACCTTTTTTATATCAGTTAGAGGATATTTTAGCAATATTGAGAAATTTCTGCCAACGATAAATAAATACGTTAAAAATTGTTTATTATTTAATATCGGAATATATTTGAGCAGCCAAATTTACCTGGACAGGTACAACAAATAAACCAGCATTTACAATCTATAATTTTGTTTCTGTGATTAAAGGTAAATAATAACAAAATGTTAATATTAACAGCCGAAAAATCTAGATCCGTTCTAAGATCTCGATTTTTTCAAATCCCTCAACAAATAACACAACTTCCCAACCAAAACTAAACTATTATTTGTTTATTTCATTTAACATCAGATATGTGCTATACTCTTTTTCCAAATTCAACAGAAAATATCATTAGTGCTTTTATGCAAAAGTATTTCCAAAGTGCTAAGGATCGCATGGACAAAAGAAACAAACCAAAATCGCTGCGGTTGCTGAATACATTTCGATAGCCTCTGATACCAATATTTTTCTTTACAGTAATTTTTTGTTATTATTCTTTTTTTTTAAATATCTTTTTTACCGTTTCTCTTTATTTCATAATATTCATTCTGTTATTTTAACAATTGTATTAATATGTCAATTAAAATGAAATTAAAAAGCACACAAACAAAATTATCTTCATGGTGATCAAATATCGGTATCTTCTTTTCGTCATCCAAATGAATACTTCGCGATATTTTCTATATAGTTTTCCCTTAAATGATTATTTGGCAATAACGCCGATTTATCTTCCAAAAGTGTTGCTTTCGTATTATTTGAAAGTATCACATAAGATCGGACATTTTTTCCCGAAGGAGCGATCTTCCGCAATAAGAAAATTTTATATTGCCACAATAAGTTTTTTCTTCCAGGCGATACGATTTCGAAACAATTTCGTATCACAATGTTTGCAGGGATTTATTGTAATTTTTATTGAAATAATTTTTTATTTAAACAAATTATTTTGATGAAAAAAAAAAAAATAAAACAAAAAGGAATTATTTGAATTTCTATTTTTAGAAACACTAAACATAAAATTTAACATTTAACTGAAAATAGTAACTTCTATATATTTTTAGTTTGTTTTTCGAATGACTGATTCAAATAGTTAAAAAATATATATTTCTATGAATTCAATAATGAACTGTACGTATTAATATTCAAATAAACTATATTCGGTAATGAAAAATATATAGTGAGTGTATTAAATAACAAGTAAGAGCGGCTAAATTCGGCTATGCCGAATCTTTCATACCCTTCACCATCGTTGGGAAAAAACTGAAGTTTATATATGGACATATATGGAATGGACAGATTTATATACGGACGCCTTTAAGAGGAAATTAACCATTTAGTTTGGTGATAAAACTTGGACTCGGGAAGATTTATGGTTCCAGAAAATAGGTATTTAAACAAAATTTATGTTTTGGGCATAACTTTTTTGTATCTGAACCGATATTTCCGAGTTTTTCAGCAAATATGTTATACTAAAGATTTTCGATGCTATATAAGACGTATCCATAGGTCATATTACAGCTCTAGAATAGTGTTTGTTGTTTGTGTATAAAAGGTGAAGAGGTGAAAGAAAATAATTTCAACAAATCGTTAAAAGAAATCACTAGAACTGCATGCGTTTTATTTCTACAAAAACGTTTGATTTAGCTGGCAAATTTGCATTTGGGATTTTATTTCGCTTTTTTATCAAAAATATTTTTAATTTCTTTAGCTTAATTTTAAAAATTTGAAGGAAAATAGTTTATAATTTTTTTTTTATAAATTATTATAAATTATGACCTAAAATAGTTGCACTCAAAGGGAAATTATGTATAAAATTTTCTTAATATATGAGAAATAAAATGGTTTAAAAATCTTTTTATAAATTTTTTTAAATCGGAGCAAAAAATAGAAATAAAACCGTTTGTATTTTGTTTGTATCAGAGGGTTTTTATAAAAATTTTGATGTTTTTAGCCTATTTATGGATTATTTAATTATTAATATAAAATTTTATTTAAATTAATTATTAAATGTTAAAAAAAAAATAAACAAAAAAAAGTCTTAAGAAAATATTAAAAAAAATGTACAAAAAAAGTGAATTGACCGGGATTCGAACCCACGGCCTTAGAGAAAAAAGTATTTGTGACATAGCGTCTAGACAACTGAGCTATTTAGGCTCACACAAAATCATCGTCAATAGAGGTACATATATAAAAGTATTCGTTCATTAGAGACTTGTTTAGTTTTTATTTAAATGACAAATCTTTGTATGTGTGTTGTTTGTGTATAAAAGGTGGGGATGAGAGAAAAGAATTTTAACACATGGATGTGTTTGTTATGCGTAAAATTCTACATACAAATTAAACAAAGGGATTTTACGGAAAAAACTAGAGGTAGTCCTGGTTTTTTGGTAATATCTCAGCCATTTATTAAACGATCTGTCTGATTTTTAATAGCAAACAGAAATGGATCACATGTAACAGAAATAAGAAACAATCAAGTGTTCATCATGTCAGGGTTCTTCGGAAAACCCATTTCAACACACAGACGGACAGACAGACAGACGGACATCGTTAAATCAACTTCGCTCTTCATAAGGACCCAGAATATATATACTTTATAGGGTCTAAGATCGATATTGTAGAAATTACAAACGGAATGACAAACTTATATATACCCTTCCACCTGTGGTGAAGGGTATAAAAAAGAATTTTCCAGAAATTCAATGAAATTTTTATTTGTTAAATAACTAATAAAAATTAACTGTTTACTGATAAAATAAAATTTAAAATAACAGCTTAAGAAAACAACTAACCAGTGTATTCCGTTAATTATTTTTAACACAACTGTAATAATAGTTGTTTTGTATGATTACATAGAAAAACAATAGTTATTTAAGTTAAAAGTTACAACTACTGATTACTAAAGAAATAACTCTTATAAAGTGACTCACAAACTTTTTTGAGTGTACTTACATAGTAACAGAATGAACAAAAAAAACTTTTAAATATAATGGTAGAAATTTACTTAAAATAAAAATAGATACTGTTATAATGAAATTCATGGTATTAACAATTCATAAAAATTGTAAATCAAAAAAAAAAAAAAATTAGTGTAAATTTAGTAATTGGATGATAATTAAGAAGAGTATTTAGCAACACAAAATAATAAATTCCCAATAATTTTATGTTTTCTGAAAACAGTAAATAATAAAAAAAAAAAATTTGAATCAAATTTTCCCACAATATTGAAAATAAACTGCAAATAATTCACATTTTTCTTTTATTCATTTATAATTATAATAATTTTAATTAATATTAATCATACGCCTTCATAGTAAATTATTTTATTTAATAATAACTAAAAATATTTGTTAAATTTTTAATTAAAATTACACCTCTAATCTAAATAATTACTAAGTCCATTATATTTTTCTATTATTAAACTATATTATATCAATGATTTACATACATAATCCTAAAACAGTGAAAAATAAAGGGAGAGAGAGATAAAAGAGGTCCTTTGTAATGTCTGCAGTTAATATAAATAATGAAAACATTTGTATACTAAACAGTAAAGCATATTTTAACTAGACACTATGAACTAAAATAAACACAAATCTGTGTAATATTGTTTAAAGAAAAAAACCGTTTACTGTACATACGTGTTATTAGGCAACAGCAATTTGATAATAGTTTACCGCGGAAATTATAACCATGTCGTTCATAGTTTTTCATTACGTGTCTAGTGAGTACTCATGTTCATTTAAGAAACATGAAAATTAATTATGGTTAGGCAAGCAAGAATTTTAAGATGCTCTATATTAGCATTGTTTTTTTTTATCAAAAATTTACAATTATCTGTTAAAAACAAAATGATTAGAATTTGACTAAATTTAATATATTTGGCTTGATGTAAAAAGGTCCCAGCAATATTTTTTTATTTCTTTGAAGAAGAGAATACATACATTTAATTGAAAGTGAAAAATTTTTGATATAAAATTTTGTTGTAATTCGATTTTTCAACAATAAAATAAAAGAAAAATTATATACATAAAATAGGGCACGATGTAATTTATAATGTAATATAATAAACAACACTCAAATATGTTGTGAAAGAAAAAATATTAGTATTTCAAGATTCCCAATTCGTTCCCAGAAATGGAAACATTAACATTTAGAACCGCAACCCTGTCAATTTGTGCTTCGAAAATCGAAGATGGTTGCCAAGAGATATTTCTATAAATAGATGGAAAAAGCTCATTTGTACGAGTAATCATCCACTTAAACGAAAAATGTACACTCACCAAAAAAAGTCTGTAATGGCAACTGAAAATTTTGCTGTTATTACGGGAAATTCTGCTAATTTGAGCCCAGCGGTATTTTTTGCTAATCTTAGCAACACATGTCTACTGACGTGTAGTACAATGAAATTAGTAGAAAAATTAGTAGCCGCTACTAAGTTTTAGTAGACTTTTTGTAAATTGGAATTTAAAATCTGTTTGCTAAAATCAGCAAAAAAAATTACTAAATACTATTAATATTAGTACAAAGTTTTAGATTTTTTTTTTATCGAGCATCAACAATTTTGATTTTATTTTTTAAAAGATGTTTTATACAAAATGAAAAAAAAAAATCAAAGGCTTAAAAATCTTAAAAATTGTTAAAACATAAACGAATTTATCATTTTGTTTTAATTTGGTAATTTCTGTTTTGAAAAATATTTTAGTCAATTTTTTTTTTTTACTTTTAAGGTTAAATTTACTTGTTTTTAGGGCTAATTTTTAGAACTAAAAACCCCTTTTTAGTGCTATTTTAAGTGGATGTCCTCTTTTTAGACATGAGTCGGTATCTTCACTTCCGATCCATTTTTTTAATCCTATGTAACATTTTAGGGCAATTTAAGTTTGTATGTATAAGTTTAAGTTATTAGAAATAACATTTCCTTCAATATCGACTTTTTTAAAATTAGTAATTTTTTTTGCTAATTTTAGCAAATCGGTTTTCAAAAATTTGTAAAATGTTTTCTGAAATTAGCAACGAAAGTTTGTAGATATTCTGTAAAAATTCTGTAATTTGTAAAATGTAAATAGCAAAAAGATTTGCTAAATAATAATTTTTTTACTAAAAATCAGTACAAAAATAGTAAAGTAGAATTGAAAACCGTTTACAAATTTTTCTACCAACTTTTTTTTCTGAGTGTAATTTCGCGTAGTCATTTTCCTTACGAGTGTGTGATATATAAGCCTGTTAAAAATCATGAGTTGCTTGTGGGTTGGGTGGTTCATAAGCAGGCTGAAGATGACCTGGTCGCTCGCTGATCCTTTAAATTTTTTCCATTTAATAAAAAATTAGTGTTTACTATTCCTTAGTAACATTAAATTATGATCTCGAGCCTGATAAAATAAAAAATATATATAAAAAAAATTGTATTTCAGGAAATTTTGCCTCCTTTCGAATCCCCATTTTCACCACGTTCCTGGCCAATAATTAAAAAAAAGTCAGTGAATCAGCACGCAGTCCTGGGAACACATATTTCAATTCGCGTATTTCTAACCACAGCAGTTCCGGCAGGCTGTTAAGTGGGGCACTTTTGCTTTGCTGAATCCACTACGATTCGTACGTCCGTGCATCTGTATATGTAAACCTTGTAATCAAACTAAAGGTAGGTTATGTTAGGTTAAGTTAAGTTGAACTGCACTCAGAATATTATGTAGTTAACTGTTTGTAGTTTAATAAAAAAGTTTTCCGTTCCATTTAAAAATAAAGGAACATACATTTATTTTTCAAAGAAATAACTATATTCACTTTTTTATACATTTATTCGAAATAATTTACTATCATTTACCATTTTTTTCAGTTTCATTTATTTTTTTCATTTGTTTGAAATTTAATAAAAATTTACCCACAAAACGGAAACCTGTAGTTTATTAGTGTCCGTAACAGTTATTACGAATTTAAATTTAAAAAAATATTCAAAAAATTTCAATTTGTTTTTTTATTTTAATTGGTTGTATATATACAAAATTATTTCAATTCAAATTACAAGAATAAACATAAACACACATACATACATACACAAACACATTCACACAAAAAGTGTCTATAGCTACATATGCATACATACATTTTGTATTGTACGAGTATATTAAAAAAAACAAAAAAATACAAAACGGAAACAATTTCAAATAAATGAAATAAACATTTATTTTTTAACTGATTATATCATTTGTTTCTTACGGATGTGTCAGTTGATTAATCAACATTTAAAAATAAATAACAAATGGCATTTAATTTAAATGAAAATTAAGTAGACCGTTTTTTAAATAAAATATAATTTCTTTTAAATCATATTTTCAGTTATTTTAACTTACAAACTATTTTAAGTGTGGCTGTTGAAAGACCTAGCATAGACCAATTTGGTTCTATTGGCCCAGGGACAAGTTTTACTTTAGAATCGATCCATATTCAAATCTACCTCCCAAAGTAAGGTCCTTTCTAAATTGCGCTTAAATAGTGTTAAGACGTTTTGTCTGTGGATATCTGGTTGAAATTAGTATTGTTAATGCTATAGTGGACCATAAATCACTCCTCCAAATTTAATGAAAATGGTACCATATTTGGACCTAGTCCCCATATTAACCCCACCTTCTCGATATTTGCTTAAGTGAACTTTTTGGACAAATTTGTTCTATATCTTCAGAACTATTCATTAAAAAAAAAGATTAAGAACCTTTTCGGAATTTACACCACTTGCCGAATCTGGACACAAATTATACTTAATAATGGTTCTTATATAGTCGGCAAATCCGACTTTTAACCTTTTACTACTTTCAATTTCAGTTGTCTTGAAACTATTATTGACGAAGATTACAAAAATACCAGATCGGTAAATTTGCCGATATTTCAGGGAAAACATATTTAAAATCTAAGTTTTCTAACCAAAACGCTCCTTAAATATGGGCCGTTAAAGAGAAAAGTTTTATCCTTTTGAGTCCTCATTTTTGCAACGTTTATAAAGTTACTTCCAAAAAGTAGTTTGTAGCCAACAGGCCGTAATGGGGAAGACTTCCCCTTCTTGCCCCTCACTTTTTAAATTCCCAAAAAGTCCGCCTCAACAGATGCCTATGTCGGAGGGGGAACCTACATGCCAAATTTTAAGTTGGTAGCTACAACGGTATGGGTACTTTTCCTTTTTAATACCATGTTATCCATTATAGAAAATTTCAAAAAGTATATTTTTAGTTAATTAGTCCCAACACTTGGTGTCACATATCTTATATTTTAGATTCTTAGTCAAAGGGGTTTGGGTAGGCGGATAAGGGTTAATTGTTATCCTTGTAAACCAAAATTTTTTCAAACAACCTAAATTACTGAAGTAGTATATATTGCAAAGGGCACATGCACATTTTAAATTTCAGCTTTCTAGCCAAAGAGAGTTGGCAGAATCTCATAAGAAAGGCTTTTTTCCAAGCATAAATTTCCAAAAAACCCAACTTAATGGATGTCCATGCAGGAGGGGGTCCTACATATAACAATTTAAGTTCGTAGTTCCTGCTGATGATAGATCCCACAGTTAGTGAGTTATTCTGTAACATTAGTCTTTTATATAACTTGAATTAATGATGAATATTGCATCTATTAATCATTTCATCATATCTATTAGTTAAATATTAAATCATGTCTATGCAACACTTTTTAAAAAAGGATGTAAAAAACCTTTCAATGAATTGAAATTGTTTAAGAAATTCCATAATTGTAAATGTAGGGTATTAACTTCCTTTCTACAATACAAAAACAAAATAACACTTAAAATTCATATTCATTATTTTTACTTTTACTCTATTTACAACTATTTTCAGTAGGTTTTTTTTTATTTATTTCTGGCAACTAAGTTAAAAATACCTTTAAAAAAATTATAAACGGCCTAAACATGGTAGAAAATAACGCCCATTAATATACAAATTTATCTACACACAAGTTCTACCAAAAAAGAAAAAAAATGTATACCTAAATTAAAAGAAAAAAAAACTGTGCACGCCATATTGTGGTAGAAGTAGGTTAAAAGGTAGTTTTTATTATATTTACATACTTCAAACACATACACACACACACACACACACACACAAATATATAATTTTAATTTTGTGTACTACCACTATGACCAAAAACTGTATTCAACAAAGTACAACAGCACTTGTTGTTTGGGAATTTAGATTTAGTTTTTCTTTTTTGTTGTTGTTGTGTTGTGTGTGAGTGCTGTGTGTGTTTATAAGAGTCTTGCTAAATGTCCTTCAACCTTATATTTATACTTAGAAATTCTAGCTATTTTTATTATAGATGTGTGTGTGTGTTTGTGTTTGCTAGAATGTTTGTGATAATCATATTTATGTATTTGTTTTACTATATGAATATGAATGTGATTCTTATTTAGTTATAATGACTCTTAAATTAAATGTCTTTTTAGTTTATACATTTAATTTATTTTTTCTTTTTTTAGTTTAACTTAATATAATAATTTATTTAAGTTTAAAGTTAATATTTATAAACAATAATTACTAAAAATATCCCAGGTAACACATATTTTATATATCAGTTTTTTAGCCAAAGGGGTTTGGGCAGCCCATTAAGGGGGAGGCTGGTTGTCCCGCTTTTAAACCTCTCGTTTTTCTACGTTTCTGTCGAAAATGCGGAAAAGTACCATAAAAGTGATTTAGCTCACACATCGGGTCAAACATGTTTTAATTTTTAGGTTTCTAAAACAAGTGGTTTGAGCAGGCTATTAAGTGAGGTACCTTTCCCTTCGGAACCCCTAGCATGTTGCCACTTTCATGGCGAAAATTCCAAGATCAATGAATTAGCTCATACTCCGGAAAACACATACCTAAAATTACAGATTTCAAGCCAAAAGATTTTTGGCAGACCGATAACGGGGAGGCTCTTCATTTTTCAACCTTCCCGTTTAGAATTTCATTACCAGTAAATACAGCAATTAAAAAAAATTAAAAAATTATTTACCATTGATTTTTTAAAACGTTGAACATAATCACCAAAAAAAGGATATGTTTAAATCAACAAATGTAACTAAAATTATGCTTAACTTAAAATTTTAGATTTCAAAGGGTTTGAAAAAAGCTGATGTTCAAATCGATAATGAAAATGTTTTAATCAACACAACATTTCGTTCCCTGTGTTAACTTCACTGGGCCCCCATTCCATTCCACATCGTTCCCCTTGTATAGTGTAACAACTCCACTCGTTTCCCTTCTCCTATGTCTCAATTGCGCTCATTTACCATTCCATTTCGTTGCCCTCACTAGTGTTTCAAATCCACTCTCCCTGTTCCATTCCAATTCGTTTCTCTTTGTAAAGTATTTCAATTCCACTTGATTCCCATTTCGTTGCCCTTGAATAGTTCAATTCTACCATTTCGTTCCTTGTATTAACTTTACTCTGTCCCCATACCATTCCATATCGTTCCCCTTGTATAGTGTTACAATTCCACTCGTTCCCCTTGTCCTATGCTTCAATTGCGCTCATTTACCATTTCATTTCGTTACCCTTACCTAGTTTTTCAATTCCACTCATTCCCTGTTCCATTCCGATTCGTTTCTCTTTGTACAGTATTTCAATTCCACTTGATTCCCATTTCATTCCATTTCATTGTCCTTAAATAGTGTTTCAATTCCACCATTTCGTTCCCTGTGTTAACTTCACTCGATCCCCATTTCATTAGTGTTCAATTCTACCATTTCGTTCCTTGTATTAACTTTACTCTGTCCCCATACCATTCCATATCGTTCCCCTTGTATAGTGTTACAATTCCACTCGTTCCCCTTGTCCTATGCCTCAATTGCGCTCATTTACCATTTCATTTCGTTACTCTTACCTAGTTTTTCAATTCCACTCATTCCCTGTTCCATTCCAATTCGTTTCTCTTTGTACAGTATTTCAATTCCACTTGATTCCCATTTCATTTCGTTGCCCTTGAATAGTGTTTCAATTCTACCATTTCATTCCCTGTGTTAACTTCACTCGATCCCCATTTCATTCCATATCGTTCACCTTGTATAGTGTTACAATTCCACTTGTTCCCCTTGTCCTATGTGTCAATTGCGCTCATTTACCATTCCATTTCGTTACCCTTATCTAGTTACAATTTCACTCATTCCCTATTCCATTCCATTTCGTTTCTCTTCGTACAGTATTTCAATCAGACATGATCCCAGTTTCATTCCATTTAGTTAGCCTTAAATAGTGTTTCAATTCCACTTGATTCCCGTTCCATTCCATTTTGTTCCCCTTGTCTAGTATTTCAGTTCCACTTGTTACCTGTTCTATTATCATCCCAAACCATTATCATGCTTTGAGAAAAATCTCCCTTTGAACCCTAATTTTTACTACGTACCTGGGGGAAATTCCTAACACATATTTCAAATTCCAGGTTTCTCGACATTAAGGGGAAGACTTTTTGTTCCTTCCCTGTAAATGAAGATTGCTGAATTTCTTAAATGTGTTCAAATTTACTTGACTTTGCAAACATCTTCCCAAAAACTGAATTGCAGCTATCAACATATAACTTGGTCCATCATGCTTTTTAAAATTCATTGGTGATTAAGCTAAAAACACACAATATTTTAATCTTTTTTAACATCTTACAACAGATGGTGAAAGTTGTTCGTTTTTAGCATAATCACCAATGAATTTTATAAAGCATGACACACAAAGTAAGGTGTTGATAGCTGCATATCAACTTTTGAGCAGTTGATTGTAAGGTGTTGTAAACAAGAATGTATTTATATTGCACTATTTTTATTTATGCCTTTGAAAATTGTAAGAGCAGCCATTTGAAAGCCATTTTTTTGTGGCTGACTTAATTTTCAAATATTTCCGTGACACCATATTTTCGACTAACATGAAATATTTTTATAATATTTTAAGGCTTATAAAGATAAAAATATATACAAAGTTTTTATTTGAGATAATTTTATTTTTTATTAAAAATGTCAAACAACCCCACGGTTAACCTCTTTCAAAATGATTGTAAACAAGTGTAATCGATTTTTAGGAATATTCACATTGCATCAAAAAAACATAAGTATTTTTATACAAACTCTTTGTTACAGCTTAAGTTGAAAATTTGGCCTTCAAAATTTAAAAAACCCTGAATGACGCCTGGTGTCAACTGACTCAAAGTCATCACTTTTGTCGATTATTTTAAGTAACTTTTTTTACTTTGAAAGGTAGATACATTTTTGACAGCTACAATACTGTGCTCGATTTTTTTATTACTCCTTTTATACTTTTAGGACAGAAATCGAATTTTCTTTTCTTTAATAAAACATTTAATTTTACAGGTGCATTTAGCACCTGCTTGAACTTGTACCCCCTTTCCAATATAACTAGTGTGGAAATGTAATACAAATAATGTAATAAAAAGTTCCAAATGTGTAGACAAGAATTATTAAATATACTAGCGAATCTCTTGTTCCAATGTCTCCATGAGAACCATCTTGTCTAAAGTTATGTGGATTCTCAATGACAAGCACATCTTAAATTTCTACAGCAGAGAGTAAAGCCTGGTGTATAATTGGTCAATAAAACTGGTAAAAAAATTGAAAATTATTTTTTAGAAGTGCTTAAAAATTATGAATTGAAAATTTAATTCATTTCTGCCAAGCAAACAAAGGAATAATTTTACCTCAGGCAGCATGAAAAATTGATACGAGATAGAGCGTATGAGTGATATTTAATTATTTATAACAATTATACGCCTTGATGTTCCTTTTTGGAATAAATAACCTTATTTATGGCACATATAATACAAAATATTCTTCAATATCTGTAAACAAAGGGTGTCCAAGCCTTATGCGCTTGATGCTCATTTGTTTTTGTAAAAGCGCTTAGCTATAGGCTGTCTGTTTTAATACACATAGAGCACTCAGCAATAGCAATACGAAATACACAAAAAACTTTGCCTTATTAGTTTTTTTGTCGTTCTTCACTGTATACACGCAAGTGCAAAGCAACAACACTTTCGTATGCTTTGCTGGTAAACATTGACGACAGCGATCATCAATCTAGATTTTGGTTTTGTTTAACGTATGATATGAAATATTTTTTTTTTCTTTTTTCTTTGTATGCATTGATTTTTACAATAAAAAATATTGAATAAAAGTTAGTTATTCTTTAAATGTATTTGTGTTTACTCTTCCATAAGGAACTTTTGGGCACCCCGACTGTAAACTGTTAAATATTTAAATAAAACAAAATTGTATTATTTTATAATTAATAACCGAATGATATATAAAAGTAATATCATTGAATTCTGAATGCAGCAATTTTTACTAAATTATTTAAACCTTTCCATTTGGAAAGTAAAAAAAAAATGTTATTAGCTTATTATGTGTAATAAGGGAGAATACAATATTTAATACAGTGGTTTACAAGAGTTCGATCATCAAGCTTAACAAAATTTTTCAAAAGCTATCCCCCTCTTTTAACTATTGCTGTCAACTTTAAAAAGGTTTTACTGTTTAACAAACCTTAAGTTAATTTTTCGCAACACTATCATATAACAAAAGACATTTTAAATTAATAACACTTGATGAAAAGACAATCATAATTTTATGAATGAAAGTAACAAAATACCTAAATGAATATTTCCCCTGTTGTTCACACAACATTATTTTTATTAAAAAAATAAAAAAAAAAATACTTGCAACATTATACAATATACCGAGCACTTGAGTCTTACCCCTTTTATGTTTTAACCCGAGGGGACTTTATAATACGTGCATACCCTTAACGGGAAAGAAAAATAAATACAAGCCTACTTAAAAAAATAAATACAAAAAATAACAATAACACAACATAACCCCCATTTTGAAATGAAATATATAGCAAACAAAAAAAAAAAAAAAAACCTGTGAGAGAGACATCTACTTAGCATTTATGTGTATGTACTTGTTAACTGTCAAATGAACGCACACCGGATGATACTTTTTTTTTTTTTTTTTTTTTGTTTTGTCTTGAAGCCAGACAATTTAGCAAGCAAAAAAGAAATACAGTATTATTTTGCAGGGAAAAAAAATTTACATGATTAACCTTTTTGTGAAAAAATACAACAACAACAACAACAAAAAAGTAAGCAGCAATAGTAGAAGAAGAAAATTTAAAAGCCGTATTTTGTTATACAGATATTCACTCATTCATTCACTGCATACATTCATACATAATACATACATCAGCCTAGACTATAAGACACTTGAGAACACTGGCAACAGCCAGCAACGACAACAACTTCACCTTTAAAATACTTCAAATCACACCATCAAGAATGAGGGGAACCTAAAAGTCACTTGTATAATGAAATGAACTTTGTTACCCTTGAATGCAAGGTTTATTCATATAGAAAATTATTAGAACTTAAAATATAATAAATATATATATATATATATATATTTATATTTAAAAAAATATATAAAAGGATAGATTGCTTCATTTATATTTAAGATAGGTCTGGTTCGGTTCTTGATGAAACAAAAAACAAACAAAAAAAAAAAAGAATAAATATATGAAAATATACAAGAAATTACCCTTTTTCTTTGCATTATGAATGAAATAAAAATATATTTAATACAATTTATGATGAATTGGAAAGAAAATATAAAAGGCCATTTAAATATAAGAGTAAGATTTTAATATTTTATAAATTTTATTTTTTATTACATGAAGCATAACGAAATATTATTTTTAAGTATATTTAGGTGATTTTTTGGTAAAATGGGATCAATCTTAATAACCCCCACCCTTTTTACTAGGTAACTAGTTATAACTTAGATCCCTAAAAAACATAAAACTTTAATATTAGTTTCATCTCTGAAGTTGCCCCTTTTAAAGCTAGGATATAAAATTATAATTCCAAAGGTGCAAAATATTTAAAATTTATTAAATTTTGAAGTATTTACTGATAATAGAAAACATTTATTAGTTTAAAAAGTTTTCCTCTAGAATACCGCTCAGATCATAACGACTTTTTTTAACGAAAACCCCATCAGAATCTGAATGTTTTTCACGTATATAATAACGCACAAATTTAAGAACTTTTTTCCATAAGTAAACACACTGGGTGTGTGAATTTTTTATTTAGAAAAATCATTAGCTTCTAAGGAAAGTTTTATTTAAAAATTCCCTCAGATTTTAAACAATTTCTCCTATAGAAATACTCTTAGTTTCTGACCTTAGATTTGGACTATTTCACAAAAAAAGAAAGCCAACAAAGATTCTGAGAAATTTTTTCCTACAGAAATCCCTTTAGATTTTCAGGACCTTTCCCACGGAATAAATTTTAGATCCTGAAACATTACGATATTAAGAAGTCCTTCTGAGATTCTGAGGACTTTTTCCCAAAAACATTTCCTGTAAAAAACACGTTAGATTCTGAAGTCGTTTTTATGAAAAATCCCGCAAATTCCGCGGAAATTTTCCTATATAATTATCTTTTGATTCTGAGAACTTTTCCTATAGAAAACTCTTTGGATTCTGAGGACTTTTTACTACAGAAGAACCCTTAACTGCCTACTGTTTGCTATAAATAAACTTCTAGATTCTGAAGATTTTTTTCCTAAAGGAACCCTTTAGACTGTGAGGACTTTTGTATAGAAGAACATTCAGATTATATGGACACATTCATTTAATAAAATTTTTAGATTTAGTTTCATTTAATTAAATCTTTAGATTAGGACTTTTTTATAGAAAAACATACAGATTATGTGGACTTATTCAAAATCTTTTGATTTTATAGACTTTTCTTTAAGAAAAACCCTCAGATTTCTGAGAATTTTTTTAGAGGATATTTCCTGTGAAAAAAAATCGTTGGATTCTGAGGAAATAGAAAAAACTCGCATATTGCACTGAATTTTTCCTACAGAATAACCCTCAGATTCTGAGGACTTTTCTATAGAAAACTGCTTAGATTTTGCGATATTTTTCTGAACAAAACCCTAAGATTCTGAGCATTTCTTCATATAGAAAAAGCTCTATATTCTGAAAACTTTTTCCTATAGAAAACCCGGAGATTTTTAAGAATTTTTTCTATAGAAAAACTTGCAGTTTTTTAAGAAATTTTCTATATATTAAAATCTTTAGATTTTGAGGACTTTTCTCAAAGAAAAATCCTGAGAATCAGATAAATTTTTCCTTTAAGAAACCTCTAGGCTTTAAAGACTTTTCTTATAGAAAATCGATTGGATTCTGAGGGCTCTTTTTTATAGAAAAGCAACGAATTTTGATAATTCAAAATACCAAACTACTTAACAATAAATAATTTTACCAAATACTAGCGACATAGCCTTTGAAAATTAAAGAATATTCAAACTTCTCTTAAAATTTTTCTAAAGTATTTGGTATCCTGTATACGAATGTGAAACTCAGTACAGAAAAGCATTAGATCAAAGTTGTATATTTTTTACAGATTTAATTTCTTTATAATATTAAGTTTCCTCTAAGCAGAAACACGTTTGGAATTGTTAAAATGGTATTTCAAAGGCCGCTAAAAGAACTTAATTGAGTTTTTTTTATATTTGCAAAAAAAAAAAATTACACATTAAAACAATATTTATGATAGACAGACATCTCAAACAATAAATAGAAGGTCTAACCTTGAAATCCATTGAGTGCATGTAGATATATTTTTCAAATAATTTAAAATTTTTAACATCTTAATATAATTGGAGTTTTTCTTATATTCGATACCAGTTAAGTGGTATTGTGCTGCAATCTTTTATTTCAGAGGGCCACAATTTTTAATTTTCCAATATTTTTTCAATCCATTATATTATATAGTTACCCAATTAAACAAAATCCGGATTATGTACCAAAAAAAACAACCTGACTTTTAAAAAAATACGAGGGCCAAATACTGGTCTTTTCTGATATTTTAGAATATACCAAACAATTTAATTAGCTATTAAACTAAATGCAGACTGTTCAACTTTTGGCACCTCTCTTCCATAACAAAAAAGTTAGGGGCCAAATATTGGCCTTTTATGAAATTTTACAATCTATAGTATTATTGAACTACCGGCATATTGCACACAAATAATTTAACCTGTGGCATGCACTGTGGCATGCACCTGTGGCATCTTAATAACCAATAGGAACGGGGGCCAGAGATTGGTATTTTCTAGTATTTTCCTATCTGTAATATAATTTAAATAACCAATAAAACTTTGGCCCATTTAATTTTATGAACAAAAAAGTATGAGCCGAGAGGTTGGCCTTCTCTATAAATATGAAACATTTTTAATATAGCTTAAACTTTTTTTTGAGCTATTTCGCTGAAAAATAAGATTTTTCCTGATTTAAAGAAAACCAAAAATCATTTTGTCATATTAACGGATACCACATGGCGTATGAATAATATGAATAAATATTAATTAACATGTTAATCATACGCCATGTGCTACTACAAATTGATAAAACATATTAAAAATGTTACTTTTTATTATTTAAAAAAAAATTAACCATAACTTAGAAACTAATTTAGGGATTCTCAATGTGTAACTTAAGCACTTTTTGGAATATGTGTCCTACACTAAAAATAATAAAAAAAAAACTTATTGGTTTGCAATTTTTTCTAATTTATGGGATTGTTTCAAAATTTAAATAATTTTATATCTGGAAAATTTTAACTTATTTTTTAATACCTTTTCGGCAATAGTACCAAAACTACTGAACTGATTAATACACTTTAAATAGTTTGTAAGTTAAGATAACAGAAAAAGGCATTTATAAGAAATGATATTTCAATTAAAAACGGGTCTATTTAATTTTCATTTAAATTAAATTTGCATGAATTATAAGTTGCATAAGTCGAACGTACAACAGAAAGTGGCCCTTGCAAAGGTCGCTTTTAAAAAAAGTTGAGTAGCCAAGAATGAAAAAAAAAGGCTTTAGAAGTGATTTGCGAAATAAAGGGAAAAATGTTCCAATTTCAGCAAAGGTTTTACCATCAAACGCCAGTCATTTGTATTCCAAAATTTATCAACCCAATTTAGGTTTCAATGACAGTGAAGGCATGGAATTAGATTTTTAAAAATTACGGACGAGAAATTGTCTTCGAAACCTCATCCTATTGATCCATTTGTGAAAGAGTTTAAGCATTACGTTAATAAGCATGGGTTGGTTCTTCTTAATGCCGATGAATCCGGTTTATATTATAGCATGCTCCCAAATCACACTTTTGTGACATGTAATGAGAAAACGGCTCCCGGAAAAAAAAATATGTAAAGAGCGAATAACTTGTTTGCCCTGTTTAAATGCGAATGGCACAGACAAACTGAAATTGTTGATTGTTGAAACATCGAAAAACCAACGCACTTTTAAATGCTTTTTCAATAATCTTGTAATATACAAGTCCAATAATAACGCATGGATGACATCATTTATATTCAAGGACTGGTTCCATCACAAATTTGTTCCCCACGTAAGTTAATTTTCACCAAATGAAAGGTGTACAATATATGGGTATGGAGAACAATTATATTTCCGAAAAGCCTTGTAGAAAACTTGGCGTAGCGTGTTCATCTAAATATTGTGAAAAAAGTGTCGCACGAAACTGTTTAAAATTTACGGAGTCCATGCGACGAGAAATTTTTGGTGCGTTTTGGGAGATGTCTTGGGACCAGAAACGATTGTATGTGACTAACCTTGCAAAATTCGCAGAAAAAAAAAGAATTTTCTCCGAAAATTCCAGACGATCCAACTCAATTGAATATTATTTGAGATATGAATCAAAGCGATTACAAGTGTGCCGTACAATGTTTCTTTCGACATTGGGATTACACGAAAAAATGGTTCAAAAATGGATCGGTACCTGTGGAAAACATGGCACGCAGATATCTCCTGAAAAATCGTCATACGAGCGTATATAATTTAAAAAAACTCATCAACTGGGAAAAAAATGAACAGCGACGAGCCTATCTAAAGAAATTCCTGGATGATTTGCCTAAAATGGAGGCCCATTATTGCAGGAAAAATACTAAAAGACTTTACTTTGAAGGAAATTTTTCGTCGTATCAAGAACTGTACAATCTTTACGTGTACCAATGTGAAGCTAATAACGAACACTCAAACATGAAAGTGTCATATCCCATCTTTTCAACTATTTTAAAAGAATCAAACCTAACAATATTCAGACCTAAGAAAGATGAATGCGATGTCTGTGTGCAACATAAATTGAAAAATTATCCGGATGAAGAATATGAAAAACATAGAAGGGAAATAGAGCAGATGCGCCTAGAAAAACGTAATGATAAAATAAACGCTGAGGATGGATTATGTGCAACGTTTTGTATGGATACCCAAGCTGTAAAATTAGTGCCTCAGTTAAATGCAAGTGCAGCGTATTTCAAAATGAAGTTACAGTTCCATAACTTAACGATATACAATGTCGTGACACATGAGTCACACAACTACGTATGGGATGAAAATGATGGTCAGCTTGTGGCATCAGTGTTCGCAACATGCATTATAAAGCATTTGAAATGTTTCATAGCTACATCGCCAGAAATTCATAACATAATCATCTATTCCGATGGGTGTTTCTATTAAAATAGAAATGCCATTTTATCAAATGGCTTGCTGGCTTTCTGTGTTGAAACCAACATTACTATCGAGCAAAAGTATTTAGTTAGAGGACGTACCCAGATGGAGTGTGACGCTACACACTCTCATATTGAAAGGAAAGTTGGTAAAAAGCAGCTAAATCTTCCATCTCAATTTGTGCACCTCATCAGAGAGGCAAGAAAATATCCATCACCGCTACAGGCAATCCAACTGGATTATACTTATTTTCAAGACTTTGAAAGTATTCCTAAGAAATACTCATCCATTCGGCCAGGTGAGAACAATTTTCAAACTTTGACTTTTCAGGTAAACGCCAAGGGGATCCTACCGTAAACATACGACCCTTCTGAAGTAATATATTTTAAGACAGATATATGTAAGGAATATGAGCTTTTGCCACAAAGAGTAAACACACGCTTTGTACCCACAGCTCCAGGCAGATTGTATGAAAACAAGATACCAATATCCAATAAAAAGTGGAATAGCTTACAAGACCTAAAAAAAATGTTACCTGCAAACTGTCACGCTTTTTATGAAAATTTACCTTATAACAATTAATAAAAATACCTTTTATATTTTTCTTTATTCAAATCTATTCATTTTACTGAAATAAATCTTAATTTTTGTTAAAACATGATTTTTAAAATTAATTAGACTAAATGTAAACGTTTTACAAAAGCCCTAACTAACATTTTTTTCAAACAATTCAAAATCAAAAGGCCCTATCTAACACAACTTTATTAAATGTTGAAAAAATACAAAAAAAAATTTGCATGCAATATTCGTCTCTGTTTTTTTATTCAAACTGCATTAAAACTTTTTTAAAATATCTGAAATTCTGACATATATTCAGTTTTTTCCTCCTCCTGTAAAATTTTTCAGATGCCAGTTACGTCCTTTCTAAATTAAGGTAACGATATGCATACCATGGGCTTTGGAGAATGATATGCCGACAACAGCACTAAAAAAATAATTTGCCCAAAAAGCAACTCAAAATGTCCAATTTCTTTAAAAATGTTTAAGATGTAAATATATCAATAAAAATATTTATAATTTTAAAAATTACATTAAATTTTTCAATAAAATTTTGGTTTCTGTTATTACGAAAATTTAGTTTTCGCGACAGGTCTGGTTTTTAATTAGTCGCGAAAATCGAGCTTGTACTGTACCATTAATTAAACTGAGGACCACTGCTGGCATCATTTTAATTAATATGTTGTAGTTTACTTTTTTTTTTAATTGTTGTACTAGTTAATAACAATGATATTAAAATTTTAATATTTTTATTAATTAAAATAACATTAATACCTACAAAACTTGTTGTGTTAAATAAAATAAAAAAAAAAACTTTGAAAAACTTTATAGTATGCATGAATGATTGCATAAAATATGCCATCAAAATTTATGCTAGCAAACACTAATGTTTGCAACTTTTTTTTTTTTTTTACAAAATTACTTATACCGTTGTTTTTATACCCTTAACTAAATTAATTGTGTGACTCATTGAAATTTTAGCTGTTGGAAATAAATTTTAAATCTCACTCTATGTAAATTATGACAAAAAGAATTAGTTCTATCATATAAGAGATTCAGAACAGAGTATATAACTTTTTTTGCTGGGCTGTATATAAAATTATTTATAGTTTTAAACTGTAAATATGCAATGAATTTTATTTAATAAGTTATAATGTCATAAGCATACATACATAGCTATGTATGTGAAAGTGTATTTGTTGAGTGTATAAAGTTATATTACAAATATTCCTAAGGGCACAATTTTAGTGTATAAAAGTTTTATTTTGTTAAAAAACTACGTATTTATAATTTTATGCACATATATTATATGAGTAATTAAGAATTATGATAGTTTTTGTAATAATTTACTTACTATTTTATAGTTGTTTTTATTTAATTTGTATTCATTACAAGTTAAACTTACCTGAAATGAAAAGAAAAATAAAATTTATTAGTTTAAAATTTAAATATTGGGTATAAATTATATTTTAAATGAAAGAAGTACGAGCATGTAAAATAAACAGGATCCTTTATAATGGTGAAAAAAAAGGTAAAATAACTTTTAAGAATTTTATAAACTAATTAAAATATTAAAAGTAGTTTAAAAGAAAGGATTAAAAAAAGTAATATTAGGGGACAACGTTGGGCTTCGATACATATTTTTAAATTCATGTCAACTTAAATTTAAAGCTATATAATTAAATATATATCTATAGAATATTTTGCAGTTTAATATTAATATAAGGTCCTGGGTTGGGCGCCAAGTTGCTTTAAAAACACTTCTAGATGGCAGGAATAAAATAATATTAATTTTTTTGACAAAAAAAAAAACACTTAGGATTTTTCTCTGATATTGATTTTTTTTATTCAAAGTATTATATTTTTATTTTATTTATTACTCCCAAGTCTACCTTTGGAATATTATCAAACAAATATATTTTTGTTTACGTAGTAGTATTTTTTATTTTCATTGCAATAATTATTGTTATTACTGTTTTATTTTCCAAATTTTTATAGACTATCAATAATTTTTGTTGTCACCTACAATTTCTATAACAACCGTATATAAATACTACATACCACCAACTCTACAAATTAGGCACAAGAAAAAAGAAACAATCATAAAATATACCAATCAATCAAATTATAAATAAAACATAAATATATAAAAATGTCAATAAAAATAATTGTTTAATACACTGTGTAACAATATTTTTGGGACGTGAATAATTCAAATGCCAGATGAATTATTAGGTAGTTAAAAAGTTAAAATATTATATGAGAAAATAATACTGGTAAAATTTTTCTTAGATTTTTAGAAATACATTTACCCTGTTATTATTTTACAGGATTTTGAGTAAAAATTACATTTTATATTTTTCAGTATTTTACATCCACCCACCAATAAAACAAACTGTTCATATTTGACACCCACTAGTGAAATTTTCAGCATAATACATTCTTCGAAAATTTGAAGCCTTAAGTATTTTTTTTTTTTTTTTTTTTTTTTTTGTTTGACATTCCTTGAGAACTGAAAATTACAGATATAGGCCTATTTCGTTGTAGAAAAAAAATTCCTCATAAAATTAAATTGTGAAAACCTAAAGATTAATATCCAGACACGTTTTGTTCCCTGTGTTAAGAATTTTTATTCTATTTGTTTACCGTTCCATTCTATTTTGTTGCCCTTATCTAATGTTTTAATTCTACTCATTCCCCGTTCTATATTAATTTGTTTCCCTTGCCTACTGTTTCACATCAACTCATTTCCCATTCCATTTCTTGTATAATGTTTCAATTCCATTCTTTTTATGTTCCATTCTATTTCGTTCCACTTCCACTTGTTCCCCGTTCCTTTTCATTTCGTTCCCTTGTCCAATGTTTCAATTCGACTAGTTCTCTGTTTCACTTAGTTACCCTAGTGTCTAGTGTGTCAATTCCACATGTTCCCCATTCCATTTAGTTCCCCTAGCCTAAAGTTTTATTTTCACTATTTCTGCTTTGTCAGCTGACAGTTTACAATCCATCATAATTTTAATTTCATTTTTTTCTAAAGTTTTGTAATATTTTTTTTTTTTTTTTTTTTTTTTGTTTGACATTCCTTGAGAACTGAAAATTACAGATATAGGCCTATTTCGTTGTAGAAAAAAAATTCCTCATAAAATTAAATTGTGAAAACCTAAAGATTAATATCCAGACACGTTTTGTTCCCTGTGTTAAGAATTTTTATTCTATTTGTTTACCGTTCCATTCTATTTTGTTGCCCTTATCTAATGTTTTAATTCTACTCATTCCCCGTTCTATATTAATTTGTTTCCCTTGCCTACTGTTTCACATCAACTCATTTCCCATTCCATTTCTTGTATAATGTTTCAATTCCATTCTTTTTATGTTCCATTCTATTTCGTTCCACTTCCACTTGTTCCCCGTTCCTTTTCATTTCGTTCCCTTGTCCAATGTTTCAATTCGACTAGTTCTCTGTTTCACTTAGTTACCCTAGTGTCTAGTGTGTCAATTCCACATGTTCCCCATTCCATTTAGTTCCCCTAGCCTAAAGTTTTATTTTCACTATTTCTGCTTTGTCAGCTGACAGTTTACAATCCATCATAATTTTAATTTCATTTTTTTCTAAAGTTTTGTAATATTTTTGTTGAGAATTTTAATTCTATTTGTTTACCGTTCCATTCTATTTTGTTGCCCTTATCTAATGTCCTAATTCAACTCATTCCCCATTCCATTTCATTTCGTTTCCCTTGCCTATTGTTTCACATCAACTCATTCCCCATTCCATTTCTCGTATAATGTTTCAATTCCATTCGTTCCCTGTTCCATTCCATTTCGTTTCACTTCCTCTCGTTTCCCGTTCCATGCAATTTCGTTCCCTTGTCCAATGTTTTAATTCGACTAGTTGTCTGTTCCACTTAGTTACCCTTGTCTAGTGTTTCAATTCCATATATTCCCCATTCCATTTAGTTCCCTTTACCTAGAGTATTATTTTCACTCTTTCTTCGTTCCATTTCCTAATTTTTGTTGTATCAATTCCACTTGTTCTTTTAATTTCAGCTTTCTAGGCAAAGCAGTTTGGGCCTCCAAGGGGCACTTTTTCCCTTTGAGATTTACATTTTATGGTGGAACCTCGTAGAAATAATTTAGCCAATCCTTCATGGAACATATATTTTAAATTTTCTTTTTCTAGCCAAAGCGTTTGGGGCAGGCCGCCTAGGGGAGACTTTTCCACCTTTTGCTCCTTCCCGCAGCAATTTCCAAAATTAAGTTCGGTCATTTTATTTTAAATTTTAAAAGATACTTGTATTTGGACAACCCTGTATATAATAACATACATATATACGCAATAAATTTCTTAAATGTTTGCAAATATACAGTGTGTGTGGTTACGCAGGTGTGAATCACAGAAATACCATCCTCATCATCAACAGATACAAAATGGCATATAACTATTTGATAATTGCGTGTTGGCTATAAAATTATAAATGTGTGTCTGTGTGTGTGTGAGTGAGTGAATATATTTCTACAGAAATGATGGGTAAAAAGACATTAACCAAATTAAATTGACCTTTAGGTAAACTTGTTAGCATCTGGTTAAAATATTTGTATGTATGTGTTTATGTGTAAAAACAAAATTTGATATAAGGTAGTAGATAAAAAGTTGTATAGATAAATAAGTATATAAGATATGGGTTTGTGTCTGTCATATGTATTCGTTAGTTTATTTAATTACACTAAATTTAATATAATTTAATTTATTTAGTTGTATTACAAATTTTATTGTAATATTAGGGGTTTTCATGGAATACTAAAAATTGTTTATAAAATTTGAAAATTATACAGTTTCTTTGTCTATACCATATACAATGTCAAGTGAACACCCTTATTATTTGATGTGATTACGTTAACTTTGTCTTATTGCTTTCTAGCTACGAGTATTATTTAACATTTTCGACTTTTTATTGTCACACTTTTTTCATATTCTCCTGCTGTCTAACCACATTTTTAGCTCTAATTTATTGCTGACTGGCTAACACAAAATGTCAATATATGATCCATACAACAAAAAAATGTGATAGACGTGACATTTTATTTGCAATTAAATTAAGATTAATGTCGTATAACATAAAGGCATATTTATGGATGTCTTTTGTATAATTTAACACTATTTTGTTAAAGAAAACATTTTAAAAATTGCCTCAAATTTAAAGCGTTTGCAAAAACAAAAATACACCTGCTAGAAAATATAATTTTAAAATATAAAGTTAATAAAACTCCTTTAAAAAAATACTATATATATTTCACTTTATATTAAAAAAAATACTTTCTAAAAAAATACGCTTTAGAACATGAAGTTAAACAAATTCGAAAAAAATATATTTCATATATGTATGTTATGTACATGTTATAACACAAAATGTTATTTTATTATTATAAAAGCTTTTTCTTTGTAATATATTTAAAAAAATGTTTTCTTTCAGCTTTTAAAACTCACTAATTCCCTATACATAATGCTTTCATCCACATATTTTTTCCGCTGCCTTTATCACTATGGTTTCACAGAGATTATCATTTATCTTCATCATTTTCAGCACTTTGTTGCATGCCATGTTGATGTTCATACAGTTACTTTAGACGTATTGTGCTGTAAATGTTACTGCTACTATTTTCGCAAAAAAAAATCTAAAAATATCATCGTTGCGCTCTCTTAACTTTCGACTTGTTAACTAATATATATATATATATATATATATATTTTTTTTCAGAGGGAATGAGTTTTATTTTTGCAAAAAAAAAATAATAATAATAAAAATGGCAATGTATATTTTTTAATATTATTTTTTCTAGAAAAACTGCTTTGTCAGCTGACAGTTTACAATCCATCATAATTTTAATTTCAATTTTTTTCCATAGTTTTGTAATATTTTTGTTGAGATGATGTTGAAGTTTAAATATACAGAATTTGTTGTTCTCTACCACTTACACCTTATTGATTGGTCAGTAAAGGTTGGTATTGTCCATCTTAAGTGGGTTTTGATCTTCTTTAAACCATTTTGATGGATTATCTGGTCAGGCTATCAATCCAAGCACATAAAAAATAATGAGTTGACATTTTTTACAAGTAAACGAATTACCAGAACAAAAAAAAGAAAAAGCAAATGTAATTAAGAGTTAATTTTAAAGTCTTATATAAATAAGACACAAACACCAAGGAACTAGTAAGAAAAACCTAAAGATGCGATGCCAGCTATATGATATACTACACCAAGTATAATTTGGGAAAGCGGCTAAAATTACGGAAAAGCTATCTGATCTTTTTTTAATAAAACTGCGGAAATTACCCAACGAGTGCATTTAGACACTTATTAAAATTCACCTATTCATAAAAGGAACTTTTTGAATAATAGGTACTTTTTTTAATAAAAGTACTTTCTTCAGAAAATGTACTTTTTTGAGAAAATTTTATTTTTTATGAAAGGACTTTCTTTTAGAAAAATTACTTTTTTAATAAAAGGCGCTTTTTTAACAAAAGGTACTTTTTTAATAAAAGGTACTTTCTTCATAAAAGGTAATTTTTTAATAAAAGATACTTTTTTAATAAGATGTACATATTTACTAAAAGGTAGTTTTTTTTTTAAATGTACCTTTTTTAAAAAAAAATACTTTTTTTAAAAAAAAGTTACTTTTTTAATAAAAATTACTTTTTTATTAAAAGGTACTTTTTTAATAAATGGTACTTTTTAATAAAAGGTACTTTTTAATGAAAGGTACTTTTTAATAAAAGGTACTTTTTAATGAAAGGTACTTTTTAATAAAAAGTAATTTTTAATAAAAAGTACTTTTTAATAAAAAGTAATTTTTAATAAAATGTACCTTTTAATAAAAGGTACTTTTTTAATAAAAGGTACTTTCTTAATAAAAGGTACTTTTTTAATAAAAGGTAGTTTTTTATTAAAAGGTACTTTTTTAATAAAAGGTACTTTTTTTTAATGGTCCTTTTTAATAAAATACACAGTTTTAAGAAAGAATGCTTTTTTAATTAAATGTACTTTTTAATAAATGGTACTTTTTTGACAAAAGCTACTTTTTTAATATAAGGTACTTTTTTAATAAAAGGTAATTTTTAATAAAAGGTTCTTTATTAATAAAAAGTACTTTTTTACTAAAAGGTACTTTTTTAACAAAGGGTACTTTTTTAATAAAAAGTACTTTTTTACTAAAAGGTACTTTTTTAACAAAGGGTACTTTTTTAATAAAAGGTGCTTTTTTAACAAAAGGTACTTTTTTAATAAAAGGTACTTTTTTAATAAGAGGTACTTTTTTAATAAAAGGTACTTTTTTAATAAAAGTACTTTTTTAATAAAAGGTACTTTTTTAATAAAAGGTACTTTTTTAATAAAAGGTACTTTTTTAATAAAAGGTACTTTTTTAATAAAAGGTACTTTATAATAAAAGGTAATTTTTGATGGTTACTTTTTTATAAAAGGTATCTTTTTTATAAAAGGTATCTTTTTAATAAAAGGTACTTTTTTAATAAAATAAAAATTTTTCAGACCTGGAGATCTCAATTACATTTCGCAATTCTTCACTTGCGTAATTTGTTCATATTAACAATTCTACCAGACCTACGCTCACGTTTGTCGGATTAAACTTTCCCTTGAAAAATTTGAAAACTTTTTATTACCTGGCATGGGCTATAATGAATATTTTTATGTTCTTAAATATCCTGCAATTAAATTACTTCAATTACATGTAATGGATGTAATTGAGTAATTGTCCTGTAATTAAGCAAACATAAATACTTTATATTTCCCATGTCTGGTATTAAAATGTTTTGAAATTTTCCAAAAAAAAGTTTAATCCACAAACGTGAGCGTAAGTCTAATAAAATTGTTAGTATGAAAAAATTACGTTAAGAATTGCAAAATGTAATTAAGAACGCTTAGGTATGAACTTTTCAATAAAAGGTACTTTTTAATACAATATACAGTTTGATGGCTAGTTTCATAACATGAGACAAGGGATGAATATCCCGCCTCCCTTAAAAATGCCAGTTAACAGTAACAGGTCCATTTTATAAAACAGTACAGGTCCACCGGCAATTTGTACAAAGTTTCCTTTTGAACTTTTTGCTTAAAAGCTAAATCAAATTAAATTTATTCTTAACACTGATGTTGATGTAAAATAAATTTATAATGGGAAGGCAAAAAAAATATAATAATAGTTAAATAAAGAACATGACATTGTGTTCCAATTAGAAAGTTTTTGTTTTATATTTTTGACATTGTACTTCCCAGATTTTATACGCATTTTAACATTAACACAATACCATGTCCTTGAACTACAGTTTTATTGTGTTGTATCTTTTGGACAGGAAAAATTATATGTATATGTATGAATTATTTTTTTCTCCATTAAAAATAACTTCTAATGTGTCATTCGCTTTTTTTTTTGTACCAAAAATTAAATAAAAGATACAAAAAAATACAAACAAATCTAAGGAAAATTTTTGGAAACCATAGTAAAAAAAAGAAGAAATATTATATAGCAATATATAATATATAAAAAGATGTACATAAAAGTCCCTAAAGTAAAAACAACAGATACGCATATTTAATTTGCCTTTCTTATATACCTGTTTTTTTATATTTCCCAAAATTATAATTTCCTTTTGAAATATTAACATTATTACCCAAAATCAAAGATGTTTTTTATTAATGTCATCATAATAAATTATTTGAATGAAAATTATGCCCCTGTTTCTCATAAAAATTATATTAAAAATACAAAAATGTAGCAAAATAAAAATTATAGCCTACCTTGAAGCTTTTCATACAGTATTTCATTTTTATGACAATTTGATATTTTTGTTTTTATTTTTTGTTTTGACTTTGCACAGACAGCCAGCGAGAATTACAAATGTATAAACACCTCGGAATTGACAATAATACTGTAAGCAATTTGCCAAAACAAACATTTTTATTTTTTATTTTTATTTATAAATAAATGTTGTTGTTGACTAGAGGATGTAAGTAACTTATAATAAAATATTCAGTTATTTTTGAATAAAAAAAATTTAATTTTATATAAATCATGAATTTCTTTGGAACCTAAACAAATGGTATGGTAGATATGAATAACCTGTCAACAATATAAACATTCATTTTAAAAATATATTGACTTTAAAAATTAGCCTTTAATTATTAAACAATAAAAAATAAAATTATAGAAATAGAAGGTATTTAAAATAAATACCTGTATATCATCGGCAATAGTGTAACGTGCCGTTCCGAATGTATTTATTCTTATACCCAGTATTACTACTTTTACCCATACCCAATATCATACAGCAACACCTTAAATAATTCTCATTAAGTTGGGAATATTATTTACATATAGTGTGAGAGTTAAAGGCTGTAAGGGGAGCTAGAACCGAAGGACGAATCGTGTAATACTTCGACTCGGGAATGGGTTAATACCTGATTTCTCTACCGATTCCTGCCTCCCGATATGTGAACCACTGTTTATTCTCGTTTGTAATTAGTCGTATTATTTTAATACGAGAACCGTTGTTTATTCTCGCTATTAGCCAGTCGTATTATTTGAACACAGGAACCGTTGTTTATTCTCTTCGTTAGCCAGCCGTATTATTTGAACACGAGAACCGTTGTTTATTCTCGTCGTTAGCCAGCCGTATTATTTGAACACGAGAACCGTTGTTTATTCTCGTCGTTAGCCAGCCGTATTATTTGAACACGAGAACCGTTGTTTATTCTCGTCGTTAGCCAGCCGTATTATTTGAACACGAGAACCGTTGTTTATTCTCGTTTGTATTTAGTGGCATTATTTAAGTACGGGAACCACTGTTTATCCCCGTTGGCTGCTAATCAATCCAACTACACTGGCGAGCAAAAGTGAGTGCATGTTTAGCGTATTTCAACTTACAGTGCCATAAATTGATAAATAATAAAGCAAATTTTATAAAACTTTCAGCAATTATTCTTTATTCTATTTGGAAAAAAATGTAATATTCAATATAACGAAACATAATAAAATCAAAAAAAATTCAATACAAAAATTAAGGCAACTCAATTAACTCAGTTTTGCACGTTTCTCAGGTGCAACTACAAAGTATTTATTTTAGTACGGTATCCATAATCCTTTGTTTTTGATAACGCTTTTCATACGCCTCGGCATACTTTCCACCAAGTTCTCTTTAAATTCACTTGGAATATTTTCCCATTCTATCTTCACACGGCTCCAAAGCTATTCTATGTTGGTAGGCGCACGATTGTGTTGTCCCAATCTCCTCTTCAATATAGACCACAAATTTTCTATCGGGTTGAGGTCTGGACTTTGCGCAGGCCATTTCATGATCTGAAATTTTTGCCCAGATAACCAATTTTGGACAACCTTTGCCGTGTGCTTGGGGTCTCCGTCCTGTTGGAAAATGACTTCTTCCTCGGGATAGGCGCTGTGGTCCACAAAATCGGGTAAATGGCTTTGAAGAATTTGGAGGTAGTCCTCTTTCCTCATTATTCCATTAATTCTTACAAGCGGTCCCAAATGCCACCAAGTAAAACAACCCCAAACCATCAAGCTACCTCCGCCATGTTTGACAGTTTGTTTTACATGATACTTTTCAATTGCTTCATGAGGTCTGCTCCAGAAGTATTCCTTTCCATCAGATTGGAATCGGTTAATTTTTGTCTCATCGGACCAAATAACCCGTTTCCAATCCTCTATGGTCCAATGCTCATGCTTTTTGCAGAATTCCAGACGCGCTTTTATATTCTAATCGGACAGAGCTGGTTTTTTCTTTTTGACTGCTGCCACCAAACCGATTCTGTGAAGCGCTCTACGAGCAGTCCATTCACTTACGTTTTTATTTATAGCACTAGCAGCTTGCTTGGGTGTTTTCAAAGCATTTTTTTTTCATCTCTCGTACCATTAAACGCGCGTCTGAATCTTTTAATAATTTGGGGCGACCTCCAGTATTCGGCATAGAAGCTACATTTTGTCGTTTTTGTACAGCAATCACGGTGCTTTGACTTACTTTTAATTTCTCAGCAATTACTCTGGATGAGTGTCCACTTTTAGTCAAAGCTACGATACTATTTTCGGTGTCTATGTTGATTTTCCGAATTTTTTTTTTATTTCATTACGTAAAAGTGCTACTAATGATAACAAATAATAAAAAAACAATCGCACATAGCAAGACTAACAACTTAAAGTATATTACAAGTTACCAGCCACATATAACGGTAAATTTGGAATTGCTCAGAAAAGTACAGCTTACTTTGATTTCATTTATTCAAAACGTGCAAAACTGAGTGAGTAGTGTTGCCAGAAGTTTTTGGTTTGAATTTTTTGTTTTTGATCTGTTATCATTATGTTGAATATTACATTTGATTGCTAATAGAATAAAGAATAACTGCTGAAAGTTTCATAATTTTTTTTTATTACTTACCATTTTATAACAGTATGAGTAAAACTACGCTGAACATGCACTCACTTTTGCTCGCCAGTGTAGCTCTCTTTCTAGAGTTTGGTAAATATTACCTTCGGGTAGTGCCTATCATATACGATCAAAACTCGCACCAAAACGTGGTTTCCTCTGAATCCGTGTCGTATTGTCGGCCATCGTTGTAAAGGGTTGGGTTATCGTGTATTATTTTATAATTACCTCAAAGGAAGCAGACCTTTGGCGAATCTGGACAGCTAAGCTATACCCCAGCTGGAAATTAACTGCATCGCAATAGTGAAATTGGTAATTAAAAGGGCTTTGATAACAACTTTTTTCAGTGCAAAATTCCTTTTTGTTTCTAAGAAAATAATTATTATGAAGGATCAATTATGAAATTTTCAATGTACCAAATTCCATACTAATTCAATTTCATTACATTTGAGTATTATATTGCGTGAAATGGAAAAAAATTTCCTCTCAACTTTATACCTAAAAAAAATGGAATTAAAGGGACATGCATATTCGGACTTAGTCCCCATAAAAACTCACTTAGCCGATTTTTGCTTATATGAACCCTTTCGGCAACTTCTTTCAGATTTATCTCTATATTTTCCCGCGTTTTTATAAAAAAAAAGATCAGAAGAAAATTGAGTTGAATTATACTTGGTGTATGATATCATATAATCGGCATGACCGAATATAAACTTTTTAACAAAATTTTCGTATAAATTTTTTATAATTACAAAACGTGATTTAAGAATTTTAGTAGTCATCAAAAAAAGTCTGTAATGACAACTGAACATTTTGCTGTTATTTTGAGAAATTTTTGATAATTTAAGCCCAGAGGTATTTTTTGCACATCTTAGCTAACGTGTAGTACAATGAAATTAGTTGAAAAATATTGTTGCTGCTACTAAATTTTAGTAAACTTTTTGTAAAGTGGAATTTAAAATCGGTTTGCTAATATTATCAAACAGAATTACTAAATATTTTTAATATTTGTACATTCAAATAAGTATAAAAAATTAGTAAGCGCTACTAAATTTTAGCAAATTTACAGCAATTTAAAATAGATCTGTTAAAATTATCAACAAATTTTACTAAATATTAGTGCATTGTAAAATATATAAAAGTTTTAATTTATAAAAATAAAATTTCCTTCAATATCCACTTTTTTAAAAGTAGTAAATTTTTTTTTGCTAATTTTAGCAAATCGGTTTTGAAAAATTTGTAAAATTAATTCTCAAATTAGCAATAAAAATTTGTAAATATTCTGTAAAAATTATGTAATTTGTAAAATTGAAATAGCAAAAAAAAAATTACTAAATAAATAATTTTTTACCAAAAATCAGTACAAAAATAGTAAAGTTAAATTGAAACCCGTTTACAAATATTTCTATTAACTTTTTTTTCTCAGTGTATAAATATCTTATCTATATAAAGGGTGTCCCAAGAAGAACGCAATTTTTAAATCTGGCAACATTCGAAGTGTCATTGTTTGACATTTGAACAATTGTTTTTGTTTGCTAGTAGAAGGTACGAGGTTAGTAAAAATTGAGCGCTACACGAATGAACAATGCATTCTCATTGTGAAATTGTTTTACCAAAATGGTGAATGTTTTGCGGCTACAGTTCGCAAATTGCGATCAATTTGGGGTCACAATAATGCTCCAAAAGAGTCAACTGTAAAGAGATTAATGGATAAATTTGCCGAAACTGGGTCTGTTAGTGATGTAAAGACAACAACGCGCCATCGACCAGGTCGATCGACCGAAAATGTCGCAGCTGTACGTGATGATGTCGCTCAAACTCCATCCACCGAGCTCAGCAAATTGGTGTCTCCAAATCCACTTTGCAGCGAATTTTGACGAAAGATTTGCATCTTCATGCATACAAAGTTCAATTGACTCAGGAACTGAAGCCAGCTGACCATGGACAGCGAAGGGAGTTCGTTAATTGGGTATTGGAGAGACAACATGAAAATGCTGATACAATCATCTTCAGTGACGAGGCCCATTTTCATCTTGATGGCTTCGTCAATAGGCAGAATTGTCGCATTTGGGGTGAGGAAAATCCTCGAGTGATTCACGAGAAGCAAATGCATCCTCAACGTGTCACTGTGTGGTGTGGTTTTTGGGCTGGAGGAATCATTGGACCTTTTTTTTATGAAAATGAGGCAGGTGAAGCGCAAACAGTCAATGGTGTTCGGTATCGTGAAATGATAACCAGTTTTTTCTTGCCTAGAATTGAAGAAATGAATGTGCAGGGCATGTGGTTCCAACAAGACGGCGCCACATGTCATACAGCTAGAGAAACAATTCAATTGCTGCATCAGTCATTTCCCGGTCGTGTTATTTCGCGTTTTGGAGATCAGAATTGGCCGCCTAGATCGTGCGATTTAACACCATTAGATTTTTTTCTTTGGGGTTTTTTGAAGTCGATGGTTTACGCGAATAAGCCGACGACGACTCAAGCCTTAAAAGAGGAAATTGGACGCTGCATTAATGAAATACCGCAGCATTCATGCAAAACGGTCATTGAAAATTTCATTAAAAGAACGCGTGCATGCCAGCAAAGCCGCGGCGGCCATCTGCACGATATATTGTTCCATACATAACCTCATTCTGTCTACTTTACGATATAATAAAGTTTCACGATTTTTTTTTTAAATATCTGTGTTTTATTTAAAACAAAAAAATTAACAATAACCACAAATTGTGGTTGCAACAAATTTGCAAATATAATTAGTTAAAAAACATACAAAATTAATTAGCATTTAAATTTTATAATAAAATTGTTCTAATAATTAAAAGTCAGCAATTAAATATACACAGCTGTGTTGCCACAAAGATTAGTCAAAAAATCATTTTGCCATTTAAAAGGAGTTAAAATCCTGTATATGCCCTCTCCCAATCCTGTATATACACACTTCATCGATATGATCATCAAATTAATTATAAATATTTAATTAATCATTTATATATTTATAACCCAAAAGTTAATGACCTTTTGTTTAAATACACTAATGCTTTTCAATAATAGAAACAATTAAATATGACGCAAATTCCAATAATATAGGTAGTTAAAAGTGATGTATAATATAATTATGTTAGACACGTGTTTTTCCCATAAAAAAAGGATGCTGCTTAAAATATTTTTATAGATGTTTGTGATGAAGAGTAGTAAAAGCAAGTTTATCCTTGGTTGTTGAAAAAAAAAATCAATAAATAATGACATCATGTCATGGAAAACTATCAACTTTATATAAAAAAAAAACAATAAAAAAACCAAAATTAGTGAGAGCCAACTTTAAATTCATGGGGGGGGGGGGAATGTAGCACATACTCATAGAAAACCAAAAGTATGATTGCTGCCTTTAAACACCAGTCTAAACCAGTTTCATTTTTTCTTTTTCCTTTTCAAAACTGTGATTCATAATTATAGTATAATGTTAAGTGTTTTTGTCATTGTATTTATACAATGTGAAGATGACATCTCTACATTTGCTACTCTGTAAATGCTCTAAACAAAACACTATCATAATATGTGTTAAAATGCAAAAATCATTTACACGCACACATATGCAATAACACACACACACACCCATTAAAACATGTAGACACTTTTAGTGTTTATTTGTTCTTATATATGTATAAGCAACACTTGTATGATGGTGCTGGTGCTGGTGCTACTGATGTTGATGATGATGATGCCAACAACAGCTACAGCAGCACCACATCCGGTTTCCGTAAAAACGTACAAATACATACAAAAACCAACAAATATTAAAAAACAAAAAAAAAAAATAGAAAAAACCATTTATGAAGAAAACAACAAAACCTTAAAAATAAACAATAACAAAACAACATTGCTAACAGTAACGAAAAACAAAACCCAAGTAAAAGCTTAACAAACCACACGCCATCATAATTCGCACAGTCTATGACAAGTCTACATACATACACTTGCACATTTATATAGCACGACATTTATGCCTGCTTGCGAATAAAATTTTAACTGTACAGAGAGAGAGAGAGAGAGGGAGAATGATGGAGTATGGGTAGCTTAGGCAAATAGTGTAGGTAATGATGGAAAACATTTTTGTTGCCACGCTTTTTTTTTTTTCCTTTCCTGGTTCTATTTTTGTCTCTATGCTAACAATAAATTTATATTTTTTTCTTATTATAACAAAATCTTATATTTCTTTGTTGCCCCTCTTCTGGGGAAACACTCTACACATTTGTGATTATATTTAGTTTCTTTAAGCATTAGCAGCCAAGATGGAAAATATTGGAAAATGCTTAAAAAGGTTTCTAAAGAAAAAGAATAAATTTTTGTCATCCGATTTAAAAGTCAAAATATATATGAACATATATGATTATATATGGGCTTCTATATGATCATACATGGCCATACTTTGTCATTCATTTACATGCTTGCTTCAATATATGACCATACATGATCACATGTATGACCATATATCTTTGGATATGAAATTTGAGGGTATATGCCCGTATATGATCATACATTAATAATATACCAGCATATATAATAACCATATACGGCCATACACCCTAAAATTTCTTATCCGAAGTTATATGGTAATATATAAGATCATGTATGGTCATATATTGAACAATTCATGGACCTTTATGACCATGTATACCATTTATGATCATATACAAGCCTATACATGTTCATATATATTTCGATTTTTATAAAGGACTTTGAAAAGCCTTTAGAAACGACGCCCAAACATATTTGATTTGTCTTCTAGTCCACTTAGTCCACAAATTTACTTATATCGCGTTCGTAGCTTTAATATGATACAGGGTATGTTCGTAAATGCAGTAAATTTGTGCATCACTGCGGCAGTTATGCCAAGTTTTGTTGCTGATGCGTGATCAGCTGTTGCAGATGCTTTCATATTGCCCAACAACTGCACAATGTTTGCTTTTTAAAACGTGTTCACAATAATATTATCAAATATTATTGAAAACCTTGATGGTAAAAATTACAGCTTTTTGTTAATAAAAAAAGAATTAAAAGAAAGATGAAGCGACTTATGATTATAAAAAATCAATTAAAACGAAAATAAAGGCGGATTCCTAAAATAAAAAATTAATATTATTGAAAATCTTGACATCTTTTTAATAACTTATAGTAAAAAAGAATTAAAAGAAAGATGAAACAACTTTTGATTATTAAAAATCAATTAAAACGAAAAAGAAAACTGATTTCGCACTATTGCATCAGAAACTTTAATGATGCCATAGTTGCAAAAATTTGCAGCAGCATTGTCAATGTTTTGCATAAAAAAACGTTTGACGCAAGTTAGTGCTACCAAATGATGCTTTTTTGAACGTTTTACTTTTATTATGCTGCAGTGATGCGCAACTACTGCATTTACGAACGTAGCCACACTCAAAAAAATAGGTTAGTAAAAGGGATTGTATATCAAATATACTTCTTTTAAGTTTTTTTTTTCTGAAATTGTGTTTCCAGAAAAAGTTTTAAATTTATGTTTTCAGTAATAAACTAACTTACCAATTTTTTTTTTCTATTTTTTTTACAATTTTTTTTAGCTAAAAAATTATGCTGATCAACACATTTCTAGTGAGGACAACAATCAGATAAATAAAAAAGTAGATGTCGCAGCTTATTGTAAATGTAGTTTACACAAAAAATAACCCTAAAAAACAACACTTCCAAAACATAGAAAATACAACCGTAGAAAAGATCATGCATAGAAAACTATTTAGAAAATAAGAAAATAGAAAAATAAAATATTGTGTTAAATTAAATAAATAAAAAAAAATATTCATAAAAAATAATACCTTATGGAGTTGAGGAAAAATAAAATATGCAGCTTGAAAGTAATTGAAATAATGTTGTTTCTATTTTAATTATAATTATTTGTAAAGATTTTCAATTAAATCATGTCGACAATATGAAAATCTAAATATTTTTATAATTTATAAAGTAATGTTAACTATTTGCACAAACACAAAATAAAATTCTAGATTTAACTGAACTAGAATACAATTTTTCTACAAATTTTTTAAGCTTTCAGCCGAAAAAGGTTTTTGGTTTTAGCAAGAATTTTTTATTTGCAGTCGACTAAGTGTTAGCACAAGTTTTGCTGAATTTACTAATTTTACTGCAAGCACCCTCCTGATAAAAATTTTACTGACTCAGCAACATATTTTTCTGACTTTACTAACTTTTTTTGAGTGTAGTAAAACCCCATAGTGGATTAGTTTAGTAGTCTACCAAAATAATAATTTAATAGACTATCAAAATTTTAATAGCCTTTCAAAAGGCGCAATCGTAATTAACTTACTAACTTTTTTTGAGTGTACTAGCCCAATAGTGGGTTTTTTTAGTAGCCTACCAAAAGGCATAATCGTAAATAATTTTAAGAGCCTATCAAAAGGCGCAATTGTAGATAATTTGAACATTCCCCGTAGACATTATCCCTACTTCCGATTAGGGAATTATATCCGAAAAATTTTCGGTTATAACCGCCAAACCAAAATTATAAATATTCATTTTTTAAAAAAGGTTTTTTATTCAGGCTCTGCCTTCTTTTAGAGGTTCTAGCTTATCTAAAGAGATCTTTTTCCGGATCGAAATACATGTATCAACCTAGCTAAAAATCGTTAAATTGCTTTGTTTTTGTAAATATACGGAGGTTAAAAGCCTGAAATAGTAAAATAAAAACCTCGAAGTATATAAAAACTACAAAACAAAAAACTGTATTAATTAATTTCTTTTGTTTTCATAAATATACAAAGGTTGAAAGCTCGTTATAAATAAAAAAAGAACAAATTAATACAATAACAAATTAAGTGATTTTTTTATTATTTATTTCTATTGACATATTAATTTAAGTGTTGCTGTGTTTAAAAATAAATAAAAAATCTGCTATTAAATCAATCAATGTTCGATTAATACCTAAAAGTAGGCAATATTGAGCATGTTAACCATAAGCGCAAAAGTAGGCAATATATTTTTAATACCTGCAATAGAGAGTTAAATAGCCTATGTTAACCAAATACTAACTCTCATACTACAGCACTTCATAATTTGTTTTCCTATGGCTTCAGAAAATCTCTGGGCAAATATTTTCTTTTTTTTTCTTTTCTTTTAATACGAGTATGTACAAAGTTAAGAAGACACGGAAAAAAAAAAGAAATTGAGTGACCCATACAGCCATATTGACGACAGCAATTGTGTTTTGTTTTCTATAATGTTAAATGTCTGGTTAAATATAATAAACATGATTTTGTTATAGTCTATGGCACTTATGGCATCAATTCATTGACTTGGACTTCAGCAAAAGCATATGCTTTAACAATACCACAGAGAAAGGATTCATTTAAGAAAAAATTAAAGAAAAAAAATGGAAAAATATATTGAAGTATGAATCACTGTGTATAAAAACTATAAAAGATACTTGAATTTGTTGGCTGGCCTTAAAAACTACTATGCATTTTTCATGCCTTTGGAATGTAAAGAGAATTAAGAAAATTTTTTCATTCATTGATTATGAAATCAATTTTTAGTTGACTACAAAAAATTTTAGCATACCTACTTTCTTCATTTTTTTTTGTAACATAGTAGAAAAGAATAGGTATATACTTTTCAAGTGTTGTATACTGTCTCTTTCTTAAAAATAATTGCAAAAAAAAATAAAACAAATTTAAGAAAATAGAATGAAAAGATATTGTTAATGCTAAAGATGACGCTGTTGATTGTCTGCAAAAATAACACAAGAAGCAAACAGTTTTTTTTTTTCTTCTTTTTTTTAGTCAATGAAGCGTCAAGGACTTTTCATACGTTTATCCTTTTATACTACTTAGCTGTACAATAAGCTATGTACAGCTAAAAAAAAATAAATAAGGCTTTGTTTGTCTATTGTTGTGTGTGTATGTTTTTTTTTATTATTATTTTCCACATCTTCCACTGCTGCTGCTCCTGCCGTTGATGATGCAATGTGTCACTGTTTATTATTGTTGTTTTAATATTCTTTACAGACATTTAGGCTCATTAAAGAGCTACAATATGTAAAATAGCGTTTTTTATGTTTGTATAAGTGTAGGTTTTATTGTTATATTTGTATATTCCTACATGTATATGAGTAAAAGTCATTCATTAAACAAAGTTTATACTAAATATTCAGAATATAAAAAAAAATTATCACATGGCTACAATTTACGTATACAATTTTTATTGATTTTTCTTTTAGTTTTAGTTTATCATTCATTCATAAAATGTTTCATGTCTGTAGTGTGAGATTTATAGGATGTTAAATAATTTATAGGTCATGTTTTATGACTAAGGTTTTTTATTTTTTTGTTCCAATTTAACGCCTACACAGCAATCTTAAATTAGGCACAATATATTTTAATGCCTAAAGATGTGAAATTATAAATTTGCTACAACTATAAATTGTCTACGTACAAGGAAAGTATTATAATTTAAAATCTCTAATTTTAACGACATCTTAAAATGTATTATTCCAGGTGGAAATGGTATCGAATATTAACATATAAATAACAAGTAAAAAAGGGCTAAATTCGGCTGTGCCGAATGTTTGAATACCCTCCACCATAGGGGCTGAAGATGATATACGTATATACTAAATTTTGCATGAACTGTAATATGAATATGTTTTGTTAATTTATGTAACGAACTTTTGTTATTTAGTTTTATTAATGTTATTTATTTAGTTATTTACAGAGGTCTGCTCTGTTAGCGACTTTAACATTGTTGATTTTTACGTTAACTTAGTTATCAGAGTAACACACATATAGCTCTAAGAATGTTATTATTCTCATAGTATGTAAGACAAGAAATGTAATCGAACAATAAGAAGACTTAATAACATTTTTACTTACTTAACAGAAAAAAAATAGATACAGAAAAATTGTACAAATTTGTATGGAAAATTTAGAGGTACCTTCACATTTTCACTCATAACTTTTGAAATGCTTGACCGATTTTGCTCATTTTAAATACCAAACTGCTCGGGAGGATGTTCAATAATCTGGGTAAAAATAGGCACCCCCGCTTGCGTCTTCGCATCGTGATCGCCATTTCAACAGACAGACGGACAGACAGACAGACAGTACAGACGGACATCGCTAAATCGACTTAAAATTGCATAAGGATCACGAATATATATACTTTATGGGGTCTTAAACCTATATTTCGACATGTTACAAACGGAATGACAAACTGATATATACCCTCACCATATATGGTGGAGGGTATAATAATATATGGGATCATATGTGATCCCTATTTTCATCAATATGTGATCTCATATACGACCATATATTTTCGGATATGAAATATGAGACAATATGGTCATATATGTTCATATATGAACATATATGACCGTATATAATCATATACGGTCATATATCCTCATACATCGAGTATGAATATATATGACCATATATAGGATCATATATAAGACCATATGTGGTTATATGTAAAACCATATATGGTCATATATTAAATTATATATGAACATATATAATCAGCTATATCCACGTATGATCATATACGAGTCCATGAATGATGATCATATATGTTCATATACGATCCCATTTTTATCTGGACAAGAAAAAAGGTACTCAGATCGACCAGCCTTCGCTTTTGAACCATATTAGACAATTTGAAAATGTAGTTCGAAAATCTATTCCTTTTTTGCTCCTTTGCTTTTTATGATATTTAAAGCAGAGAATGCCTTAGCAATTGTGATGAACAGAAATTTTAAGGACAATTCGCCAGTAGGGTAGTTAGATGGGAGACATTTCGCCATTATAACACAAATATCACCTGCCATTTTCACGCTATTTAAGGAAGTTATTAATTTAAATAGATCATTTGTGCAGATATTGATCATATTTTATGTTAAAATTTTACAAGCTGTCAAATTGCAGAGTTCTACTATTGTCTATTGTAATAATTTTAAAAGACTTATACGTAATATTTATTTGTTATATAGTAAAGTTTTTTTATTTTGTATAGAGGCATTTATTTACATTCAATCAACTCAAAAAGAAAAAATTTTTTGGAAAATTTTTTATTAAAATCAAAGCTAATTATAAACGTCTATATATACAATTATTTAATTAAAATATATGTTTTTCCCTCAAAAGGTTATATTTATAGCATAAGAAATGTGCAATAACAACAAGGTGAATTTAGCCCAAAGATGGAGTAGTTAATTTGTTTGAAGTTATTTTAAAAGTCACTAAAAAACAAGAAATAGAAAGCCTTAAATTAAATTAAATTTTAAAAATACAAATTAAAGCTGAGATATATAAAATTTTAGATAAATGACAGCACTTTAAAAAAATGGCGTATACTCCACCCTTTTATCCCAGCTTTTTTGCCTTAAAATCTCTATATATAAAGAACAGAGTCAACATCGTCCAGCGCACACTGATGACGTAGACATTATTTTAAAAATTCGTAATGGAGAGGTAAAAAAATGGTAAAAGTCACCCTCCCAAACCTCTTTGGTTGGATTAATGAAATTTAAAATATATGTTTCTCAAAAGTGGAAAATTGCTACCTTAATGACAAGACCAAATCGATTTGGCCAGAAACTTGAAATTTAAGGAACAAGTGGAATTGAAGCATAAAAGTTAGGAAATGAAATGGAACTGCACAGGGGACGAGTGTAATTAAAATAGTAGACAAGGGTAACGAAATGCAATTACAAACGACTGGAATTGAAACACTAGACAAGGGGAACGAAATGGTATGAAACAGGGAACGGGTGGAATTAAAACACTAGACACAAGGAATGAAATGAAGAGGAACGGGAAAAAAGTAGATTTGATACACTAGACAAGGGAACGAAATGGAATGAATCAGGGAACGAGTAGAACTAAACAATTGACAATGAGAACGAAATGTAATAAAATGAAACGGTGAACGAGTAGAATTTATTCTCTTTCGCATTTACGTTTTTCGAAAATATTATCTGTCAATGATAAATATTTTTCTTAGTTGCTGCATTATTAATGGTCAGAGATGGCAAAGTTTGTTACCCCAATTTTATTTACCCTAAATGCATAATTAAATTTCATACCAATCGGAGAGCTTATATTTTTTTTTTCAACTTTGTTTAGATGCAGGTTTTAAAAGTGAACTAAAAAAAGCTTTTTTAAATATTTATAAGTTTATGATTTTTTTTTTTTAAATATTATTTTTTATAATATAATGGATTTTGGAAAATGATGGAAATTTGTGTATGTCCATAAAACTTTAAATATGAAATTTGAAAAAAAAAAATTACAATTTTTAGCCTAATCGATAACTAAATTTATCTCAAACTTTCCCATTTTTTTTTTTTAAAAAAACCTCAGATATTTTTCTATCGATTCAGAAATTTTCAGCATGTTATTCGTCTTCAATTCCGAAGAAAAAAAATCTTTAAACTATACATGATAAATATAAAGTATTCTATATATTAGGAACACCTTAGCGTATAAGTAAGATAATAAGTATACGTATTAAGGTACTAACTAATTAATAGCGAAGACAATAAGAAACATTTAATGCATTAGAAAAAAGCAAAAAAAAACAATTAAAAAAGTTAGGAAAAACACTTTTTTGAAAAAATACAACAAAATTAGCAGAACAAAATATATTTTTTTATTAGAAAAAAGCACTAAGGTAAAAATTGTGAAAAAAAATAATTTAAAGCTCAAAACTCTTAAGGAAAAGCTATTTTAAAGCTCAAAAGTGAAAAATTCAAAAAAGCAAAAATGAGTAAAAACAAAGAAAAAATCGCATCAATAAAGCAAATTCCCTTTCTCTGCTGATTACAGAAAACAAAAAATAAAATTTAAGATATTTAAATCAGAAAAAATATTAAAAACAAAACCATTAAAAGTTGAGAAAGAAACAAGTAAAAAGTTAGGAAAAATACTTTTTTAAAAAAAGAACAAAATTAGCAGAAAAAATATTTTTTTATTAGAAAAAAACACCTTAAGGTAACAATTATGAAAAAAAAGTAATTTAAAGCTCAAATCTCTTTTAAAAAAAATCTACTTTAAAGCTCAAAACTGAAAAATCAAAACAAAAGCATAAAAAGCAAATATGAGTAAAAAAAATAGCAAAAAAAGGAAAAAAACCTTTCTCTGCTGGTTACAGAAAGCAAAAAATAAAAATCAAACCAGAAAACAAAATATTGGAAAAAACAAAAATAAAATTTAAAAAAACCATTTTAAAAGAAGCAAAAAAAATATTTTTTTATTAAAAAAAACTAAATTTTAGGTAAAACTACTTTAAAGCTCATAACTGGAAAATCTTAAGGAGTAAAAAAGTTAAAAACCAACAAAGGCAAATTTGCCTTCTCTGCTGATTGTAAAATATATCAAAATTTTCATTAAATATTTGCGATACACAATATTTCACGAATATTTTCTACAAAACGGAGTTAAGTAAAATTTAGAACTAACCAGAAAAAGTTTTAGAAGCAACTTCTAATACAGTACCTACAAACAAATATATTTTAAAATCAAGCAGAAACAATATTAAAATAAATAAAAACAGTCTTGAAATCATACTAAGTTTGTTTTCTATTTTATTTAAATATTTTTTTTACTTATTTTTAAGATGCAAAATCAAAGTTTAAGTGTTGACATATTAATTTAAATACGTAAAATATTATTTTAACTAGAATTATATTTACTTTAATAAGATTTATGCTTATTTTAAATATTACAGGTATCCTCATAACTTCCCTGATTATTGTTGAACCACTGAGCCGATTTTGATCATTTGAAACAAATAACTATTAAAGAAAATAACAAATAACCTGAATTTAGTCAATCTTTTTGGTTTTCCTTACACTCCGTTTATATCTGAATAAAAAATATTTATACAAGTATTTTTTTTAATATTCTCAATTTGTTATATTTACCAAAAATTTATATAAATATTCATTATTATATTCTATTAAAACGTATTAAAATAAATGTGAATATTTCTCTTAATGATAGGCTAAAAAAAATCATAAATTTTATAAATATCAACATAAATACTTTAATCTATGCAATTTATTTCCAGCCTACCGGTAGGCTATAAATAATAAATTGCATTAATTTGACAAAATATCATCAATAAAATTATATTTGATTTTTTTCATTATAGTTAAAAAAATATATATTTCAATAAACATTAAATATCAGAAGATAATAAAGCAAACAAATAATCAAAATGTTCATATTAAACTTTTTAAGTAGGAAGTGAATTAAATTATATAATAATTAAAATAATATGCCATTAATTAATTAAAAATATCTCATTGATTAATTTATATTTTAATAAAATTATTCACACACAAAAAAAAAACAACTACATAATTAAGACCATCTCACAAAAAAAAAAACTCAGCCTAAATGTAAGCAGCTTAAAAATTTTATTTTCAAAATTTAAACGCAATTTATTGTCTGTTGTAATGAACTAATTTTTAAAATTAATATTTTTTAATTAATGTAAATAACTTTGATTTATTTTGTTTCTATAAATTTATTACTTCAAAGGCATTTTTAATTCCAAAAAAAAAAAAATTATTTTCTTATTTGAATACAAATTTTAATTTAAATATTTAATAAATATTATTAATTGCTAAACGAACTGTGATTTTAATTTAAATTTAACTCACACAGGCATTCAATATAGAGGTATAAATGTATTACTTATTGTAACGCCCATTTGAATGCCTTAATTTATGCCATAATGTTAAGCCTAAAGCTAGGCAATGAATTTTATGACTTTAAGGAAATCATTTTTAAGTGTATAATCAAAAATACAGTGTTTGCTTTTAAAATTGGAAATTTACTATATTGAAAAAATATTGTACATTTTAAATTCTGTAAATTAAATCAAATATTTCAAACGATTTTAAAATCATTTAAAAGCGCATATTAAATTTTCTTAGGTATGTTAAAGAAATTTTTAAATATTAAAAATAAAAATATTATGATTTAGGGTCAATATTATGATTTAGCACTTTATGAAATTTTAATGAATACAATAAAAATCCGCATAAGGCGACCTCAAAGAGGCCGGCCGAATTAGTTCGCTGTGGGCGAGGTTCGAGATAAAATTTGTTTAATCCCTTTTATTATTCACAAAATAGTTTATATATTTTTATTAAAGAAAATTCAAATATGATACAATATTTTTCATCAGCTTTACTAAACAGATATTTAAAATTAGTTAAAATAAAAAAATGTAACCAAAATATTACAAAATTTTTGGTAATATCATAATAAAAATTAAAAATTATATAAAATTTGTTTGTTACCATAGAGGCTGTGACTTAAGCGAGTTCGTATTAACACACATTTTCAAGTTAAGTAGACGTTTTAAAGTCATTTCTGTGAGTCCTTTAACCAAAATTATAATTAATTTTCCAAGGAGAGACTTCAACCTTATTTCGTGTTCAATATCATCTCCTTTTTCTTAAGGTATATTTGGCAAAATTTTTTAAAAAATTCATCATTTTAAAATATTTTTTTTTTAAATTTTACGAAATTTTTGTATACAAAAAATTTGTTAATGGCATATACAGTAAACTATGTTTTTTTTATGAAATTAATTAATTCATTTTGTAAAAAAAACTCCTGTATAAGATTTTCTGGAAATTCTTATAATTAAACAAACTTTTATATCTCTGAAAAAAGGATATATGAAAAACTTTTTTGTTTGCTCATTAATATTCACTTTTAAGGCAGAATTTATTTAAACTTATAAAATTACATATCGTAAACAAAAAATTTTCTTTTATACTTTCATTGTATATAATTAAAAATATCCTTTTAAATCTTTACTATAAATTTGTAATACCAACTTACAAATTTTAATTTTAAGTAAAAAACCTAAAAAAACTAAACTAATTTGTATATATTTTATTGTCCAAAAATTAAGTTTATAGGTTCCCTTTTTTTTTCTGTTACAGTATATAATTTATGCACTAATATTTTGACCTTCAAGTATCTATAGATGTCTGTGTGTGTGTGTGTGTGTGTGTGCTCTAATTTAAGCTACATATAACTTTTGCATCATGTCCTTTAACATTTTCATTGCTCATTTAACATACATTTATACTCATAGATATTTAGACACACATACTTGCAAAATAAATTGCATTTGGATGGAAAAATAACAATAACAACAGCAACAGCATTATTGAAATCCTTAAATGCCATACACATATGAAAGTTTACGCATTAAACAATATTTGTCTTAAACAATACAAAAAAAAACAATTTACTTTATATATACATTGAGTTGTGTATAAAAAAAACCATAGTATGAAATTTATATTACTTGTCCTAAAAACAAAAAGAAACTTCTATTGCCACTGCACAGTGGGTTAAAGTAAACATGTTTTGAAAAATGAAACTTTTTCTTACGGGCCGAGAATTTTCACACAGGAATTTCACATGTGAAAATTACAATTGATTATAAGTCCCATGGGCGTTATCCCCATTTCTGATTTGGGATTTATGTCCTGAAAAATTTCGGCTACAAGCCCCTAAACAAAATGGGAAATATAACCATTTTATTAATACTCTTTTTCGAAAGGACATAATCCCCATAGTGCGTGTTTCTTTTTTTTTTTGGGTGGTAGTTATTCCAGTACATCTTTCTGTAAAGCGCTCTTCGGTGGCCATAGGTTAAATTGGTTTGACAAGAGGAAGGGCCATTCGCCCTTTATGACATTGATGATGACATGAAGGAAACAACTACGCCATAATAAACATTCCGGTCTACCTGAAATATTCAGTTATCCCTTAATTTTTCCCAAATCAAGCACCGAAAACACCGTAATAAAGGCATAACGTCCCCATTCAAATGCTTTACTCTACCATTTCCGATAGCCAGGAAAGGAAAGGAATGGCTCCGAAGTCCTATCTAACTCCCCACAATCCCTACACACACCAGAGTCACTCCTTCCTAATTTCGAAAGATGTGATCGTATGAGGTTGTCCAGTTCACTCTTTTCCAACCTTAAGATTCTCCTTGTCCCGATCTCATCCGGGTCACCCCACAGAGCCTTTGTGATGGAATCAACATTATCCCTATTCCAGATATTCTTAGGCCTGATGGTGGCCAAGCTTCCTTTTAGTCGTGCAAAAAGGTCTGGAGTTGTTAAGGTTAACTGAGACCAAGTTGGGTCCATCCCTGGCCAGCTAGTCAGTCCTCTCATTCGCAATATCCTGGTTCCCACATCAACTTTAAACGTCTCCTGCCAGTATAAGCGTTTATCACTATCTTGTAGTTTAAAGCCGTCTTTGATTTCACAGACTCCACTGACAGAGCCTTAATCGCAACCTGACCATCAGTGAAGGTGACTGCACCCCAGAATAATCAGTCGCAGTTAAAAACTGAATACAGCCACAATCTCCGCCTGAATAACGTTGTTGTGGTCTGGGTGCCAAAAATACATTCATATATACAGATGCCACCAAAAAAAAACTAAACCAATTCTCCCGCCCAGTTTGGAGGCATGAGTGTAGAAATGAATTCCATTGGTATCATTCAATATTCATTCATCGCTTCACAGCTCCCTGTCCAGAATACTCGTTGTTACGCCACCCTATCACATTTAATATCCAAATTGTGATAGCTCGCAACACTCTTTTATGCTGGGCACGCTGGCCTCCAAGAGACCAATCGCCGAGGACCATGAAGTGCAGCCTCACACTTAACCTTAATTATTATTAGATTTACACAAGTGTTGTTAGACCGACAATGACATATGTAGCTATTGTGTGGTAGCCTTCGGTCTTGAGGAAGTCTAATATCGGGAAATTCCAAAGGGTTTAGCGACTTTGTTTGTTGCAATAGAGACAATACTCTCCATCAGACCGATATATGTTCAGGTTAAGTGTGAGGCTGCACTTGATGGTCCTCGGCGATTGGTCTCTTGGAGGCCAGCGTCATTCTTGAGTTTAAGATCCATTTACAACCCATTGCTCTTCTACGATAAACTTTAGTAATTAAACTTCCAAGTACTTAATGCAATCCTTAATTCTCATGTTCAAACATCGCAAGGGGTAATCATAACCCGTCCTCCTTTTCCTATTGAACAAACAAACCTCGGTCTTCTCTCAATTGACATACAGTCCCCTAGATGTTATCCAGTTATAACATAATTCGAGTGCCCTAGAGGATCTCCTACATAAATAATTCAGATCTTTTCAGCTGACCAAAAAATTTTGGTCAAAATTCCCATAACAAAGGTTTGGATGGTCATAATATCTCACTTTTCTATCCGAAGATTTTCTGTGATAGTCGCCAAAATGGAAATGGGGATACTGCCCGTGAGGGTTATGAGCTGTCATACGGTTTACAGAATCTTTGCTTAAATAGAATATCGATAAGATTTTACATTTTTTGCATGCCCTAGGTGTCCTACTACAAGGCAAAACGAATGACAAGCCTGTATAATTAGCGATATCATCATAAGCTTCGCATTTCTTTGACTGTGCCTGTAGTCTTATGGCAATCTGACCATAAAAATTATTTCCAAAATATTGTAATTCTACTCCACTGTGCACAGTTATGACTATTATACAGTAAAAAAAAAAGATATACTCACGACAGGACATTTATAGCTTAACATAAATATACAAAATTCTTTATTTTTTCACTGTTGTCCTTAAAACATATCTATAAATTATAGCTTTTCTATATCTAAGGCGAACTAAACAACAATAATTTAAAATATGAGTAGGAAAAAAGGTTAAAGGTTTTGCTTTTTTTATGGCAGTATACAAAGGATATAGGGTGTAAGTACGAGCTCAGCAACAACAATAAAAAAAGGATAATACAAAAATGTATGTAAAAAATGTTAAGAAAAATCCTTACTACTTTATAACCTAACACAATTCATTTTTTTTTTATTTAATAAAACATATTTTACTGTTGTTGTTGCTGTTGCTGTTGGTATTGTTTAGTTAACCCTTGTCAATTAGTTGCAAGTTGTTACTACAACAATGACAACAAAATTGTTAAAAACAAACGACAACAGATCCTTAACCAAATTAGTTACTTTTTGTTGTAGAATTTGTTAGTTATTTGCTTAGTATGTGGTGTATTTGTATGTAAGTTTGTTGTTGAAGGTGTTTAACTTAATTTACGTATTCACATTTTCTTTATAAAAATAATTTTTTTTTGTGCTAATTTGATAGCATTGTGTTAAAACATTCCCGGCCTGTATGGTATCAAAGGGGTTTCGTAAAAATATTTTTTCCGCTGCAACAATCTCCGCCCTAATCTGGAAAATTACAAAAAAAAATAATTTTTGTACAAGGTTTGGATTTTTGGATTTGAGAGAGGATTTTTCCTTGGTCCAGTCGGAACTGATGTACCAAAGTTCGTTAAAATATCTTTATATTTCTTTACTATAATTTGGGCAAATACCACAAGCTAAACTCTTCGATTTTGCTGAAGTTTGAATGTATATATATGATAGAAAACAGAGATCTTATAATGACTTGTACCGGCTTTTGGGCCACCTCCGAATTTAAGGGAATCCAAAATGGATTAAAAATATGATAGCTTTTCTTTAAAAACTTTTTGAAGTATTTAAACTAAATGAACCATATCGAGGATTTACCAACACAACTCCATATTTTAGAGAGTCAAAAAACATTTTATAACAAACTTGTGCTATTTAATATTTCATCCATGGACTTGTAAAGGATGGTTAAATTTTAAGGGCCGATGTTGAATGAGAACCACACCTAAACATCAATTTTTTCTTCTGCATTTCATTTGACATTTCTCAATTTCAGACTAACTCAATTTGAACCATGGAAAGATACACAATCGAGCGACGCGTTAAAGTTATTCAGGCTTATTATGAAAATGGGCGTTCAAATTAAAATGCATTTCGTGCACTTCGTGATTTTTTTTTGGTCAGTATAATGGACCAAATGTGTCCACAATCCGGAGAATTGTGGGCAAATTTCACCAAACCGGGTCTGTGAAAACAACTGTGCATGCTCGCCCAGTTCGTTCTGCGGAAAACATAGCTGTTGTTCGCGATAGTGTGTCATGAGGTCGGCCAAGCATTAACCGTAAACGGTGTTCGCTATCGCGAGATCATAACGAACTTATTGTGGCCAGGAATTAAGGATATGACCCTGGATGATATGTGGTTTCAACAGGACGGTGCCACTTGCCACACAGCTAACAAAACAATGGCTCTTTCAATGGCCGTGTTATTTCACGTGGTGGCGATGTCAATTGGCCGCCAAGATCATGTGATTTGACACCGTTGGACTGCTTTCTTCGGGGTTATTTGAAAGAAAAGGTGTACGTCAATAAACCAGCAACAATTCAAGAGCTAAAGAATGAGATAATTCGGCACATTAACAGCATAGAACCTCAATTATGCCTCAGCGTCATCGAAAATTTGGACCATCGGATGGAGGTGTGCCGCCGATGTCACGGCGGCTATTTGGCCAATATTTTGTTCCATACATAATTGAACCATACCATACCATTCATAATAAAAAGAAATAACAATAATTTCCTAAATAATTTGTGTTTTATTCAAAATTACCATCGCCCCTTAAAATTGAACCACTCTTTATATGGTCATATATGTCAATGCATAGATCAATACATATATTTTTTTAAATTTAAAATTCATCATTACTTTTTTAAATTTCCTATCCCATCTTAAAATCGAAATATATATGAGCATACATGATCATACATGGGTCTGTATATGATCATACATGGGCATACATGGTCATATACGTCCATACATTGTTCAATATATGACCATACATGATCTCATATATGATCATATATCTTCGGATCCGAAATTTGAGGGTATATGGACGTATATGATCATATACGAGCATACATGAATAATATATGAGCATGTATGATAATATATGCACATATATCACCATCTACCCTCAAATTTCGGATCCGAAGATATATGGTCATATATGAGATCATGTATGGACGTATATGACCATGTATGCCCATGTATGATCATATACAAGGCCATGTATGATCATGTATGTTCATATATATTTCGATTTTTACATGGGATGTAAAAATCGAAATATATATAAGCATGCATGATCATACATTAGGTGGTATATGAACATATATGGACATAGATGCTCAGATACATCCATAAAAAGTTGAATATATATGACCAACTTTTAAATACTGTATTCCTAGATGAAAATGGGATCATATATGAATATAAATATATGATCATATATGGGTATATCTGATCATATTTGTCCATATATTGTCCAATGTAATTCGACATATGGTCCCATATATGAGCATATATGTTCAGATACGTAAATTTGAGAACATATGGCCGTATATTATCATATATGATTATATATGCTCATATATGATAAGTGTATGATTTATGTTAATATAAAACATTTTTTATCTCTTCTGAAAAGTAGTAGTTTTTGAGATATGAGGTTGCACTGGTAAATCCTCGATATGCAAATATGTCATTGGTTAGCGATTTTTGTGGTCCTTATACTGGTACTTTATTTTTTGGTACTTTTTTACTATTTTCAATTTGCAGTTTCAAATTATGATTACCTTATGCAGAGAAGTATTTTGCTATGGCTGCCAATTTTATATAAATTATTCCTTACTGAATTTCAGCTGACTATTATTATTTTTTTTTTTAATCGCGCTTGGAGTCCTTCATAATAATAAACTATAACGGTGTGAAAAAAAATTTAAATTTTGTAAATTTTAGACATATTTCCCTACAAAAACCGCACGCAGAGAAAAAACATGGTTGCAATATGATCACTGCAACTATATTGTGCTTGCTGCAATCGGGTACGGATGTCAGAACCAAGTTATTGGCTTTCAAACCATCAACATGGTTGCTACCATCATTATTTAGTAAATATTTCACTATTTTATGATTGGCACCTTCAATTTTATAACACGATTGGCTGTAACCATACTGTGGTAACAAAAATTCTGACTATGAAAAAATATGATAATTATGCAACGATAAAATGCTGGCAACAATCAATAAATAATTATACATCAAATAAAACATGACTTTGACATTTACAGTCATAATATTGTCTTGTTTTCGTAAAAACCAAAATTTTATCAGTTCAGTCAGATTAAACTGGACAAATATCAGATGGCATTAAAATATTCATCATATGGCATTGAAACATTTTATCAATTGACTCATTTAGATCCAGCTAATTTTTTTTAGCTTTAGAAGATTTTTTTAAAGGTTTTTTCGAAAATTCCTTATACATAAAATATTATTTACACTAATCAATTCATTGTCAAAAAGATTCTATTGAAAGATTTTATAGTTTTTAATTCTTTTCAATAAAAACAATTCGAAATTTTTTTAACCCTTTGAGACCCAGGCACGAAAAAATATAATTTTTTGGCTTTACATTAAACTATCTCGAAAACTTATTCTCTGTAAAAAAAATAATTTTGTTAAGAATCTAACATTTTTCTAGTGAAACATCAAAGCTCACAATTGTGTGTCTGGGTCAAAAAGGGTAAAAAAATATTTTTTTAATTAATTTCTTGTAAAAAATTTTCAAAATACTAGTAAAATATTTTTTATAAGAAAAGGTCTGTAGAACCCAAGATTATTTTGCCCGAAAAGGTTTCTTATGTAAAATAATAGATATTTAGAAATTTATCTAATAAAAACATTTTAAGGTTCTATGGACTTTTCCTTAAACTAGAACTCTGAGATTCTCCAAACTGTTTATTAGATAAAAGTTCATAACTTCCAAAGTTCATATATTCAAAAAAAAAAAAAACTTAGATTCTAAGGCTTTTCTTTGAAAGACAAATACATAGATTCCGAAAATACTTAGATTCTAAGAACTTTTTCTAGTTGAAATATTCTTAGATTTTAAAGACTTTTTCTTAAAGAAAAATTTCTAAAAAAATTTTTAAAAATGTCGTTAGATTCTAAGATTTTCTTTATTAAAAAGTCATTAAAAATTAAAAAAAAAATTAAGTATTTTTCTTACAGAATTAAAGTTTTCTTGAAAGAAAAGTTCTCAGAATCTTTAATTTTTTCCTTAACAATTTTTCTTCAAAAAGTCCTTAATATCAATTTTTTTTTTCTTAGGAAAAACATTTCTAAAGGAAATATTCTTAAATTTAAAGAGCCTTTTCATAGTTTCTAAAAACTTTTCCCTTAAGAAATTTTCTTAGATTAGGGATCATATAATGATAATCCAGGAATCATAATATAGTTATGAGAGACAATAATATGATCAGATTTTAAGTAAACTATGATTACATGCGATCATATTATGATAAATTCAATATCATAACATGTTTATTTAAGATCATAATCATATCTAAATATGATAACCATATAATAGTACGACTATGGTTGGCACAACCACAAACCAAAGATATATGATGCTCTTCGAATATGATTGCCCCAACCATGTTTTTTCTTTACGTGCGAGTAGTCATTTCTTAACCCCTTCTCAGTTGCTTTTCTTTTCTCTATTACATATTTGAATTTCATTAAGATTGAAGAGAATCTATTGGGATAACTCCTTTGTAAGTAGTTTTCCCAGCAGGAAAAATATTTACAATTTGTTTTCAAACAAAAAAGAAATAAAATATTATTTCAAACAATAAAAATATTAAGTGTATAATTTTATGAGTGTATTGCATATATATATTTTTTTTCAAAACATATATAGACATGTTATTGTGCGGTAAAGTTTTATAATAATTTACATTTAGAGCGCACCCTAGGGTGCATTGTAATTTATTTAGTTCAACACTAAACACTACTCAAACTCATACTATCAAATGCATAATAATCAACGTTATCATCATCATCATTATTATAATTACGACAAGGATGGCGATGATGATAATGGTGATGATGAAAAGTATCCTTTTTCGCCCGTATACATATATTAAATTATTTACTCATGAAACATAGACACAAACAAATACACACACACACACATACATACATACATACATACATACATACATACATATATAAAAAGGACAGATGTATGCATGGAAATTTCTACAAAATACTAAGTTTAAACCCCTGTAATGTCTAACTAACTCTATAATTGTTAAGAGTTGTTGCTAGGTTTAACAAATAATGTTGCTGCTATTGCTTATGTTGCTTAGTCGGTTTTATAATGTATAACATTATCACAGTAGTTTTCACTTTTTTTTTCTAGTTGTTGATTTAAGTTGTTTTGTAATTTGAGTAAATTTTTCCTAAATGCGTGGTCAACATTTAAACTAACATTTTCGAGTGTGAAATTATGGGTGTGTGTATATAGTTAAATGATGTATAAGGCAAGCAATGGCTGGTTCATTATTGACAATACGTGTGATACTTAGAATATGCCTTTCGATAGAATTGTTTCAAGGGGTGTTGACAAACGTGGGTACATTGCGCAAATTAGTTGGAACTTTAGTTATCTGAGACATTTGTTTTTTTTTTTGTTATAATCATTTCGTAGGTGGCATAATATTAAGGATATTTTTTTTTTCTCATGTAAGGTCCTTTAAAACCACTTGAAAAGTATTTGTTTTTCAAGTAAATGATTTGTTATATTATAGATATATTTTTCCCAGGAACCACAAAATCTTTATACATACAATTTTTTTTTTTTTTTTTGATTTCGTTGATTTTTTTGTGTTCTTCTTCTTGTTTTTTTTTTTTTTTAAAGGCGTCTAGATGTCTCGTTTTCTAGTGCATCATCATTTCTTATACTACATGTGTGTGAGTATTTTGCTTTGCCATTCACTATTACTGTGTGATGGTGTGTTGAGAATATGTGACATAGTTTTTCATTTCTGTTTCTTTCATATATAAATTTTTTGTTTTTATTTTTTTTTGTTGTTGTTGTTGTGTGTTACATTTTAAATTATTTGTTGTTTACTTTAGCATTTCTTTCAGTATTTTTAGCTACACTTGTAAATACAGTGCACAGTTATAAAGAGAAAAGAGGTTAAATGATTTTTATTTTGAAATAAAACATCATATGAATTATTATTTATAATAAATTGCTTATATCAATTATAGAAAAACCTAAGATTTTATACATTAAAAAAATATATTATTAATTATTTTTAATCTAAATTTTATTTAACAAAAGCAAATTTTTGAGATTTTATAATTTTCCAAAAAAAAGGATATATGGCAAACTTTTTAGTATATAATGAGAAAGGAAAAGTCTTTTTATATTTATTGACACCGTAAAAAACTACATCCTTTTATACTGAAAATTTGTGCATAAAGCCAGTTTTTAAGGAAAAGATTTTTATTAATTTTATTAATTTTTATTCAATGTTTTCTTCGGCATATTGGAGAATTATATATTTTTTATTATTAATTCTATATTTCTTTTTTTATTTAGTTTTTCGAAAAGTAAAAAAATTACATTTATAAACTGCTTATATATTGTAATTTTTCATATTATGATTTCACGTTTTCCCCGAATGCACTCATTAGTGGAATTTTATTCAAATCTATTTCTTCAAAATTGTGCAGAGATAGAAAAATTTGAATCAAATCATATACAAAATTAATGAAATAAAAATTACTTTAATTTCAATACCAACAAAAAAAAATCCCAAAACTGAACTGAACAAATTCCAAATATCCCGATGTTTCTCAAAACTAGCATAATATAAAATAAAGGGTATATGAAAAATATCCTTAAGGGAAAAGAAATCTTTAAAATCGGTGTTGCCCAGCAAAAACAGACATTGCCAAGTAATTTAGGAAGTAAGTGGCCCACAAAGGGTTTTAGTAGTTAACAGGCTATTTACTCGCTTAATTACTTTTGCTCGCAATGTGCCAAATTTCATGGGTGGTCATTACCCTCTCGCTTACAAAAAAGTGAGAATAATGACTTACCAGTATGGTTACTCATAGAGAATAAATAAGTGGTTACTTACAATAGAAAAGTAAATAGTTACTCTAAATAGACCTTTCTCAAGTAAAATTTTCTTACTTAAAGAAATCGATCAAAATCATTTGTATTTGAAATTTAAAAAAAAAATATTTAAAATATCTACTTTTTGCATTAGAAACCGTTTAAAATCATAAATTTTTTGAAAAATCACCTTTTACAGAAGATTATTTTCTTTGTTGTTGTAAGTTTTTCCAAAAAAAAACATTAAGCAATAAATATTAAAAAACAGAAATATGAATTCGGTACTTATTTTAGTTAATACCAGTAAACCATTATTTTGTATGTACATATAAGTACTTCTACCATCTATTATCAGTAGGTCATTATTTTGTATTTTAAAGTAAACTACACAGTAATGACCTGTCATTACCATTTTTTTTTCTGGGTAACAAAATTTTTTATACCTCTCATCAGGGATGAAAAAAGAGAATTTCGACCAAACATCATTTAAAATAGTACTTTTTCCAATGAAAACTAAAAAAAAATTGAGGTAAAACAAACTTTCACGTGAAACAAAAATTTTATGGTGAACAATTTTTTTGGGCTAAAAATTATTTGTTCTTTTTTTTTGGTGACAAAATGTATGTATGTAAAAATTACTAAGGTGAATATAAAATATTATCCATCTCTAAGCAAATGGCGAAAAGAATATGACTATATAATTTAGTCATATTTTTAATTTTCTTAACTTCGGCAAGAAAATCGTAGAAAAAAACATAAACTAAATACAAGTTCTTTTCAAACTGACTGAATTAAAGTAAACGTTACATAGGCTTTAGGAAATATTATAGACAATTTTAATTTTTGTTTTCAATTTCTTTAAAAAAATAAATTTAAAATGATATAAAATTATATTTTCTGGACCAAAAAATTTAAATAGAGCTTACAACCTCAATATACATGTATTTCGAGCTGACAAAAGATCTCATCAGAACGCGATGTTTTAGTAAAGCTAGAGCCTGTAAGCACAACTTTAACAATAAACCTATTAAAATATATATGTTCCTCCTTTTAGCAATGACGTGCACTATGTATGTATATTCCTAACAAGCACTATGACGTTACTTATATTATAAAATAAAAATATAAAATTGCTTTTAATTCGAAAACTTTATTTTCTAAAAAAAACAGTTTTATCTAAAATTCTATAAAAAAAATTTATAAAAATTAAAAAATAACATGGAATTTTGTCTCTTATTTGATTTATCAACAAATTTTGTTGAAGTAGCAATTTCAGTAGACTTAAGTTGTTTAATCAAACATATTTTAGAATTCACTTATTCTTATAGGTGAGGACTTGTCAGGAATATGCGTGATTTTTATATTTTTTCGAATAGGAAACCTCTTTAACTCTAAAGCTTAAACCAGGTAGTGAAAGAGTCAGGGAACAGTGGCAGTTCTATCGAATCAAAGTATACTCAAAATGTTATCATATTATTGTCACTCATAACTATATTATGATTCCTGGATTATCATTATATGATCCATAATCTAAGAAAATTTCTTAAGGGAAAAGTTTTTAGAAACTATGAAAAGGCTCTTTAAATTTAAGAATATTTCCTTTGGAAAATTTTTTTCTAAAAAAAATAAATATTGATGACTTTTTGAAGAAAAATTGTTAAGGAAAAAATCATAGACTTTAAGAACTTTTCTTTCAAGAAAACTTTGATTCTGTGGACTTTTTTAAGAAAAATACTTAAAACTTTTTAAATTCTAATGACTTTTTTAATAAAAAAAATCTTAAAACATTTTTAAGATTTTTTAGAATTTTTAGAAATTTTTCTTTAAGAAAAAGTCTTTAGAATCTAAGAATATTTCTTTAGAATCTAAGTATTTTCTTCAGAATCTATGAATTGTTCCTTCAAAGAAAGGCATTCGAATCTAAGTTTGTTTGGAACATATGAACTTTTATTTAAGAAACAGTTTGGAGAATCTGAGAATTTGTCTAATAATAATAAACCTTTTCGTACAAAAAAAAAATTTATACAAAATACTTTATTAATATTTTGAGAACTTTTTACAAAAAAATAATTAATAAACATATTTAAAAAAAAAATCTAATTGTTTTTATTGAAAAGAAAAAAAAATCATTCAATAGAATCTTTGTATAAGGAATTTTCAAAAAACCCCTTAAAAAATCTTCTAAAGCTAAAAAAAAAAATTAACTGATCTTAATGGGTCAATGTTTTAATGGCATATGAAAGTTATTTTCTACCCATCTGATATTTGTCCAGTTTTAGTAAATAATATATGATTGTTTTTTTTTAAGACATTTTGTAGTAGAAACAAACTGACTGAACTGATAAAATTTTGGTTTTTATGAAAACAAGACAATATTATGACTGTTAATGTTTAAGTCATTTATTTGATGTATAATTATTTATTGATTGTTGCCAGCATTTTATCGTTGCATAATTATTATATTTCCTTCATAGTCAGAATTTTTGTTACCACAATATAGTTAAAGCCAATCATGTTATAAAATAGAAGGTGCCAATCATAATATAGTAAAATATTTAATAAATAATGATGGTAGCGACCATGTTGATGGTTAGAAAACCAATAACTTGGTTGTGATAACCATAACCGATTGCAGCAAGCACAATATAGTAGCATTGATCATATTGCAACCATGTTTTTCTCTGCGTGTGGCATTTTCTTTTTAAAAAGTCGTCAGATTCCTCTGAAAAAAAACACAAGGTTATAGGGCATGAACGATTCTCAGGATGCTTTGAATTATCCTAAACAAACACTTTAGAAACCAATGCAATAAACTTAACTTGATATTTCAGCAAAAAGCAGCTCTTTGTCTTCTTATTGATGAAAGAAATACATTTCCTTTTCATTAAACGATTGATCGCCAATTTTTCCAATTAATCGACCCGAATAACCGATTCATCAAATTTAGGTTAAAATTACCACCCCCGTTGGCCTATACGCGCCGTGATCACCGTGATCATCGCTAGAAGGACTTAAAATCGCATACGGATCAAAAATATTTATACTTTATGTATTCTTAGACCCTGAGCGTTGTGGTGTAATGGTTGGCGCATAGGACTGTTATACAAAAGGTTGCGGGTTCGATCCCCAGCGGCGGAAACTTTAATTTAGAAAAGTACGTACTATTCGTACATATAGCAACGTCCTTCTTCGTTGTGCCCATATCACTTAACCCCACTGAAGTAAAATAACATAATAAGGCAATGAACTAAAAAACTCAACAATTTCGCCAACTTTTTATCAAATGGCAGGTGGGACAACCGATATAAGATTTATCACCTTTCATCCCTCCTTTATTCCCTTTCCAAAGAAAGCAACTAATTTATTAGTTGGAACGATTTCAAGAATGTTACTGCTCTTAAAAACAAATTTCCGGTTCAATATTTTCAATGAGTTTTCAAATATTTCTAAATGTACTCAGTAGATTTATTGGTCTACACTCAGAAAAAAAGTTAGTACAAAAATTTGTAAACGGTTTTCAATACCACTTTAATATTTTTGTACTGATTTTTAGTAAAAAAAAAATATTATTTAGCAAATCTTTTTGCTATTTACATTTTACAAATTACAGAGGTTTTACAGAATATTTAAAAATTTTTTATGCTAATTTAGAAATCATTTTACAAATTTTTAAAAACTGATTTGCTAAAATTAGCAAAAAAAAAATGTACTAATTTTAAAAAAGAGGATATTGAAGGAAATGTTAGTTTTAATTAAAACTTACACCTATAAACTTTAATTGCCTTAAAATGATATATAGATTAAAAAAGAGATCGGAAGTGAATATACCGACTCATGTCTGAAAATAGGACATCCACTTAAAATAGCACTAAAAAGTTGTTTTATGTAGTTCTAAAAATCAGCCCTCAAAACAATGAAAATTTGACTTTAAGAGTAAAAAAATATTGACAAAAATATTTTTCAAAACAGAAATTACCAAATAAAAACAAAATGATTAATTCATTTATGTTTTGACAATTTTTAAGATTTTTAAACCTTTCATTTTGTTTTTGTTTTGTATAAAATATTTTTTGAAAAAAATAAATAAAGTAAAGTAAAAACAAAATTTGATGCTCGATAAAAAAATAAATTAAAAATTTTGTACTTATATTCACAATATTTAGTAAATTTTTTTGCTGATTTTAGCAAACCGGTTTTAAATTCCGCTTTACAAAAAGTTTACTAAAATTTAGTAGCGGTATCTAATTTTTTCTACCAATTTCATTGTACTACCCGTCAGCAGTTATGTGTTGCTAAGATTAGCAAAAAATACCCCTGGGCTCAAATTAGCAAAATTTTCCGTAATAACAGCAAAATTTTCAGTTGCCATTACATACTTTTTTGGGTAAGTGTAAGTGTCTAGTATGAACATCGTTTTAATAGGATCAAACTTTTCATCATATATTTATTTTTTAAGGAAAAATTTAAAAAAAACTAAATCCTTAAAATACCCTTTATCATTCCTAGATAAGATTAAAATAAAATAAAATAATGGATGTATATCACAGCTCCCCAATAATAAGTCATATATTATGTTTGCCTGGGTCAGGGGTCAAAAATGTAAATTTAATTTTTCGCAACCTAAATTTGATGAAAAAAACTCTGTGTAAAAATCCCGTTGCGAAGTATTATTAAACACTAAAATTAAATCAAAAATAAACAATTTTTAATATTATTAAACAAAATCATAAAAAAAGGATATATAAGGATCTATATGAGAAATAACATATTGTGAAAAAATCTTTAAGATATATTAAAGTATAAGAAAATCTACATCCCCTAAGCTAATTTAACACTGAAATATTTAATAATTTATGAAAAGAAAATTAAACATTTATATTAACAACAACAATAACCACTAATGATATTACTTTTAATATTTTATATAGGAGTATATACAACAATCTAAACTTATACTTAATATGTTAAAGTGTTTATTCATTTATAATAATGAAAAAGAAAAACTCATTTCATTATTTTGATTGGCTAAAGAGAAAAAAAGATTCACAATCACAATATATTGTATGTATATGTACGCATTTGTGTATGTGTGAATTAAGCTTACAAAGTAATAGTCTTGATTAACATGAAAATTCAATTACATTGCGAGGCAACCCAAAAAATATAGAGAAAATAAAAAAAAAATTAAATTAAACGTCAAAAAAAAATAATAATGCAGATAAAATGAAAATTATACAGTAAGCTTGTATGCAGACGGTAAGAAGTAATGGCTTTGCTGTATATACGTTAACTCCCTCGTATGCCCTAATAAATTCCCCATTTTAAATTTTAAATTGGTGTGTGGGGGGGGGGGGGGGGGGGGATTTTGGTTTAATTTTATATGTGATTGCTTTTTTTTCTGTTGTCATCATCATCATCATCAATATATAATCAATGAAATTGCTCTTTTAAGGATTTTGTAGATTTTTTATTTTATTTTTTTATTTCAATAAAGAAACTGTATTAATGCTGATATTTTAAAGTTGCTTTTGCACAAACTTTTATTGTTTCTAACCAGACAGCAGCTTATGTTTATTATCCTTCTTACGCATGCACATATTTATGGGAAATAAATACAATAATGTTAAATGCCAAATTTACGCACATAGACATGATGACGACTCATGAACCTTGAACGCAAAACGCCAAAAATAAGAAAAAATACAAAACTAAGTGAAATTGTTGAATAGTTCATTATTTATTCTCAGTTTACTTTGACTGCTTGCAATTACTAACATGTTGTCTTTCTATTGTCATTTTTTATTTGCAACTAACCAGACAATAAATTCCCTAATGCGTTATCAACCAAATATTGCATGTTTGTATATGATTATCATACCAAATGTTTACTTTATAACATTATAAATGTTTTCCAAAATTTATATTTCTTTTAAATTAAAGTATTTTAGTAAAACAGTTTATCAATTAAAAACACTTAACAGTTAAAGTGTTTATTTTCAGTAGCCCAAGGGCATTTGCTGATATTCTCACACATCTTATTGCAACTTGCCTGCCAGTGTCTATGAGTGTAATTGTCATTGTTACATAGTGATTTTCCCATATTTTCTTTCAGTAATAACACATGTCCTGCTGGGTTAAATAATATTGTCCTTGTGTGCTACAAAATAAAAAATATGTCATACGGACAATGTGTACAATGCCAAAACCAAAAACAACAAAAGGAGAAGCACATACAAATAGAATACTTGTATCACTAAATATTATCTGTTACGGTTTCACACAGTTAATGTTGAAATTCCATCAGAACAATCAAGTGTGACATCATTAATAATTACAGCAGTTGTAATGATTTATGCAAATTTTAAATGAATTGGTATTGAGTGTTATAAAAAAAAGAATCATTAAAGAAATTTAATTAATGACAAATGTATTGTAATAAAAAAAAAAGGATTAAAGTTTAAGAAGATAAATGTACACCTGTTGATGATTATTATATAGATTCTCTAATGAAAAAAAACATCAAAATTTAATTTATAATTATGTGTTTAAGATTTTGGAAAAATCACAAAAAAAAGGATATATGTCACCACTTTTGCAGGATTACAGTAAATAAATATTTTTTACATTTTTGTAAACTATAAGTAAAACTATATGCTGTATGCTGGTTTAAATAAATAATTTTTAATAATTTTTTGCCAAAAATTGCTCTTCAATAATATTTCAGATTTTTGAAAAAAAATATTTTAAAATTAAAAAATTGAAAAGAAATTTAAATGGAAAATCTAATATATGATTTTTTCTAGCAAGTCCTTACAATTATAATAAAAATTATATGTTTTTGGAAAAAGGATATATGGAAAGGATCTTAAAGACTTAAAGTCTTATAAGAATCATTGATTTGTTTGCTTAGAGTATTAAAATCTACGTCCCCTATGCTAAAAAATATATAAAATTTACACCAAATTTTTTCATTTTCAGTAGAATAGAGAAAGTCTTAAAAAAAACTATAAAATAATGGAAAATTTTTGTTTTCAGCACCATGAAAATTAATGAAAACTAATTTATCTCATTTCTCTACATATATGTCATGATTTGTTATAAAAGTCATATTTATTAAAAAAAAGGATATATAGCATAGTTTTTAAATAAATATATTTTATAAAAAATTTCCATGTCTTATTAAATTATCACTAAATTAACGTCCAGTAATCAAAACATTCTTCAAAATTTTTAAAAAATTTCAAAAAAAATTAAATTTTCAAGAATTTTAGGTATTTGTGAATAGTTTGTATTAAAAAATATTAGAAAAGTTAAAAAAGTTGGTATAAAAATCCCTCGAAACTTATTGTTGTACAAAATTCTTCAAATTTAAGTAAAAAAAAAAATTTTAGAAAAAGGATATATAAAGATAATTTTAAGGAATAAAGTTTTAAACAAAATTTTTATATTTTAGGAGACTTTAGATAAAACTACGTCCCGTAGGCTTTTAAAAATTTAATTTTTCCCAAAAATGTAGAGAAAAAATTGCTCTTCAATAATTTTGGACGCTTAGAAAAATTTTTTTTTATAAAGAAGTTTGAAACTTTTAGGAGTTTAATAAAAAACTTGCTTTATTTTATATCTCCGAAAAGCTCTTTTTTATTAGGGTTTAGTAACATGTTTTAAAAAAAGGATATATGAAAAAAAAATTAAAATATTGAGTTTAATTTTTAAAAATGACCGGTTATGTTAAAACCATTTCTCATTCGTTCATCAAAAAAATCGTATATCAATTTTCGTGTTTTTAAGAACAAATAACAACATTCAGTCAAATGAAAAAATGTTTGCCATTTGGGAAGGATTTTATACAAGACAGTTTAAAAAACAAAAATAAAAAGATTGAGTTAAATAAAAAGAAATTCATGTTTTCGTATTTTTTGTATAAAATAATTAATTGAAAATAAATTAATTGTATATGTAATATCTGATTATTAACATTTCTTTATTTAAAAAAATATTATTTGTTTTTAAAAATTTCATACTCATGTTAAAATTTAAACAAAAAATTTAAATTTTTTTTAATAAATTATAAGAAAAATTATTTTTCATAAGCTTGTTAGACTATTTAATATAAGAAAATCTCTGCTGGAAAATCTCTTTTCAAAAAATTCAATAAACTAAGTCCTTAAGCTACATTCCCAATTGAATTTTAAAAAGCTTAAGATAAAAACAAACATTTCTTTTTAACTATGTTTGATCTTGCATAAAAGGTTAAATAAATAAGATTTCATATTTGTAAAATATTCTGCAAATAAAGGCATTGGAAGAGATATTAGATTTTATTTTTAAACCATATAAATATTAAGTAAATTTTGTATTATTATGTAAGAATATCAATTACATTTCTATGTTAGGCAACAAAACATAAATTAAAATAAAAATTTTATTAACTTTTTCCACCTTTTTAAAACTAAACAATACAAGAAAAAAAAAATACAAATATCACACTAGCAAAATAAGTAATTTTAATCGAACACAAAAAAAGGATATAGGAAATGTTTTCAATGTATTGAGATTTTTAAAAGAAATTGTATGTCAAAGTATTGTCTGATTTATGTTACGTCCAGTAAGCCTATTTTTAAATATAAGTTTTTTTCCTAAATCTAAATTAATATACTTTTAATTTAAGACAAACATAGTCCAATTTGTTTTTAACTTTTTCAATTATATTATATTCATTTAAAATTTTAAATACTTGTTTACAAGTATTTTCTTAATTTTATTACATTTATTAATGAAGGATGTTTTCTTAAAAAAGGATATAGGAAGAATTCTCTAACCAAAGATGCTTACTTAAAAATATAAATAAAAAATTTATATACAGTATCTATTATGTAATGTAAGCTAAGATTTAACATGAATATTAATGATTTTTGCTATTTTTCAGAAAAAGGATATATGGAGAAGTCCTTAACAAATACATATTTCTTAAAAATGTTGATAGAAATTGAAAATATGGTAACAGTTACATATTGTAAGCTAATTTAACTGTAGCTTAGTGCATTGAAAACAATTTTTAAATTTTTTGGATTAAAAAAAATAAAAAAAAATTAGTATCGCTAACGATTTTAACAATGTTAAAACGATATTAAAAGAAGCTTATTAGAAATCATGTATCACAAAAATAAGAGTAAATAATAAAAATATGGCATCAGATACTTAACGTCAGCTTATTTTCTACACGCATGTACCTAACAATAAGCTATTAAAAATTTTTAGATTACAAAAAATAATTTTAAAAAAATACTATTTCAACAAATTTCATTATATTTTTGTAGCAAATCTGGAAAATACATGTTAATATCAATGATTAGGAGTTAATATATTATAATTTTTGTTGAAACTCATGGAAAAGTATATACCTGTATAACGAAGTCGTTAATGAAAGTAGCTACTGAAAACCGTTTGATGTTAACTTAAAACATACACAGCTTTCCTTTATGATTTTGATTGCCTTTATTAATAAAAAAAATCACCAAGACTAATTCCAATTAAAAATTTTTTTATGGGTAAATATAACTTTTTTTGGTAACAGCAGGATATACAACAAAGTTCTTAAGAAAAATATCTACTTAAAAGCGTTTAAATAATTTTAAAAAAAATCAATACGCCTTAATCAAATTCTATTATTATCAAAGGATATAAATTAGCTACGAGTAATATTACTATCAATTATTATCAAAGATAATTAATTAATTTAAAAATTTCTTATTACTACCAAAAAAGGATATACAGGGAAGTCCTTAATGAAAATATCTACTTCAAAAGCGTTTGATGTTAATATAAAATATATAAAATTTTTCCCCCTGTGAAGCTATTTTTAAACAATTTTGTTTGTTCGAAAAAACTCTATACAAGTAATATAAATTAAATTTGTTTCTAACGAATTGCGCAAATATATTAATATTAAGGATTATAAATTAATTTAATATTTTTGAAACCACCGAAAAAGTTTCAATAAAAAAGTTCTTAATAAAAATAGCTGCTGAAAAACATTTGATGTTATTTTAAAATAAATAAAAAATTCTTTTAAACAATTTTGTATGCTTTTAATGAAAACAAATCAATAAGAGTACTTTGTTATTATTAAAAAATATGTTAAAATGATTTTTTTTTTATTTTTTCCAATATTTTCTTTAATATTTTGTATAATAATGTAATGTTTTTATAAGTTGCCAGAAAAAGGATATATGAAGAATCTTTAAACTCAGAAAGATATTTTAAAAATATTTATTAAAAATTCAAATATACTATAACTTGCATAATGTAAGCAATTTTTATAATACATTTTTATAAAAAAAAATAATTAAAAAAAATATTTCAAAGTAGCTAAAATAATATATCAGTAACTTGTTTTAAAGAACTGTTGTAGTAAACCAACAAAGATTTCTAATAAAACGTGTAATTCCTTAGAAAGGATATCATTATGTAACTAATATAATTACCAACATAACAAAATTTTAAAAATTTGCTTCTACAAAAAGGATATCATACGATGTCCTTAATAGCTAGAGCACAACTTATGATGTTTAATAAAAACCTTTTTAAAAAATATATACTCAAAATAAACATTTTGTGCAAAAAAAACACTTTTTATTAATTTTGAGAAAAAAGGATATATGAGCAAGTTGTAAACCAAAGCAAGTATCTCAAAACTGTGAATACACAATAAAAATATGCCCTCAATTACATACCGTCAGCTTATTGGCTGCAAACAATAGTGTTTGCAAATTTTTTTGTTTAAAATTTTTTAAAAAATTTTAACTATCATTTCATTACTTTTTCTTTTATTATTATAACAAATTGTGAAAAGACAAATATATCAAGAATTATGAGTTAATAAATACTTATATAACAAAGACATTAATGAAACTAGGGTGTCCCAAATATTTTGAAAAATTTGGGACACTTTAAAATATGGCTTTAAGACTGTAAATGATTATATTTTTTTTTATTACAAAGCTATAAAAATTTCACATGATATTCATATAACATTTTTGTATCTAATTAATATTTTTTATATATTTTTAAAATTTTTTTTAATGATTGTTTAGTCGAGGTTGTTATATTTCAGGACACATATTAAACAACATTTTAAGATGACATTTAAAATTTTTTTTTATTATATAAAAATACCTTTAGGATTAATTTTGTATCAAGGGATATGAACCATAAAACATTTATAAAAAGATAAATGTCAACAATTTGGTGTATTTCTTTTTTTTTTTTTTTTTGTTATATATCTATATAACGTTATGTGATCGCTTTAACAGGAATATTTAACAAATTATTCATGTATCTATTGTAGAAAAATATGCAAATAGAAATATTTACCCATAAAAACAATACAAAAATTTAGTTTTACGTTTAAATAACACATTATTTTTGTACATCTTTTTAGTTTTTTTTTGTAATAACATAAAAAAAAATTGTTTGTGTATGTTACATCAAAAAAAGGATAAATGACAAAGTTTTTATTAACTTTGTTAAGTAAAAAACTTGTTGTTGTTTATGAAATGCCAGACATTTTTATAAATTGCTTTAAGTAAATAATCATAAAACTCTTAGAAAGTCCTTTAGTAATAGGATAACAAAGTTTATGTTTTTTTTTTGGGGAAAATCAAAATAACCCTATAACATACAAGTACAAGTTTAAGTTAATAAAAACCCTGTTGTTAAAGAATTTAAAGTAGTAAAATGCAAAAAAGGATAATTTTAGGTCAACAAATTTTTTAAAATCCTTTTTTATGGTAAAGGACATTTTTAATATTTCTCTAAGAATTTATTTTTTTTTTGGAATTAAAAAGTTTATTATAATACATAAAAACTTACCAATTTGTGGCACATCATATTGCCGTTGACCGCGGGCTGAGCGTAACATTAGCTGGGAGGCCAGACTATGGGGTGAAGAGACTCCTTTAGATGAAGCTACAGTGGCTGGTTTTAAATCAGATCTCTTGTGATTGGGATTTGTTAGTAAATCTGGTTTTTGTTCTGAAGAAGATTTTACTGGAGCAGAAGAAGAGGAGGAGGAGGAGGACGAAGACTTTTTGTTATCTTCTTTAGTCATAGCCATTTCATGTTGTTGCTGCTGTTGTGTCATCTCTAATTTATTAATAACTCTGGTGGTGGCTGTGGCTTCTGAATTGGCCATTGCTAGTTTATTATTGTTATTGGGAATTTTAAAATGATGTAATTGTTTCGAATTTTTCTGTCCAAATATATTACGTTGCAATTGTTCTTGTTGCTGCAATTGATTACGTTTACGCAACCATTTTTGTTGCATACGTATGTCATTACGATATTTGGGATGGCTTTGATGTTGTTGTTGTTTCTGCTGCTGCTGCTGCTGATGTGATTTTTGTAATTGTTCTTTTTCAAACAATTCCTGCAGGGACTGTTGACTATCCAAAGGTTCCTCATTTTGATAGTTTTGTGTTAAATCATTTGTATGCTGTTGAACTGGATGTTGTCTAAAACCTGGAAATTGTGGTATTTGCTGTTGATACTCATGTTGTAACATTTCTTTATTTTCCTCAGCCATTAAGTCATCTAAATAGGCATAACCATCTAAATCAGGAAAAATATCTTCTTCATCATTAACCGATTCCAATTCCATAAAATCATCCATATTAAGAGTATGGGGATTTTCAAATTGTCTTTCTTTTTCTCTATCTGCCGGTTGTACTACATGACCATATTCATATTTATTTTGAAATCTTAAAGGATCATATTTGCCCATAACGACATCACCGCCGCCGCCACCAACACCAACACCACCGGTATCATAATCCACTTCATCATTTAAGGGTTGGTTAACCACACTGCCATACATGGGATGTCTATTCTGTTGACTTAACCAAGCCGAATAATCACCATCAATATCGGCGGCTGGATGCATTTTAATACGTCCGGCTATTATGGGTCTGCCATGATAGCCCGATTCCTCGGCCGTTTGTTTGGCCAAAGCCATAACCACTACACGTTCTCTTTCCAATTGTGCCAAATCGGCCAATTCTTTATTTAATCGATTGCTGGTACTTTGAAAGGGATTCGTGTAGGGTTTGTTTAGGGGATTTGTGCTATGAGGCTGGCTATTTGTGGTTTGTTGGCCCGGTGATTGTCCATTACTATTGCCCGTTAAATGCAGGGCATGCAGACCACCTTTCACCAGCAACACACAGACTATCGTCTGTACTAGAGAGAAAAACATTTTCTTTTTATTAAGATGTTTAAAATATTCAATTATGACTGGTATTTTTAAAATGTTTGCTGTTTTTCTTTGTTATAAGGAAATTTTTAAGCAAAAAGGATCAACTTTTCGTTTTGAAGGAGTTATAAGACCAAAAAGTTTATTCAAGGATTTTTGTAAAGGATTTCTTTTTTGAATTTTTGTTTTTTGATAATGATTTAGGTAATATTTACTCTCAAATATAACATTATCCTGGAAATTTCCTTAATATTCTTTTAACAACTTTTTTTGTTTGTTTGTTATTTTGTTGGCAAGTTTTCCTTTTGAATGTTACTGTTGTTGTTGTTGTTGCTGTATGCTATGTTATATGTCGACAACACCTTAATATCCTGTTGTTTTTGCACGTTTTCAGGATAATTTGATATTTTGCCAATAGCAATTTCTGTTTGTTACCCCTTCTCTAAAAAGCTGTAACGGTTTGTTGTTGCTAATCTTTTGTGTTATTTTTTTTTGTTGGCTTGTTGCTTCCGTTGTTGTTTTTCTGTTATTCTAAATGTTTCTTTTTTCTTCTTCTATTCCTTCGCTTTTTAGTTTTTGTTGTGCTTTGTTAAGCTGGGGGTATTATATTAAAGTTTTTTTTTTTTTGGTTTTTTGTTGAGCAGTCTTTTATTTTTCTTGTTATATTTTTATTTTAATAGCTCTTCTTTTTTCTCTTTCTCTTCTATATATATTTATAAATGTAATATATAGATTTGCAGCTTATTTGTTGTTATGTTTGTTTTATATAAGTATTGCGAGTTTTTTTTTTATTATTTTCTATATATTTAATTTTTTTTGTTTCCTCGTTTTATTAACAACTATTTTTTGTGTGTCTGTCTAACTTTTCTGAGTGACTGAATGGCTGGCTGGCTGGTTGTTTGGTTCGCTGGCTGGCTTAATTTTTATTATTTTGTCTTATATCTATTGTTTTGTTTCAAAATCAATAATCAATGTTGCAATTGTTTGTTTAGTGTTAGTTTTCTTATGGTAAATTTAACTTTATACCACCTTTTTTTTGTAAGAAAATGTTTTTCCTTTAGGGAGTTTTGTTGAACTTAGATTGTTTTTTTAGTTAAAGAATTCGTTGTAAATTAATTTCCGTTGTCTGTTTTGCTACAAAATTTGTTCACTTTTTTTGTTTACTTTCTTACAGTTGTTTTGGTAAAGCAATTTTATGCTTAATTTTTAGTATAAAGGAAAAATAATGTTTATTAAATATTTGTTAAAGTTTTTGTTTTAACAAGATTTGCAAAATTTTAATTAATTTGAAATTATTTTTTTTGTTTTTTGATACTAAGGGCTTGTTTTGGGGTAAATACAAGTATGCTAATCTAAATTGAGATCTGTTTACTAAGAAACTCAATTAATTTTAAATAAAATCTATGCATAAATACCAAAGTTATATACAGAGCAGAGAATTGCAAAATCAACTTTTTTCTTGATATAATCATACACAAAAATTCTTGTTCACATTTAATAAATCAACAAAATTCACTGATGCTGATGCTACTGAACGCATAATTCGGATGAGTTTGAATCATATGTCGATTATGTTTACTCAAATTTAATCACTCAACAAAAAGTCAGCGTTGAATAAATCGGAAAAACAACATACAACGCGTATGAGTGTATTCATAATTAAAACAAAATAGAAACACATTTCATAAATGATATTGCTTACATTAGGGTGAGACTTAAATCCGCTTTTTTGAAATTTTTATTAGTAATAAAAAATTAAAAAAAATTTAGGTCGATATCTCAGGCTTGCCTAATCCGGAAAAATTTAAATATTGTCTAAATTTTTTTTCATCTATTTGGATTGGAAAATTAGGCAATATTTAACTTTAACCGGATTGGGCGAGCCTTAGATGTCGACCTAAATTAAAAAAAAAAAAATTCACAAAGAACAATATTTTTGATATTCCTAATGAAAATTCTAAAAAAAACGTATTTTAGACCCCACCCTAATATACATATAACATTTATGAAATGTGTTTCTACAAAACCACCCCCTTTTTATATAGATAAGAATCTATTTTTTTTTAATTATGATTACACTCATACACGTTGTTTGTTATTTTTTCTGATTTATTCTACATCAAAATAATTATTGTTGGCTCGAATGAACAGAATAAAATCAATGGTTTAACAACGACCGATGATTATAAATCAGTGACAAAACAATTTGCACGTCGTTTGATTGATTTAAAATCATCAACAAATATGTGTGTTGGAGTATATTCAGCGTTTGAACGCAAACTCATATTTATTCTTGTGTTGATTGCATATGAACGTTTTGCAATCAGCAAATGCAGTTCTCTGATGCAGAGGTTTGTAAAAATTATGTTTTAAAAGCACACCGTGGCGTATAATAAATAATATTTATTTTTTTTTACATAATATTACCCATACCTTGTAATCAAACTATAGTTTGCAAATAAAAAGATATCAAAAATAAATTCGGTACATGTTCTTCTCTTAACCCTAGGACGGAACTTATTTAAAATGATTAGAACTGCTTCAAATTCAGGCTACCATAGAAAGGTCCTACCCTGAATTGGGCTAAAATGGTATTTATACACACAAAACCATACATAAATAATTATTATTATTATTATTTAGGTTGTGAAAATTATAGAAACCCATAAATTATGCCTCTCAATTTAAAGGTAATTGAACTACATTTGGATAAAATTCCCATATAGACCCGGCATCCCGAAATCAACTAGGATTACACAGTTTATTTTTCCACCCATATACTATGAATTAGGTCACTTATTGAAAAATCTTGATGTATATTTAAAGAAAACTATAATAAATATTACTTGAGCCAAAGTATAACTAAACAATATTTTTTTTTTAATTTTCAGTAACGTCATAGTGCTTGTTGGGGGAAAAAAACCAAATCACGTGTTCGAATGGGGTGCAAAATATTCTCATAGGTTTTTAGTTCTGTCTAGCATTAGGTCTTCCAAATTTTCGAATTTTGATTAATTCTTTTGCAAGAGACTAGCTTGATATAACTTATGTATGTAAGCTAATGTTTTTCTTAAGAAATCTTGTCTTAACTGAAATCAGCTGATTACAGCCCCGAAAAAATGGGCGAGTGCTTGAGGTAAAGAAGAGTTCTCATCCTCAGAAAAAATTTGAACCTATGATTTATTTGTTGTAATGGAATTCGTTTGGTTGTGATAACAAAATTTCAACTGCCTCAACAAAATTTCGGTAGTTATAATTGAAAAATTTGTTAGTATCAATCGAACCATTTGATTGGCAAAAAAAAATTGTGCTTGCAAACCAATTTGTTATCAATCGAATGAATCTATTTTTTGCGCAAATTGTTTGAAATATTTATTTGATTTTAATACGATATCGATCATGATCTGAAAAGAAAAAGTTTTGACTATCTTAAGTATTTTTAATAAAAATATCCCTCAATAAAAAAATGTTTGATGTGAATAAAATTCTCTTAGAACAAGCAAATAAATTATATAGTAGTTATCTATGTAAAAATCGAAATATATATGAACATATATGGTTATATATGAGCCTCTATATTATTATACATCTGCATACAAGGTTATATACGTCCATACATGGCTAAATATATGACCATACACGATCTCATATATGACCATAAAGTTTCGGATTCGTATTTTGTGGGTATATGGTTATATATGATCATACATGCTTATATATTATTCATCTATGCTCATATATGACCATATACGGCCATATATCCTCAATCCTAGGATATAGGGTTACATATAAGATCATATCTGGTCCTATATTGAACCATAAATGTACGTATATGACCATGTATGATCGTATACAAACCCATTTGTGATCATATATGTTCATATATTTTTACATGGGTTGTCAAGTCCGATCATGAGATACGAAACGATTATAATCATATGCCGGCAAGTGGACCACAATCCTGTTACGGCACCTGATCTTTTTAATACAGGGGGAAAAATAAACGAAGCAATAAATATAATGAAAAATCTTAATTTAGTAGTTGAATAAATTCTTATTAGCAAATACGAGGACTAAATGTGGTACGATTTCGCTTAAATTTAGAGCTCCATAAATAATTTAGGGCTCTATATTACCTTTACGACCCAAATAATAACCATAAAACTACAGTTTTGTGTTTCTAAATATCATTTTAATCCTATGTAGGTAAAACATCTGAATATAGAGCGATTCTAAATAAGTTCAACTGATTCTGTTCTTGAGAAGCTCAAGCATCAAATTTTATCTGAGCTGGTAGTTTGATCACAATATTTATATGGACTGACGGACATACATTGCTAAATCACCACAGAAAGTAAGCAGATATTTTAAACAAGAAAAAACTTTAATGTGGTATTAGAAATGTTATACATTTTTATCATTAATTTTTAAGCAACAAAGTACTTTAAGGACTTTAATTGTGGCCCAATCAAGGACTATATTTTATCATCTCCGAAAAAATCACTAGCTATCACAAAACTGTAGTCATTATTAAAAAAAAAAATCAAAAAGCCGAACATTTGTGAATAGTACCAAATAAGTTAAAGAAGTACCATAGTACTTTTATAGTACCACAAAAAAGTATATATTATACACTTTATCATTTTTTTTCTTCATAATGTTTTTGCAAAAAAAAAAAAATATTGTTACAACATTGGAAGTCAAAACATTATGAAGGTGAAAAAAAAATAATTTTAAGGTGAAAACATTTCTTGGGTGTGTTCAAAATTTTTGTGGTTAAAAAAAATAACAGTTTTTCTTTGGTGAAAAAAAAATAAAAAATTTTCTATTCTTTTTTAGATTGTGCAAAGCCAGCAAAAATTGTTGACTGCTTGGAAGAAGTTTCATCCGGGAAAGTGAAAAGTGTAAAGCAGGCATGATTTTTGTTGGAGATAGCTCAGGGAAGAGCACTTTTTTGAATTTATCTAGAATGCGCTTTTTTACAGCTCCAAATAATGATATGAAGTCAATGCATTTAACAAATAAATTTTGTTATTTTCAAAATTCTTTCGTGCTTTCGTAAAGCGATAAAGTGTATAAAATTAAACTTTATTGCGTTTTTAAGCTATAAATCAAAAGAAGTAGAAAAGCAGCCGCTTTCTAATTTTTGCTGAGAAAATACATTAATTTGCATGGAAAATATAGAGGTACGGTAGAATCTCACAAATTAGAGCTCTGACAAATTTGAACCATCAAGAAATTAAAATCGGACATTTTAATGTATTGAACGCTCTGAAATTAGAAACTGTGGTTCTAATTTCTAGAAGTTTTATTTTTGTTTTTATTTTAAATACAAAATAAGATTTTTTTATGATTTTAAACTAAATAGGGGAAACCCAAATTATATAACATATATTAAATTATCTTAAATTAGAAATTGTGGTTTATTAATCACAAAGCTTTGCCTTTTCGGTTTATGCTAATTGAAGTAAAAATAAAACGGGGAATCACCGAGTTATTTGTGTTGTGTATAATTCGATCATATGTATGTGAAATTTGATAAGTTTGTACAAATTTAAATTGATGACTGAAGGTCAAAGTAAAATTTGTTCATTCGGCTGAAAGTTTCATAATTTTCTGTAAAAATGGGCTTTGACATCAAGGATGATGCAATTGTTTCATTTTTTTTTTTAAGTAAAATTTTTTACATGAATACATATTATTGAAAATAGACTTTAGTTTAAATTGTTTACAAAACCCTTTAAAAAGTTTGTAATACTTAAAAAAAAATTTGTACTTTATAAAAACTTTGGGTGTTTAAACAAAATTTTAAAAACCTTGTTAAATTTTGAAGTAATATCCGTAAAAAAATTCAAAGCAACCAAAATATTTAGTTTCTAGTTTAAATTTTTAAAGAAGTTCCTTCAAATGAATAAGTAGAAATCTCTGTAATCTGCTGAAAAATTAAGCCGTCGGTAAATTGTTTTTTTTATGAATTTTAAAATTATGTTTAATGAAATTGTATGACACTTTAGGTATTTTTATGAAAATTTTTAGAGCATAATAATCTTATTATTAATTTCAATATTTTGTTTTTAATATTTTATAACACTTTTTGGTTTATTTTTTTTTTTTTAATTTAACTTTTAAAGGAACTTCAGTGTATTTTTTATTCAAAACTTTGTTTTTCAAGAATTTTATGTTGAGACTATCAACCAGTTGCTTTTTAACGATTTATATTTTTTTGTAAAGCACGCACAAACCTGTTTTTTGCGTGTTATTTTCTTTGTTGTAATAAGAAAATAGCCTTTTAAAATGTAGGTACTTCCTTCATTTGTTTTTGTTTAACTAAAGTCTAAAAGTTTTCTTGTTTCTGTTGTAGAGTTATTTATAGAATTTGTGAGTTGTGTTGTTGTTGTTTTATTTTTGGTGTATACTTTTAGGCGTTTTACCTTTAATGTTTATTTTTATTATTCCCTGTAAGTTCTTTGTTATTCAGCTTTCTTTCGTTTCCTTTTTTTTTTTTTAAATTTCTTTTCTAAGGATTCGACTGTTGCTGTGTCCTTTCTATATATTTTTGTTCTTTGCTAATAAGTTTATAAATCCTTAGGGAATTTGTGTTAGCTTTAAATTGGTTTGTAGTGTTTTTTTTCTCTCTTTGTTTTGTTTTAAGTTTTTGTTTTAAATTAGAAATTTTAGTTTATAAATCCCTTAAGTCTTTATTAGGGATTTTATTGTTTTTATAAAGAAGTTGGTAAAATTTTATATTTTTAAGGAATTTGTTTAGGAAAATTTTTTTTCAAATTTTCTTTTTATATAAAATATTGATTTTTGTCAAACCTCTTCTTTTCTTTTATTAGTAAAGGAACTTGTTAATGTAATAACTTTTTGTTAAAAAAAAAAATTTTTTTTGAAAATTTTTAAAAAATTTTTAAAACCTTTTGGAATTAATTAAGATTTTCTTTTTTCAATTAACACTTTTTATTAACACTTTTTCTAGTTTTATAGTTTTGTTTAACATTTTTTTTTGCATTAATTTCAAATTTTCCTTACATATTCCTTTTTATAAATATTCCAAATTTTTTTAAACTTTTAAAAAATCACTGAATAATTTTCACTTTTCTTGTTAATTATTTTTTTAATTTTTTTCTTTTGAACATATATTTTAAAATATTCCTTTTCTATGGAAATTATTTTGAATTTATATATTTGTTTGGTTTAGCTGCTTGAAAACAAAATTGTCCTTCCTATCATATGAACCGACGAGCAAGGACTCGTCGTCTCAGCAGGTTTCGCCTGTTTGTCTACTGTAAAAATTCTCGCATTCGTTAAGTGCTGCTGCCACTTGTGTTGTGTTGGATGCCGTTATAATGTCGTTATATTTACAGTCAGTCCTTTTGCATGTTTAATATAGAAAAAAAATTTTTTGTTTAAAAACTGTTCATTTAATATCGTCGTATAGCTGCTGCTGTTGTTGTTGTTGTTATAGTTGTTGTGGTAGCTGCTGCTTCAACTGCTACTAATATAGTCTTTGAGAAGTTGTACTCTTAAGAGCTGTGAGGCAATGTTCGTTTAAAAGAAGTTAGCTCGTGAAATATATTATATGAATAATTTTGTCACCGCTTCATGGCAATTTTATGTTTTTTTTTTGTTGTTCTTGTACATTTTCCAATAGCTCAACCACTTGTTTTCAAAATTTTATTATTTATATTTCACTCTCTTTATAATGCTGAATTTCTTAATCTCCATTTAATGTCTTCACACTCTTTCTATTAAAAACTCTCTTTTTTGATGGAAATCATTTCGAGAAAAATAAACTTCACAAACCTATAAGGGTTCCTTTTTAGTGCTCTCTTATTATCACACTCTCTTTGTCTCTTTACCCTTCTCATTATCTTTTTTATTCTATATTAGCATGAGTGAAATTTTAGTTTAGTTTAGTTTTTTTTTTTCAAAGTCTGCCCGCCGCCCTGTATTTGTATTAAGTATTCAACAAGCCCATATGTTTTGTATGTGTTATGTATTGGTTACAACAACTACCGGCTGTAATTGTTATATTAACACGGAAGGTATCTTTGGGGCCAAAGAGCAATTTTGATATAAGAACAAGAAGTTTGGTACCAATTTCATGCTAAAAGGGAAAGATAAAAATAACCGGAACCATGTCTGGGATATTTTGAAATTTAAAATTTGTGTGTTTCACAGAGAAAACAGATTCGTACAGACTACCGAAATTGTTTCTTATCGAAAAGTTCGGTTGCGGTAACTGTTTCTTTAAGTTGTGACTAGGGTTTGCGGTTCGAAAATCCCTGGGCGAAAATTTCTACAATTTTTTGAAAAAACAGTGGTATGAAGTAAATGGAAAATTTAACATAATTTCAGGGATTTCAGGGAAAACCAGAAATTGCAACAAAAAAAAACCCTAATGTTGTAAGGAATTTCTTTTTAAAATAAATTTTAAATAAAACACAGATATTTAAAAAAAAATCGTGAAACTTTATTATATCGTAAAGTAGACAGAATGAGGTTATGTATGGAACAATATATCGTGCAGATGGCCGCCGCGGCTTTGCTGGCATGCACGCGATCTTTTAATGAAATTTTCAATGACCGTTTTGCATGAATGCTGCGGTATTACATTAATGCAGCGTCCAATTTCCTCTTTTAAGGCTTGAGTCGTCGTCGGCTTATTCGCGTAAACCATCGACTTCAAAAAACCCCAAAGAAAAAAATCGAATGGTGTTAAATCGCACGATCTAGGCGGCCAATTCTGATCTCCAAAACGCGAAATAACACGACCGGGAAATGACTGATGCAGCAATTGAATTGTTTCTCTGGCTGTATGACATGTGGCGCCGTCTTGTTGGAACCACATGCCCTCCACATTCATTTCTTCAATTCTAGGCAAGAAAAAACTGGTTATCATTTCACGATACCGAACACCATTGACTGTTTGCACTTGACCTGCCTCATTTTCATAAAAAAAAGGTCCAATGATTCCTCCAGCCCAAAAACCACACCACTCAGTGACACGTTGAGGATGCATTTGCTTCTCGTGAATCACTCGAGGATTTTCCTCACCCCAAATGCGACAATTCTGCCTATTGACGAAGCCATCAAGATGAAAATGGGCCTCGTCACTGAAGACGATTTTATCGGCAAAATCAGCATTTTCATGTTGTCTCTCCAATACCCAATTAACGAACTCCCTTCGCTGTCCTCAGTTCCTGAGTCAATTGAACTTTGTATGCATGAAGATGCAAATCTTTCGTCAAAATTCGCTGCAAAGTGGATTTGGAGACACCAATTTGCTGAGCTCGGTGTCGAATTGAGGTGGATGGAGTTTGAGCGACATCATCACGTACAGCTGCGACATTTTCGGTCGATCGACCTGGTCGATGGCGCGTTGTTGTCTTTACATCACTAACAGACCCAGTTTCGGCAAATTTATCCATTAATCTCTTTACAGTTGACTCTTTTGGAGCATTATTGTGACCCCAAATTGATCGCAATTTGCGAACTGTAGCCGCAAAACTTTCACCATTTTGGTAAAACAATTTCACAATGAGAATGCGTTGTTCATTCGTGTAGCTCTCCATTTTTACTAACCTCGTACCTTCTACTATCAAACAATAACAATTGTTCAAATGTCAAATAATGACACTACGAATGTTGCCAGATTTAAAAATTGCGTTCTTCTTGGGACACCCTTCATTTTACTCCTATATCTGCAATTTGTGTAGGTTATTCTAGTATTTTTTATTTTTTTTTTTTCAAAGTAATGGTAAAAAAGGAACTTTCCCTAAAACGGGTGTTTTAACGCCTAAAATCATCTGCGTATATGATCTGCTGCAAGTTTTTCTAGGAGTTGCCAAACACGAAAAACTTATTCGATATAAATAAAATCTTGCACCATAAATTATAAAGTGTCTCTTCTAATATAAAATTTTATGAATTTTTGCAAAAAGTAGTCAAACCCTATCCCAAAAGTTGGTAAATTAGACAATGGATTTTAAATTAGTTAGCACTGCCTTGGTTTTTACTGATACTAACGGCAAAGACCGCTACCTTGTTACCCAGCAAAACCACACATTACCAAATAATGGGTAAAGTAATGTATAGCCATAGGGGCCGATGGATTACTTTACACCTTACTTCATTGATGAATTTTACTTTAGAGGTGATAAGGTAAGGGGTTACTTATATGGTTAGGAGAATGGAAAAAGTAATGTGTCTAAAAATAGATTTTTCAAAAAATAAGAATTTTTATTAAAAAAAATATCACAAATATTTTATTTAAAATATTTTTATTTAAAAACAAGTAAAAAAGGGCTAAATTCGGCTGTGCCGAATCTTTGAATACCCTCCACCATAGGGGCTGAAGATGATATACGTATATACTAAATTTTGCATGAACTGTAATATGAATATGTTTTGTCAATTTATGTAACGAACTTTTGTTATTTAGTTTTAGCAATGTTATTTACAGAGGTCTGCTCTGTTAGCGACTTTAACATTGTTAATTTTTACGTTTACTTAGTTATCATAGTATGTAAGACAATAAATGTAATCGAACAATAAGAAGACTTAATAACATTTTTACTTACTTAACAGAAAAAAAAAATAGATACAGAAAAATTGTACAAATTTGTATGGAAAATTTAAAGGTACCTTCACATTTTTACTCATAACTTTTGAACCGCTTGACCGATTTTGCTCATTTTAAATACTAAACTGCTCGGGAGGATGTTAAATAATCTGGGTAAAAATAGGCACCACCGCTTGCGTCTTCGCGTCGTGATCGCCATTTCAACAGACAGACAGACGGACATCGCTAAATCGTCTTAAAATTGCATAAGGATCACGAATATATATACTTTATAGGGTCTTAAACCTATATTTCGACATATTACAAACGGAATGACAAACTGATATATACCCTCACCATATATGGTGGAGGGTATAACAATGTGGTCAAGATGGGAATCGAACCAGGGAACTCTGGCTGCCTGCCAAGAACTCTACCCAATGAGCTATCGACGCATATATGTAGTACTTGATTGCTTTAAACTTAAATGAATTTTTGTGCTTCGTCTTTTCGCTAGTGTTGTCAAAACCAACATACATTACCCTTTCGCTTACAAAAAAACACAAAGTAATGTATCTAAAAATAGATTTTTAAAAAATATTTCAATTATTACTTTACATTTATAAATCATATATTACATAATCAATAATGAGTAACTTATTACTTTATGCTTGCAAACAATGAAAAATGTAACGAGCTATGAGAGAGAATATCGCACCCATTACCAAAGTTTTGCTGGGTATGTTACATCCGTGTGTGACTTTCATAGGATAATATTTGAAAAATTCCATTTTTTTTTCAAAATATTTTAGCTTGTCACGACTTAATTTGTCGAAATTGACAGTTTGTTTCGTATTATTATGATTTATAACTTATCAATTACCATACACAAAAAAAAACTTATTGTCAAAAAAATTTCAATTAATTTTTTTTGATTTTATGATCATTTTCAATTAAAAGTTAAATCATATCAATTAAATTTTTAATTCATAACTTATGTTTTTTTAATAAAGAGAACCGCACTCATTGTTTACATTTACAAAAACAATATAGTCTATGTAGTGTTTGTATGCATCAGTGTTGCCAGATAAGGGAGTTTAGCTTCAAATTTAAAAATTTATTGATAAAAAAATTAAATTTTGATAGATTTTTCAGATCGATCATCGAAAGCTATTTCCGCTAAATTAATGACGTATTGATTTTAATGCAGAGCTTAATAATTCATTTCATTTAATATTATTAATTTTGTGAATCTATGAATAAATTATAATCACTTCATATCAATTAATCAATTTTGACTCGATTGAATTAATTTATTTTGTGTTTCTGTTCGTGAACAATTTTTGATTTGTTGATTCTTTAAAAAGAATCAATAAAAATCAAATTCAAACAATAAACAATATTTTGCAAATCGATTCGTTAAAAATTGAATCAGATTTAAAAATTAAATCAAGGAATCATGTTTTCAAAATTTATTTTTAGAATTTTAAAAAATTTAAAAATTTAAATTTGTTAAAATTTGAATTCTTTTATGATGCCACTTTTTTTTCTGGAATATTTATTTTTAATTTTAAGCAAACAAAATCTTCGAAAAATCTTTTTTGAAAAAAGGAAAATTTGATTATTTAATGATTTTTGGGAATTTCAACTTTGAAAATGGGAACATGAGAACAAACTATTTTTGGCAACACGTCTGCGGATATGCATGTACCAGTTGTTATAAAGTTGGTACCGTAGTATTTTTTTGTGGTGCTATTGGAACCTCAACAGTACTATGGTACTCCTATGAACTATTTGCTACAATGTATGTAGAAATTTACATTCGTTGATGAATTACACACAAACATACACTCACAATATGTTTTCCATTACCCATTGTAGTTTATTTAAAAAGTAATACGTAGAGTTTGTTTTTTTAAATGAAAAATCAATTAAAATTCATAGAAATATATTTTTGAACTATTTGAATCAGTCTTTCAAAAAATAAACTATTACCAAAATAGTTTGTTTATATACAAAATTATTTCAATAAAAATTACAAGAAATTGTTCAAATATAGATACACACAAAGAAAAAAAATATATATACATCTGTGTGTGTGTGTTGTGTTTTGTAAAATTACATACAAATAAAAAAATTTCAATTTAAAAAACAAACCACAAAAATTGTTTTTTCTACGTTTTGTCAGTTAAAAATTGATGGTTATTTTAAACGACTTTCTTTTACTTTTTTTGTCGATTATTCAACACTGATTAAAAATAAGCAACAAAATGATTATATTTTTGATTAATTTTATATGTATTAAAAATTATTTTAAACGAAATAGTATTGTGTGTACATTTGATAAAAAAAAATATTGAAAATTTGATTAAAACTTTAATTAATTTTAATCTGGAATTTTCAAAATTTCAATGAAAATTTTAATTGATTTGATGCTGGAATTTCTTAAAAAAATTTGATTAAAATTTGAATTAATTTTTGGTTAGAACTTTAATTACAGTTATAATTGATATAATTAAAACTTTAATTAAAAATTGAAAATTTTTGATTAAAAATTTAATAGATATGATTAAAAACATAAATGAAAATTTTCAATTAATTTTAACAAAAAAAAATTATTTATATAACAAATTCTTTTGCTGGTCCAAATTCAATTAAATTTTTATTTGTATTAACAAATAATTTAATTGAAACTAGATTTTATTATTTTCTGTGCATGTTGATTGTTTACTTTAAAAGTATTTTATTTTTATTGTTGTAGTTTTATATAAAAAAAACAAACAACAACAATAAACCTACATTCCAAATTAAATAACGATAAAAAGTCTATAGATAGCTTTCATAACTTATTTTATTAAAGCCTATTGGAACCAACATTTTTGAAATCAGATGAGTGATTCCGAGGATTACCTTCAAGCAAACAAACAAACATACAAATATTAACTGTTTATTATATTAGTATAGATGGGTATAAGACTGGTACTAAGAAATGGAGTTTTCGAGTCATTTGCACATAGGCGACCATAAATCCGAAGGTGTCTATTATAGGATTAAATTTAATATATTATTTGATATAAGTAGTTAAACCCCATGCTAAAAGTTAACATATTAAGAAAGTTTGACAAAATGCGACTGCTGACGTGCCCATCTGAATGAAAGTCGAATATGTAATGGAGAATACAAATTCAAGGTCGACCTCATAGTACATTATTGACATATCTGATGTTTAGTTATTCGACAGCATGTTCAAAATAATCGAAATTCGAAAAAAGTGGTCGTCAAACCGAAAATTTGATATGCATATTGCTTCTGGTAACACCATAGGTTTGCCAAGTTGTTGAAAAAATTAGTCAAATAGAGCTTCGGCTTGTTTTCGGTTTGTTAAAATGCGATAAGCTACGAATATCAGAAAAAATATGTGTTCGATGAAATTTAATGAGGAAAAATTTTATAAAGTTTTAACTACAACTAGATAACAACAAAAATAGTAAACTAAACTTCAGGTATTGGTATAAGGACCTTTTAAATCTCTTTCCATTAATACACGCAGAGAAAAAACATGGTAGTAATATAATCACTGCTACTATATTGTACTTGCTGCAACCGGGTATGGTTGTCACAACCAAGTTATTGGTTTTCTAACCATCAACATAGTCGCTACCATCATTATTTAGTAAATATTTTACTATTTTATGATTGGCACCTTCTATTTTATAACATGATTGGTTTTAACTATATTGTGGTAACAAAAATTCTGACTATGAAAAAAATATGTTAATTATGCAACTATAAAATGCTGGCAACAATCAATAAATAATTATACAATCAAAGAAAGAAAAGTTCTTAAAGTCTGTGATTTTGTCCCCAACAATTTTTCTTCAAAATGTCCTTAATATTAATTTTTTTATAGAAAAAATATTTCTAAAGGAAATAATCTTAAATTTAAAAAGCTTTTTCATAGTTTCTAAGAACTTTTCCATTAAGATTATCCAGGAATCATAATATAGTTATGAAGGGCCATAATATGATAATATTTTGAGCATACTATGATTACGTGCGATCATATTATAATAAATTCAATATAAAATGTTAATTTAGGACCATAATAAGGTAATTTTTGAATCATAATAGAACTGTAGGGACTATATTATGGTAAAAATATGGTTATTTTATTATCACAATATGATAACCATAATATGGTACGATTATGGTTGGTACAACCATAAACCCAAATTATATATGATACTCTTCGAATATGATTGACCCAACCATGTTTTTTCTTTGCGTGTACCTGTACCCACACAGCGCCAAACCCTTACTAAGCTTATACAAAAAAATTACTCAAATAAAAAAAAAAATTTGAATTATTGAACGGGAGCCCTAAAAATATTTTTCGGGGTTTAAATGTACGTCTTCGAAAAACAAAGTAGGATATCCGGATATCGGGAAGACAAGTCTCATCGGAAGATAATATGAATTTTTTTTGGCAATTTTATTTTAATTCAATTAATATATATTTTTTTTTATTCTATTAAAACAAAACATTTAAAACATAATTAGTTTTTTTAATTTGCGATTTAAAAAAGATTGATTTGATTTGCGAATAAAAAAGAAAAAAACATTAAAATTGACTTGCAAATCTCGCTTAGTTTTCTAGATATTTGCCAATTTGTAAAATGGTAATTTTTTTAAATGGCCGGTAGCTCGAAAACTAAGAGAGATGAGAACAAAACGGACAAAATTTTTGCTCAGATAGAATATTAATATACTGCGATAATAAAAATATGCCAGATCCGGAAGACATCCCGAGGTATGTCTTCCGGGATGTTCACCACAGGGTGAACCATTTTTATACGAACGAAATGAAACGGGTAAACGAAATTAATTTTATCAGAGTTTGTTAATTTATATCATCATCAAAATTTATATATAAAAAAATAGTCACCCTGTGGCTGTTTTATAAAAATTCCATGAAACCCTTCGGGTTTAAAATTAAATTAATTGTAATTTAAAAAAAAAATTATTTCAATTCGCGAATCAAAACAATTATTTTTTTAATTCTTGAATAAAATCAAAATTCATTTGATTCCTTGATTTAAAATTGAATTAATCAAATTGAATTATTTCGTTTGATTTGATTTTTCCAATAAGATTAAAACTGAATCATGGTAGTAAATAATTCAATCAGAAAAATTAATTCGCGTATTAATTCGTCAAAATTTAAATCAGATTTGAAAATTTATTTAAGAAATTATATTTTAAAAGGTTTGGTTACGACCACCAGTTTTCTCCCTTAAACATCTAAACAAATTCAAGCAAAATCGGTGACTGACGCCGAGCATTCCTTCCTTGTAAGTTGTTACAATTTTTTTATTTTCTGCTTGTCTTTTTCCTTTTCGTTGTTCTTGTAGTTTTTTATTATTATCCTTTATGCAAAGTAATGTTTATTTTTAGCTACACGAGTCCTTTATTTAGTTCACAGCACTCTATAATTATTATAATTTCTCTTCATACTTTTAGCTCTTATGCTCTCAATTTTTTTTCTTTTCGCTAACAGCGACAACTCAAAATATTTTCTGTTATTTAAGGTGTGTGGGTTTCTATAAATGAATATTGCATGTTGTTTACAAAAATGTAAAAAATATAATTTATAATAAAAAAAAAATTATATATATTTACATATATGCATATATGTAGATAGATATAGCTAAAACGGAAGAAAAAGTCACACAAATATCTAACACAAAAATACCCAGTCAGAAATTTCCAAGAGTTATAAAATCTCAAGTTCTAGCAAACCATTGGAAACTCGATAAATTAAAAACTAATTATTTGGAGAATTTCAATTTGGATCCCTTTGTCAGCATTTTCAAAAAATATTTTGTTTCTAGTGATTTTGTAAAAAATATAAAGTTAAATTAAAAAAATTACAAAGCTTAATTAAAAACATGTTTCGAATTCGAGACTGTGCTCTTATATAAGCTTAAACAACGGTAATCCAGCTGTAATCATGTCTTGAAGTTTTTTAGCTATGTGGTATTTAAGGTTGTTAGAGCTTTCGTCTGGCAGTCTGATGGCCTGGGTTCGATTCCTAGCATGATCAAAAAATTTACAAAAAATTTTATTTTTTATAATTTTATTTTGAAAAGTCTATTTTTAAACCACATAAAAAATAATTGGTTTTGCCAACGTTGGGATCTTTATTTCCCCAGTGCAATCCGCTGCTATTATCATTATTTGGGAATTGGTAGAGTACTTTTTGCCAAAATTTGCACCAACTATTAAGGATGCTTGAAAGAAACCCCTTCCCGTTTATTTTTTTTTTTTTTTTTTTTGTACTGGGTAACTGTAACACTGTCAGGTGTACTCATAAATAAATTGTATGTAGAAAAAATAATAATTAGCTCATACAGAAAAAATACGAAATTTATCCAATCGTGTTTAGTATGAAATTGATGTTTGCAGCAGCATCATCAGCATCATTCTGTTAGTCAAAAATTTTCAATAACCAAAATTTGCTGGATCATTAGCTAAGACAGAAAATGGTAGACAAAATTTTAAATTTTGACTCCAGATAACCAGAATCCATTAACGGAATTCTACTTTTTATTCTCCTCACAATAATCATATACACATAGAAAATAGATTTATCGTGACAACCAAATATTTTGGTTGCAGCAACCGAATTATTTAGTTGTCAAAACCAAATGTTTTCCTGTGACAATGGAAATATTTGGTTTTAACTGAAATTCTGTTGCATTCATTTCGATTGCGACAAACAAATATATTGGTGGCTCCAATCAAACCATTCATTCGGTGGGATAAAAATTCGGTTGTTACAATGAATCTGTTTTCTGTGTGTATTATGTGGAATGGAAGACCTCCGAGGAAGAGCTTATAGTCCCTTGGGAATCCTCTTACAATTGAAAGTTGGAATTTAAAGAGCTATTTAGCAGTACATAAATCTCTGAGAAATTGATAATACGAGCGCCGTGACTTTTCGAACTTCCCACGTAGTACCACCTGTTAATAGACTACTGTCAAATTTTAAGGAAGTTCTGTCATTTACTTTGCGTTTAACAGCAGGATTTATCGAAGTCCATAAAAAAGGCATTTGTTTCACCAATAATTTCATCGTTGGAGCTAAATCTCTTTCCACCGAGCCATTTTTTTAGGTTTTGAAATAGGAAATAATCACTGAGGCCTAAATCCGGAGAATAAGGCGAATGAGGGAGCAATTCGTAGTCTAGTTCAGGGATTTTTGCCATGGAAACTAAGCTGTCACACGATTCCGTTGGTGGTCGATTGTGAGCAAACGCGGCAGCCATCTTGCGAAAAACTTTCTCATACCCAAGTGATCGTTCAAAATTAAAACAACCGAGCCATGTGAGATGCCTATGTCTTTAAGAATCCATCGCACATTCAATCTGCGGTCGGCTAACACCATATCGTGAATTTTTTCACTTGTTTTGCGTGTAGAGAGCTCAACTGGGCGTCCAGAACCTTCGGCATCTTCCGTACTTGTAAGGCCACAACGAAAGTCAGTAAACCACTTTTTTACCATTAAAATCAATGGTGCAGACTCCCCATAGTATTTATCAAGCTTTTCTTGGTTTGATTGACGGTTTTTTTTCACAAAAAATTATGTTTAATGAGCTCTCGGAATTCACTTTTTTGCATTTTAAAAAAATCCACGAGGTTGTATGTTTTAAACTGCTGTTAAATGCAACTTGTTCAAAATTTAAATGACTACTGTCAAAATTTGACGGAACTTGTTCAAAATTTGGCAGTAGTCTATTTACAGGTGGTACTTGATAGGAGCAGTGTTGCATTTCATATTATTACGAGGGAAGTTCGAAAAGTCACGGACTTATTGATCTGCCCTCGTATACAGATTACGCAAATAAATCCATATTTGTTCTAATTGGCCTAATCTTAGGTAAAAAAGGATGCTGGGAAATCAAATTTTGATTCCCCTTAAAATTTTTTTACCACAAAAATTGTTTTCACACCCCAAAAGCCCCATTTTGTGGGATGAAATTTCATAATCCAAATTAACCCCAATAATATAATGAAAAAATTTGCAAATTACTAAATTTCATTATAAAGGGTGGTTAAATTTAAAGGGCCGATGTTGAATATGAACCACATTTCTCTATTTCAAACTAACTCAATTTAAACCATGAAAAGATACACAATCGAGCAACGCGTTAAAGTTATTCAGGCTTATTATGAAAATGGGCGTTCAAATCAAAATGAATTTCTTGCACTTTGTGATTTTTTTCGTCAGCATAATCGACCAAATGTGTCCACAATCGGAAGAATTGTGGGCAAATTTCAGCAAACCGGGTCTGTGAAAACACCTGTGCATGCCCGCCCCGTTTGTTCTGCGGAAAACATTGCTGTTGTTTGCGATAGTGTGTCATGAGGTCGGCCAAGCATTTACCGCAAATGGTGTTCGCTATCGCGAGATGATAACGAACTTATTGTGGCCAGGAATTAATTATATGATCCTGGACGATATGTGGTTTCAACAGGATGGTGCCACTTACCAGACAGCTAACGAAACAATCGCTCTGTTGCGCGACAAATTCAATGGCCGTGTTATCCAACGTGGTGGCGATGTCAATTGGCCGCCAAGATTATGTGATTTGACGCCGTTGGACTTCTTCCATTGGGGTTATTTGAAAGAAAAGGTGTACGTCAATAAGCCAGCAATAATTCAAGAGCTAAAGGATGAGATAATTCGGCACATTAAAGGCATAGAATCCCAATTATGCCTCAGTGTCATCGAAAATTTGGACCATCGAATGGAGGTGTGCCATCGAGGTCGCGGCGGCCATTTGGCCGATATTTTGTTCCATACATAATTGAACCATACCATATTATCTAATTTGTGTTTTATTCGAAATCAACATCGGCCCTTAAAATTTAACAACCCTTTATTAATTGTTAATTAAAAGTTTAGCAATTTGAATTTGTTTTAATTTATGGTAATCAAAATTCAATGATAATGAAAAATGCCCAACTATGTATAAACTGCATTAATACATTTGTTTTTTGTGTATGCACAATTGTAATCGTTATATAATTTTCATACTATGAGTTATGTAATTTGAATTGAATACAATAAAATTTCATCAATTTCATGGAATTTGGATTATTTTTAAACAAAAAAATTTTTTTCATAGAATTTATTTATACAACATTTGCAATATAAATATATAAATATAATTGTATGTTGAAACTTAAAGAGAAAGAGGAAAAAATATATTTAATAATATATATAAATAACCAATAAAAGTTTATTTTCATTCATATATTTTGTAATACAACAAATTTACTCACATACAGCAAAACAAATTTATTGTTGAGTGTGTATGTATGTATGGAAGTGTGTGTGCGTTTATGTGTGTACGAAAGTGTTGTGTTTGTTACTCACTCACCTTTCATTGTTGAGCTTGGTGTACACATAGTACAACGTATTAGCAGCAACAACAAAAACAAAATAGCGTCAATGAAAAATAGCTACAAAGGTGCCACCAAAAAAAAAATGCTTTGGCTGCTTCAGTTTTTCTGCTTCTTATTCTCCTTTTTTCCCTCACCCCCCCTTATAGCTTCACTTAGCCCTATTGCTACTCACAACTTCCTTTTTGAGATTTGCAAAAACAAAAGCAAAAAAAAATATTTTTATTATAAAAACAGAGACTTTATGACGACATAGTAACACTTTGAATTGTATTAAGAGGATGCTGCTGTTTATACTCTACACTCGAATATATTCGTGAGCAAAATAACAACAATTTTCCCACCAACAACAACAACAACCACAACAACAACAACAACCAAACCAACACCAAATAATGAAAACAGTTAAATAAACGACAGAATCACCATTTAGCCTCAATGCAGCTTAGCAGTATTATGTGTGTATACTAGATATTTTCCATGTCTATGTGTGAGTGTGTTCAACAACAACAAATTATATAAAAAAACTGTTCAAAAAATTTTGTTCATCATACCTTAAGTGTAGTAGCTTGTTTTTTGCATTTATTTGTGTGTCTGTAACAACTAAATTGTTCTGCAATATGAGCAAAGTTAGAAGGACTTTGTCCACATTTTTATGCAATAAAAGTTTTAGTATTTATTTCATTCTATTTTGTTGTCGTCGTATTTCTTTAGTTGAGCTCAGGACACAAAAAAAAAATAAAAAATGAAAACATTTTCATTGCGTAGGTGTTTGACATCTGCAAAATACAAGGAGTAAATTTAAGCACAGGAGAAGAAAAATTACGAGAAAAGAGTGTAGGAAAATAAATTTACACTCAGTCAAAGAAAATTACTGTTAGTGAATGTAAGAAGAAGTGTAGCTAATAGGCTCTCAAGCATTTTGAATTTTCTGAAGATGTTGAACATTTTTTAGGGGATTATTTAGACTTTGTACTTGGAAGTGTATAGGTTAGGTTGGGTCCCTATCGTTACCAGACAGATGTGATGGTAAACGGGGTATTCTCTTAGCAAATACCAGGAGTCTTAAAAATCCGATTCTGGAGATATCCTCCAGAACGCGGAATAGATAATCTCTCAAGCAGCTTGCCTTGAAGCGCGTAAGAGTCAGTCTCAGTATCCCGGTACCTCACAAAACCTACAATTATCACTCGCCAGCTTTTCCGCTCTCCTGACAAGATCCGTCAGTACCCCCACTAAAATTCTACAATCGCTTATTGTTAAGGAGACCCATCGCCTTAGAATCATAAGACTTCCACATAAACTTTGACACTCTAAACGTTCCGATGTTCCCCCAAACTCTCTCAGATCTGCCCACTATAGTGGAGTTAGCGTCCCGTTTCAAAAACTGGTGCGACACTCGAATGTCCATTGTCCATTGCCCTTTCGCCAGGCAACTGGACCCTATGCTTCACCAGCTGGTCCGCAATCTCGTTACCCTTAATGCCCGGATAACCACGAACCTAATAGATGTGTACTCTTCTGTTGGTACAAAGTCTACATAAAGAGTCCTTACACTCTTGGACAATCGATGAGTATGTCAGATAAACGGAGATCGCCCTAATAGCAGCTTGACTAGCAATATAGAAATTAACCCAGCAAAATTAGAGCTGAGGAAGAAGTACACTCAGAATATAATGTAATTAACTGTTTGTAGTTTAATAAAAAAGTTTTCCGTTCCATTTAAAAATAAAGGAAGATACATTTATTTTTCAAAGAAACATCTATATTAACTTTTTTATACATTTATTCGAAATAATTTACTATCATTTATCGATTTTTTTCAGTTTCATTTATTTTTTCATTTGTTTGAAATTTAATAAAAATTTACCCACAAAACGGAAACTTGTGGTTTATTTGTGTTCGTAATAGTTATTACAAATTTAAATTTTGTTTGCTGTCTGTTTCAAAAAAAAATATTCAAAAAATTTCAATTTGTTTTTTTATTTAAATTGGTTGTATATATACAAAATTTTTCAATACAATTTACAAGAACTTCATAAACACACATACATATACAAATACATTCACACAAAAAGTGTTTATAGCTTCATATGCATACATACATTTTGTATTGTACGAGTATATTAAAAAAAAACAAAAAATACAAAAACGGAAATAATTTCAAATAAATGAAAAAACATTTATTTTTTAAGGATTGGTGGGTAAAATTTTGACATTTATTTTAACTGATTATATCAGTTGTTTCTTACGGATGTGTCAGTTGATTTATCAACATTTAAAAATAAATAACAAATGGCATTTAATTTCAATGAAAATTAAGTTGACCGGTTTTTAAATGAAACATCATTTCTTTTAAATGATATTTTCAGTTATTGTAACTTACAAACTTTTTTAAGTGTAGTTTAACACTTCGTCTACTGAACCCGAAGTTGTGAAAATTTCGGTGAATCATTAATGATTTTAACATTGGCGTGTCATTGGGAGGAAGTAGTTCGTTTCGGTGCAATAATCGATGATTAGATGGAGGTTTTCATTAGTTTACGGAAGTTGTTAAATTCGCTATATTGCTTTGTTTTAAAGTTAATAATGTGATTTTGAAGACGCCAAAAATTATTATTTCGACAAAGTGGATATCACCGGTATGCTAAATAGGTTTTCAATAAGGCATTAAATGACTGCAGGAATTAACCATTTATAGACCAATTAAATACTTGATTTTTTTTTTTACTATAATTAAAAATTGTTATAAATAAATAATAAATATTTAAATTAAAAAATTTACAGGTTGGTTGAAAAGTTCCTGCGCTCACCAAGAGATGGCACTGCTAGCTTCAAACTTTTTTTTCTCAAGTTGGTATAACTGTCCTGAGAACACATGCAAAGTTGCAAGTCATTCTGTCAATTCTTTCTTTGTTTACAAGCTATTTAAAGTTGACGTGACATTGATTTTTTTTTAATATAGAAAAAATTGAATATCGTGCAGTCATTAGATTCTTTGTTTTGAAGGGTTTAAAAGCAAAGGAAATTTATGAACAATTGTTAGAAGTGTATAAGGAGTCCTCACCTTCAAAACGCACCATTGAATTTTGGGCTGGTGAATTTAAACGTGGGCGTACCAGCCTTAAAGACGATTCACGCGAAGGACGACCAAAAACTGCAACCACAGCAGAAATCATTGAGCTCACCTGCTCCAAAGCAGGTGAAGTCACAACGATCAGCAAAGAAGGTTATGGCATCAGTTTTTTGGGATGCAAAAGGAATTTTGTTGATTGATTATCTTCAGAAAGGTAAAACAATCAACTCTGAATATGACTGCAGCCTTTTGGATCAGCTGGATGAAAAAATTCGCGAGAAAAGTCCTGGTTAAAGAAGAAAAAAATAATTTTTCATCAAGACAATGCACCTGCTCACAAACGTGTTTTGACGATGGCTAAATTCAAAGAATTAAAGTAAGAATTGCTTGAACATCCACCGTATTCACCAGATTTGGCTCCCAGTGACTACTATCTATTCATGAATCTCAAACAATTCCTTCGAATGAAGAGGCCATAGAAGCCGTAGACGGTTATTTTGCAGAGCTTCCGGAAAACCATTATAAGGATGGGATAAAATTATTGAAAGATCATTGGAACAAGTGTATTGAGCTTCTAGGAGATTATATTGAATAAAAAAATATATTTCGTAACAGAAACAGTATTCTTTCATTTCGAGCGCAGGAACTTTTCAACCAACCTGTATATGCTTTTCAATGGAATTGTTACAAAAAAAAATTATTCTTATGACTTTATAAGTGGGGGTTAATATCAACATTTTGGAAGTTGTTTAAAATGACTTCTTACAAACCGAAAAACTTGCACTATTAACTTCTTTGGATAGTCTAAAAAAGAGATACGTCAAGAATAACATAAATTTTATTTTGCTGGGAACATAAGAACCAACCGTTTCAGAGGCAAAAGCAAGGTCATCAAACTTTTTGGACGGCAGAACTTCCGCCTGAAAGGTGCTGCAGTAATCCAGTAGTTCTCGATACCCAGCTTCCGACCAATTCCCTCATTGGAAGTTTGTAGAACAACATTTTCAGCTTCATAATCTATATCTAAATATTTCCGGTACTATAATCGACGAGCCCGGTTCTATAACCAAGTACCCAGTGCAGTCGTATATTATGCTTCTCAGTGAGTACCAGTAGCTCTCTGTGGCAGCGGTTGTCTACTTTGGATTTAACATTTTCCTCCTTCAGTCTCATTGTCGTCCCTTGACTGTCGATAAAACAAAATTTATATCGCATCTAAAAATTCGCATCATCGATAATAGACTCGGTGGATACAATAAATTAATCCTAATCTGGACTTTAAAACGAGGGTCAATTTGTAAGTTGAACAACCGGCTTTATTTCGAGTGGATGACTATTCTTAGATGAGACACATTTAGCTCGTTCATGATTCGAACCACACACGAGATGTTTTTATTTCTTTCCTGGAGGAAAGAGGTCACAACGGGCCACTGCCTTATTTGTAGGCATGCACAGGCGTTGGATGTATTTTCTCATCACTACTGTACGAGCTTCATGGACGAGGAGCTCTTTCTCTGCCCGTGTCCGGCACTTGCTGGGCATAAGATGTTTTCACGGGGATAAGCGTACTTTCATGATCTCTAATAGTGGCAACGTCGAATTTAAAGCAGTAAAAACTTTTAATTTAATGATGGTAAATGACAATTTTTGCTGGGATGCTGATTTCAATAGTGAATTCTGTATTTAAAAATCTGAGCTAGTCTTCTTCAAGTTTCGTATTATTTTATGTAAATTTTCTTTTTTTTCCACTCACTGTCAAATTGATAAACAATTTAACTATCATTACACCTCGAGTGTTTTCCATTTAGTCAGAATTTTATTAAACAAACGTATTGCGTACTGAAAAATGCCGGTATTATATGAATCTGCAAAACAGCTGTAACTACGGCATAGAGAGTATAAGAATGTTAAACAAAAACAAAACCAAACATAACTCTTAAATAATACAGGTCCTACCACAAGTTAAAAACACGTTGTTAAACAAATTTTTTATACAATATAAATATTTATGTAACGGAATTTGTATTTTAGAAAAAACAATCCAAAGCAAAACTACTGCGCCGAAGTATAGAGTAGAGTCAGCTGAGAAAAAAAAGGGGAAATTCATTAAAAATTTTGTATTCTCTTAAAATTATAAAAGAAAATATTTTGTTTCAAATATTTGTACACTCTTTTTAACATTACCCTGGTCAGTGGGTGCGCCACAAGTATGACGCCTACGCATAATTGTGACGTAAGCATAAGACACAAAACAAAATTCGTGAATTTGTTATATACATGTAAATATGTTTGTGTGTACTTTCATCGTAAATATAGTTAACAAATACATACAATCGTTTTGTTTTGAATCGTATTAACAGTTAAAGCTTAGCTCTAGCAACACTACCATACAAAATGTAGTTACAGTTTTACACGAACTGTAACTGTGACAATACGATGTTAAACAAAAGAGATACATTCCAAGGGAAAAATAAAAAAAAACAAATTTCGGTTATATTTTTCGTACATTGAAGTTATGTAGATTTTGTACCATTAGACATTTACAATTAACAAAAAACTATAGAAATGAAGGTTGTTAATATATATAGTCAAGGATAGAGCAATATAATTGTAAAGGATAATGTGCGTTAATGAAATATCATAGTCTTTGAAATATCACCACAAACATATTTTTCTTTGGATTATTGTCAGACCTACACAAAACTCCTTGAATGCTTTTCACCAGCTTACATGTGTTTTGACTTAAAGTCAACCGGTTTGTAACATTTACTCCCTGTATTAGAAGGTATATATAAGTCTACGATAATACAAAAATATTATCTTAGATCCTTTATTCAAATATTCTTGATTCTTACATCTGTCTCAGTTGATCTAACAATGTCTGGCCGAAAAATGGACAATCTATTTCTCCAGAATTAATCACTGTCACCAGGATTATTTTGGTATTGAAAATAAGCAAAATCTGCTTTGGGTTGGCTAACTTATCTAAACGTCAGCTCAATTTAACACTATCCCAAGTTATTTCAATGAACATTTGGTTAAGGTAGCAAAGTAGGTCTGTCCCAGCAAAACCACACATTACCTAATAATGAGTAAAGTAATGTGTAGCCATAGGGGCCGATGGATTACTTTACACCTTACTTCATTGATGAATTTTACAGGCGATGAGCCTGAAAGTAATGTATATACCCATTACTTTAGAGGTGATAATGTAAGGGGTTACTTATATGGTTACGAGAATGGAAAAAGTAATGTGTCTAAAAATAGATTTTTAAAAAAGAGGAATTTTTATTAAAAAAATTATTACAAATATTTTATTTAAATATTTGTAATTAAAAATAATGTGGTCATGATGGGAATCGAACAAGGGAAATCTGGTTGCCAGCCAAGGACTCTACCCACTGAGTTATCGACGCATATAGTATTTGATTACTTTAAACTTAAATGAATTGTTGCGCTTTGTTTTTCCGCTAGTGTTGTCAAAACAAACATACATTACCCTTTTGCTTACAAAAAAAACACAAAGTAATGTATCTAAAAATAGATTTTCAAAAATATTTCAATTATTACTTTAAATTTATAAATCATATATTACGTAATCAATAATGAGTAACTTATAACTTTGTGCTTGCAAATAATGAAAAAGGTAACGAGCTATCATTACAAGGTATCGCATGAGAATATCGCACCCATTGCCAAAGTTTTGCTGGGGTATTGTTAACATTCAGTAAAAATGGCATAAAAATATCTCTAAATGTGGTTAGGGTTTAAAACTTATGAAGAAGAAAATATGAAGTACAATTTAACCTTTTAGAATATTCTAACTGAAGTCACATTGCTGCATATCTCATTTGGGGAAAAAAAACAAGAATAACAATTAATATTTTGAAATTATCTTCCTCCTATTATTTGGAAAATATTTCGATGTCACTTGGAGAAAAATCGCTAAAATGGAAAAAACATTTGTTCAAATCGATAAATATAATTAAATCGAGGCTCGCTTCATACCATTTCGTTCCCAGAGCTGTTTTAATTTCACTTGTTCGCCGTTCGTTTACCTAACCTAGTATTTCAATTCCACTCGTCTCCCGTTTCATAGCATTTCCCCATTCCACTCCATTTTTTCCCTTATCTAGTGTTTTTTTTCCACTTGTTTCCCGTTTCATTCCTTCGTTCCTCTTGTCAAGTATTTTAATTCAACACGTTGCCCGTACCTCTCTATTTCGTTCCCTTTATATAGTGCTTCACTTCCAGTGGTTCCCCGTTCTATTTCATTACGTTGCCCCTTGTTATGTGTTTCAATTCCACTCGTTTCCCGTTCTTTTCTACTTCCTTCCTCATTGTCCTGTGTTTGAATTTCACTCTTTCTTCGTACTATTATATTTCGTTTCCCTTATCTAGTGTTTCAACTGCACTTTTTTCCCCTTCCATTCCATTTGGTTCCTCTTGTGTTGTGTTGCGTTTCAAACCCACTATTTCACCGTTCCATCATCATACCAAACCATGAAATGAGCATTATTATGCTTCTAGCCAAATCGTCACCGTTCAGGAAACACATATTTTAAATTTTTTTACTTCTTTTTAGCCAAAGCGATTTAGCCTTAAGGGAGTATTCGTATAATACAGGGAGTGGACCTGTATTATCACGTTCCTGTATGGATTTCCAAAAATTTCACCTTATCAGTGATTTAGACCATATTTTAAATTTCAGGCTCCTAAACAAAAAAGTATGGGCAGGTTGTCAGGTGGGAAACTTTTACCCGTTTTTTCTCTCACCGTAGGAATTTCCAAAAATCCCGTCTAACTGGATGTGTATGCTCGAGGAGCAAGCTATGTATCAACTTTTAACTTAATGATTCCAAGGGTTTAAAAATGTCTTTCAGGAGGAGACTTTCAACTTTTAAACCTCTTTCTTTCTATACTCCAGGGAATACATATTTTAAATTTTAAGTTTCTAGTCAAAGAAGTTTGGACAGCCCGCCGAGGGGAGGCTATTTAATTTTGAAACTCCCCCCCCCCTCCACCCGCCCGTACTAATTTTTAAAAATTACATCTTTGGGAATGTCTAGGCGAAAGGTGAATCCTATGTACCAAAGATCAACTTCCTTACTCAAGCGAGTTAGGCTGCATTTATTATAATTTAATGAAAAAATAAAATATTAAAATATTAACTGTAATGGAAATTCTTCATTTATTTGTTATTTAATTTTAAATAAATGTTAAAAAAAAAACTGAAAATATATTTTTCTTTTTTAATCATTTAAAATCAAATACACGAATATATGCAGTTACCGTGAAAATATTTTGAGTGTACTTAAACACCCTTCTTAACCGGTAAAAAAAAATGTTTGACACCATTTTTCAATATTTGAATTTCATTACGACCAAATATTCAATTTTTATTAAGATCAAAGGGAAACCATCGCTTTACTCTCCTTCTAAGCACTAGACTGTACTATTTTACATGGAAAATTTTTAGGTGTCCTAAAATTTCCAGTCCTAAAATTTCCACATTATTATAATTTATGCTATAAAGCTGGTTATAAATCATTAGCCTGTCTTATTAATTCATGCTGGGATCGCTGTTGAAATAGCCGTTCATTTTAAGAGGCCACTATATAAAAGCCCCAACTAATATTGTAAACAGACCTTTAAAAAAGATAAAACTTTATTAAATTAATTCGCGAATAATTCTTTTTGTACATCAGCGAGTTAATACAATATTTTATAAATCAATTTATTTAATCAGATTTAAAATTTAAAAAAAGATTAATTTAATTTGTGAATTAAAACAAAATAAAAAAACCTTAAAATTGACTTGCAAATCTCCCTTAGTTTTCTAGATATTCGCCATTTTGTAAAATGGTATATTTTTAAAATGACCGGTATCTCAAAAACTAAGCGAGATGAAGGCAAAACGGTTAAAATGTTTGCTCTAGTAGATTATTAATACAATGTTATAATAAAAATAGGACAGGTTCGAGAACATCCTGAGGTATCTCTTTGTATAAAACAGCCACAGGGTGACCCATTTTTATACGAACGAAATGGAACAGGAATTGAAATTTGTTTTATTGGAGTTTGTTAATTTATATTATCATATAAATTGAATAAAAAATAATAGTCACCCTGCTGTTTTATAAAAATTTCAGAAAATCCCTCGGCGACCTACCGAATCTATTCTATCGAAGGGTACCTTATGTTGAGCTTTCCAAAAATTTTGTTCGTTTTGCGCTATCTCACTTAGTTAACAAGATATTTGCCATTTTACTTCAATAATAAAAATGGGCCAGTTCCGGAAGACATCCCGAGGAGGCTATTTTATTAAAATTCCATGAAACCCTTCGGGTTTTAAATAAAATTAATCATGGTTTGAAAAAAAATATTTTAATTCGCGAATCAAATCATATTCTAGAATCAAAATAATTCTGTTTTTAATTCTTTAATTTAAAATTAAATTATTTCGTTTGATTTATAAAAAGAATTATTTAAATCAACTTGATTCTCCCAATAAGATAAAGATTGAATTATGGTAGTAAATAATTCAATCACAAAAATTAATTCGCCGATTAATACGTCAAAATTTAAGTCAGATTTAAAAATTAGTAAAAGGAATTATGTTTTTAAAGGTCTGGTTTCAAAACACTTTGGGGGATTTGTTTGTGTAATGGTCCACTTTCCACTCAGATGATGGTATCATTGAGGCTGACTGTTTTGTCACAAATTTTTTGCTGAACAGTGTTATTTCTATAGAAGTTTTATTTTAAAAAGGAGACTATAAAATACCAGCCACAATTTATCATTTTAATTAATTAACAAATTTATCATTAAGAAAATAATGCTACAAAAAATTTTCATTTTAATGGTAAACATTTTGAAGGTCATTCAAGATTTGACCCAGTCGATTTAACACTTCAACACATTCAGCAAAAAAAAAAAGAATTGTTTTGATTTTTTTGTATTCTGTTTATTTTGGTTTATAAGAATTTTATATACATTATTTTGCAATAACAATAGAACAGAACATAAAAAAGCTTATTACAATTAATTTCCATTATTTTAACAACAACAAATGTTGAGGTTTTATCCTTAATTTTTGCATATTATAAAGTATCCTTTAATTTTTTTTAAGAGTTTTTTTTTTTGTTTTTTTTTTGTGCGCGAGTATTTTTATAAAAAAATTTTAAAATGTCATTTGTTATAATATTATCCAATGGTTCAAACTGAGTAGTAGCCTGTTTGGCTGTTACATAGAAGGTTGTGGGTTCGATCCCCTACGATGGCCACATTAATTTAGATAAATAATATACATGAGTCTTAATATCTTATACATACATATCGCAACGTCCTTCTTCGGCGTTCCCATGGCACTTAACCTCGCTGAATTAAAATCAAATAACACGGCTATGAACTTTAAAGATTCAAAAATTGCGCAAACTTTTCATCGGATGGCGGGCAACTTCTCTTCTAAGAATTATCAATTCAAGAACTTCATCTTTCAACAGCTTTTATCTTTTCTCTAACCCGTTTTGAAAGAAAGCAACACATTAATTAATACACAGAAAAAATTAAAAAAAATCAATTAAAATATCTGAAAATACAATTAAAAATTTAATTGAATTAGGACCAACTAAACAAATTGTTATATTAATTAATAATTTTTTTGTTAAAATTTAATTGAAATATTTTCAATTTATTAAATTTTTAATCGAAACTGTTCAACATTTTCAATAAAAGTTTAAATTATATCAATTAAAACTTTAATTAAATTGCTGAAAAAAACAATTAAAATTTTTGATTGAAATCAATTAAAATTTCAACTATTTAATTGATAAAGGGTGGTTAAATTTCAAGGGCCGATGTTGCATGTGAACCACACCAGTGCATGCTCGTACAGCTCGTACTGCAGAAAATATTGCTGCTGTTCGCGATATTGTTCAACTCGTCGTCGTGCCCAACAATTGCACCTCTCACGCTCGTCGTTGATAAACATAAAGACTTGCATTTACACGCTTACAAGATGCAATTGACTCAAGAACTAAAGCCTCTTGACCATTCCAAACGTCGTCAATGGTCAGAATGGTGGCAAGAAATGGCAACAGTGGATGATCAATTTTCGAAGAAAATCATCTTCAGTGATCCTCAGTGGATTCGTCAGTTAGCAGAATTACCGCATTCGGAGGAATGATAATCCAAGAGTGATTGTCGAAAAACCAATGCGCACACAAAGAGTGACTGTTTGGTGCGGTTTATGGGCTGGCGGCATCATCGGGCCGTATTTTTTTCCAAAAATGAGGCCGGTCAGGCAGTTACGATAATAACGAACTTATTGTGGCCAGGAATTAAGGATATGACCCTGGATGATATGTGGTTTCAACAGGACGGTGCCACTTGTCACACAGCTAACGAAACAATGGCTCTTTTGCGCGACAAATACAATGGCAGTGTTATCTCACGTGGTGGCGATGTCATTTGGCCGCCAAGATCATGTGATTTGACACCGTTGGACTTCTTTCTTTGGGGTTATTTGAAACAAAAGGTGTACGTCGATAAGCCAGCAACAATGCAAGAGCTAAAGGATGAGATAATTCGGCACATTAATGAAAAAGAACCTCAATTATGCCTCAGCGTTATCAAAAATTGGACCATCGGATGGAGGTGTGCCGCCGAGGTCGCGGCGGCCATTTGGCCGATATTTTGTTCCATACATAATTGAACCATACCATATTATCATAATAAAAATAAATGACAATAATTTCCTAAATAATTTGTGTTTTATTCAAAATCAACATCGCCCCTTAAAATTTAACCACCCTTTATTTTAGATGAAATCAAATTTAAATTATAATTTTCTAGTGTTTTAAAGAGAAAAGGGTTTTACGAAAATATAGTTTTTGTTGCATTCATTTTTCTATAATATTTTTTTCGCAACTCATTTACTGTTAACTATTCTTAAATATGTTTTTTCTTTTTTAATTTTTAGCCAACAAAAGTTGCAAAAAATCATTCTAGAAAAATGGAAATTAAAATAAAAAATTGTTTTGCTGAATATAATCTAGCACACTCACAGTTTTTTGTTAATAAAAAATAATCAATTTGCTAAAAATATGTTTTCAACAAACATTAAAAACACTAAGGGCGAGTAACTTATCTAACAAATGACCAGAGTAAAACGTTAACCACAGATATTTCCATATAAACTGGACATTCATAACTATGATTTATATTAAAAAAAAAAATAATATTTAGCAAATCTTTTTGCAATTTACATTTTACAAATTACAGAATTTATACAGAATATTTACAAATTTTTGTTGCTAATTTCAGAAATTATTTTTACAAATTTTTGAAAGCCGAATTGCTAAAATTTGCTAATTTAAAAAAAGTGGATATTAAAGGAAATATTATTTGCAATTAAAATTTACACCTACAAACTTAAATTGTTACACAAATTAAAAAAAAGGGATCGGAAGTGAATATACCGACTCATGTCTAAAAAAAAAACATCCACTTAAAATAGCACTAAAAAGTAATTAAAATTGATCTTAAAAGTAAAAAGATTGACTAAAATATTTTTCAAAAAGATATCATAACAAAATGATAAATTCGTTTGTGTTTTTACAATTTTTATGCCTTTGAATTTTTGTTTTAATTTTGTCTAAAATATTTTTTTTAAAAAATAGATAAAATAAAAAATTTTGGGTGTCCCAAGAAGAACGCAATTTTTAAATCTGGCAACATTCGAAGTGTCATTGTTAGACATTTGAACAATTGTTTTTGTTTGCTAGTAGAGGGTACGAGGTTAGTAAAAATGGAGCGCTACACGAATGAACAACGCATTCTCATTGTGAAATTGTTTTACCAAAATGGTGAAAGTTTTGCGGCTACAGTTCGCAAATTGCGATCAATTTGGGGTCACAATAATGCTCCAAAAGAGTCAACTGTAAAGAGATTAATGGATAAATTTGCCGAAACTGGGTCTGTTAGTGATGTAAAGACAACAACGCGCCATCAACCAGGTCGATCGACCGAAAATGTCGCAGCTGTACGTGATGATGTCGCTCAAACTCCATCCACCTCAATTCGACACCGAGCTCAGAAAATTGGTGCCTCCAAATCCACTTTGCAGCGAATTTTGACGAAAGATTTGCATCTTCATGCATACAAAGTTCAATTGACTCAGGAACTGAAGCCAGCTGACCATGGACAGCGAAGGGAGTTTGTTAATTGGGTATTGGAGAGACAACATGAAAATGCTGATTTTGCCGATAAAATCATCTTCAGTGACGAGGCCCATTTTCACCTTGATGGCTTCGTCAATAGGCAGAATTGTCATATTTGGGGTGAGGAAAATCCTCGAGTGATTCACGAAAAGCAAATGCATCCTCAACGTCACTGTGTGGTGTGGTTTTTGGGCTGGAGGAATCATTGGACCTTTTTTTTATGAAAATGAGGCAGGTCAAGCGCAAACAGTCAATGGTGTTCGGTATCGTGAAATGATAACCAGTTTTTTCTTGCCTAGAATTGAAGAAATGAATGTGGAGGGCATGTGGTTCCAACAAGACGGCGCCACATGTCATACAGCCAGAGAAACAATTCAATTGCTGCATCAGTCATTTAAAAATTGCGTTCTTCTTGGGACACCCTTTATTTAGTATTTTTTTTTTTTTTTGCTGATCTTAGCAAACTGATTTTAAATTCCACTTTACAAAATGTTTACTAAAATTTAGTAGCGGCAGCTAATTATTTCTACAAATTTCATTGTAGTACACGTCAGCAGATATTTATTGCTAAGATTAGCAAAAAATACCGCTGCGCTCAAATTAGCAAAATTTCCCGTAATAATAATAGCAAAATTTTCAGTTGCCATTACAGACTGCGTATCCGCAGTGTTGCCAGAAAAGCTCGTTCTTATGTGCCCATTTTTCAAATTGAAGTACCGAAAAATCTTTAACAAATTGTTGAATACCCAAAATTTCTTTTTTCGCAGATTTTGTTTGCTAAAAATTAAAAATGAATATTCTAGAAAAAAGGAAATTTTAACACACCTCATTTAAAACTAGAATATTTTTTCTAGAATATTAATTAAGAATTTAATTGATACAATATTATTAAACTCTTAATTGAAAATAAATTAAAAGTCAAAAAAAAATAATTAATTAAATTTTTTTTGACAATATTTTTTTTTTTTGTAGGAAGAATTTCCTGAATGTTGATTCTCTTAAAAAAAGCTTTGAGCGAAGAACATTGGTTTTATCGTTTCATACACGCAGAGAAAAATCATGGTTGCAATATGATCACTGCTACTATATTGTGCTTGCTGCAATCGGTTATGGTTATCACAACCAAGTTATTGGTTTTCTAACCATCAACATGGTCGCTACCATCATTATTTATTAAATATTTTACTATTTTATGATTGACACCTTCTATTTTATAACATGATTGGCTTTAACTATATTGTGGTAACAAAAATTCTGACTATGAAGGAAATATGACTATTATGCAACGATAAAATGCTGGCAACAATCAATAAATAATTTATACATCAAATAAATGCCTTAAACATTTACAGTCATAATATTGTCTTATTTTCATAAAAACCAAAATTTTATGAGTTCAGTCAGTTTGTTTTTACTACAAAATGTCTTAAAAAAAACAATCATATATTGTTTACTAAAACTGGACAAATATCAGATGGGTAGAAAATGCCTTTAACATGTCATTAAAACATTTCATCAATTGACCCATTAAGATCCAGTTATTATTTTTTATTTACACTAATAAATTTATTGTCAAAAAGATTCTATTGAAAAATTTTATATTTTTCAATTCTTTTCAGTAAAAACAATTAATAAAATTAAAAATATTAATAAAATATTTTTTATAAGAAAAAGCCTGTAGAACCCATGACTTATTTTTTATATGAAAAGGTTTCTTACACAAAATAATAGATATTATTTATATATTTATCTGTTTTTCAGATTCTATGGACTTTTCCTTAAACTAAAATTCTCAAATTCTCCAAACTGTTTATTAGATAAAAGTTCATATATCCCAAAAAAAGCCTTTCTTTGAAAGAAAAATTTATAGATTCTGAAGACTTTTTATCATGAAAATAACTTAGATTCTAAGGACTTTTTCTAGTAGAAATATTCTTAAATTTAAAGAACTTTTCCTTTAAGAAATTTTCTTAGATTAGAAATCATATAATAATAATCCAGGAATCATAATATAGTTATGAGGGACCATAATATGATAATATTTTGAGCATACTATGATTACGTGCGATCATATTATAATAAATTCAATATAACATGTTTTTTAGGACCATAATATGGTAATTTTTTGAATCATAATATAACTGTAGGGACCACCATATTATGGTAAAAATATGGTTATTTTATTATCATAATATGATAACCATATTATGGTTGGCATCCAAAAATATATGATGCTCTTCGAATATGTTTGCCCTGCACTGGAAGTTGATGAACTCCTGAAATTAAAACTTAAAATTCAAACATCCACTACAAACAGGTTAAACAAATTTATTTAAAGAGGAAAATCCTTGCAACAAAATAACTCAATTTTATTCTTTAAATATATTCCCATATACTCGTATATAACATGCAAATGTTATATACGAGTATATGGGATAACAACCCTGAAGGAAATGTCGTTAGTGAAACTGTACTGATTCACTATTGACTTTGTCACCAGTACTACTGACTAATTATGCCCCAGCCAACGCTTTCTGCTGTAGACATGTAACATGTGCGTGTCATTGCGAATCTACACAACTATTGGAACCAGATATTCAATAGTAATTCTAGTCTACACTTTTGGAACTTTTTACTTGATTTCTACACTAGGAAGGAAATAATATTAAACAGGTGCATTTATTTTGTTTTATATTTTATTAATAAAATTTTTTTTATAAATTTCATTTAAGTAAAAAAAAAAATTCGTGCAAATTTAATTTCGGAGTAGACAAATCTTTAAAAGACTGCAAAAAATCATCCACAGGCTCCGTAAAATCTTTATTAGGCTCCATAAAATCTCTAGAGTTGCAACTTTCACTAAAAATTGTTGCCTCTTTGTCGTTATTTTTATACAAAATTGATTGTTTTTTCACAAGTTTTTTGTAATTTCTTTTGCTCATTATATATTTTGTTCAAATTTGTATATTTAACTTTTAAATTCATTTTTCTTTATATTTTTATTAAAAACTTTAATTTTGCATGCAGCTTTGCGCATGTAAATTAAAAAAAAAAAAAACAATAAAAAATCAAGAACAAGCACAGCTTTGCAGCTGCAAAAAAGGAATGTAAAAAGTATAGACGCTTTGTGGACATGTCACCAAAAAGTCACCCAAAATAGTCGACAAAAGTGGTGACTTGTAGACACTTGACCCCAGGCTTCCCACAGGGAAATTATCAGGATTTTCTAAATGATTTCAAAATTCTAATGAAAGCGTCACATCTCTGACATAGTACATGAAGTCCCACAGAAACGTATACGAGTAAAATAATAATGTCTATAATTATCATTTTGTTTGTTATATATTAACAGCAAAAAAAAGTGATTCTTAAGGAATAAATTTTTCATTGATTCTAAAGTATCGTTTAGTTCTGATTTTTCTCTTTTAAGGCAGTTCTTTTTCCCAACTTATAAAAATGTGATTTTTAATGAAATTTAACACTTTTCAAATCTATGACGCTACGAAAAGCAAAAAATTTATTGTAGTAAAATTTGCAAGAATTTGGAATAGAGATACATAAGGCCCGATTGCTGAATTTCTCGCTAAGCTTTGACGAACAGTAAAACTCAAACGTTATATAGGAAACAACAACAAATGTGTCAGTTAAACTCCCATGTAGAAGCTAACGGGAGATTGTGAAAATGAGGCTAAGGCCCAATTACTGATGTCCTGTAGAAATCTTCAATTCAAAATTTATTTGGGAAGAACAAAAGATCCCATTTTTTACTAAACCACACTCAGAATATTATGTAGTTAACTGTTTGTAGTTTAATAAAAAAGTTTTCCGTTCCATTTAAAAATAAAGGAAGATACATTTATTTTTCAAAGAAACATCTATATTAACTTTTTTATACATTTATTCGAAATAATTTACTATCATTTACCGATATTTTTCAGTTTCATTTATTTTTTTCATTTGTTTAAAATTTAAAAAAAATTTACCCACAAAACGGAAACTTGTGGTTTATTTGTGTCCGTAACAGTTATTACAAATTTAAATTTTGTTTGCTGTATGTTTCAAAAAAAATATTAAAAAAATTTCAATTTGTTTTTTTATTTAAATTGGTTGTATATATACAAAATTTTTCAATACAATTTACAAGAACTTCATAAACACACATACATATCCAAATACATTCACACAAAAAGTGTTTATAGCTATGTATACATACATTTTGTACTGTACGAGTATATTAAAAAAAAAAACAAAAAATACAAAAACGGAAATAATTTCAAATAAATGAAAAAAACATTTATTTTTTAAGGATTTGTGGGTAAAATTTTGACATTTATTTTAACTGATTATATCAGTTGCTTCTTACGGATGTGTTAGTTGATTAATCAACATTTAAAAATAAATAACAAATGACATTTAATTTAAATGAAAATTAAGTAGACCGGTTTTTAAATGAAATATCATTTCTTTTAAATGATATTTTCAGTTATTTTAACTTACAAACTTTTTTAAGTGCATAAGAAGGGCTTTAGATGCAATGAAAAAGGATCATAAAAGAAAACTTCCACTCTATGACGACCCTATGTAAAAATCATTGGTTCCGATCCAAATTTTCATAACACCGGAATCAAAATCACTGCTTCTTTTTCTCTTCTTTTGCTACTTTTTTTTTGCTGGGTATATGCAAGTTTTTCATTTTAATATTTATTTATTTTTTTTTTCATCTACCTTTGTTGTTATTTAAATGAAGGTTTTACATGTCCTACACAATAAATGAGTGTATGATAGATAATTTGCCTAACTACTAACATCGCTAGCATTTCTATAAAAGATACCAATACTGTCGTCATACATTTATATTTGTTAAAATGCGTATATAACATTCATGTGTGTCATTCAACAACATATCTGACTGATGTGAGTGTTAATTTCTTTTTCTATTTGTTGTTTTCATATGCTTTATGGCATGTTATAATTTCAGTCTCACCCAAATAAAAAGAAAGTAAAATACACTGGAAAATATTAAGGGTATAAATGATAAAAATATTTAATACATTTGCTGAAGCCGATAAAAATATTAAATAATTTTAATATAAATCCTAAAGTCTTTTTTGCAGCCCTTATTATTTATTTTATAACCATAATTCTTAGCAGCATATTATTTAATTCTAAAAATATTTTCAAACTAACGTAATACCTTACAAATAATTTGGGTCACTAAAAGTTAGCAAAACTTAAAAATACAATTCTAATGAAAGATAACATGTAATGTCAAGGTTATAACCATAAAAGTACAATGCAATAAAATCATTACATATTATCCCGCAATGAAGTGTCTCATCAATCACGATTGTATTATTATTCAACCAATACAGGGTGGCGCAAAAATAACCTTCCGATGTTTTTTGGCTGTAATTTAAAAAAAAAAAAAATTAAAAACTTTGATTCTTCTTGTGGATTATTTTTATTTGGTCTTTTAATTTTTTTTACATCAAGTCGAGAACATGATGTCATGTAAATGGCCGCCGCCACAGTTGATTGTCATTTGAGCCCTTTTTATGGCATTTTCCATCACTTTGGCCAAAACTTCCGGCAATAGGTCTTCACATTCTTGACGGATATTGTCTTTAAGAGCTGCAAGAGTCTGAGGCTTGTTGACATAAACCCGCGACTTTAAAAAGCCCCACAAAAAGAAGTCTGGAGCGGTCAAATCAGGCGATCTTGCTGGCCAGTGCAAATCGCCAAAACGGGATATTAGGCGCCCGGGAAATGCATCCTTCAGCATATCGGTTGTGGCACGTGCAGGGTGTGGCGTTGCACCGTCCTGTTGGAACCACATGTTTTCCAATCCTAATTCATTAAGTTGCGGCAAAAACAACTCGTTGATCATTGCTCTGAAGCGCTCACCATTCACAGTAACCGTTTGGCCCGCGACGTCTTCGAAGAAAAAAGGTCCGATGACTCCTCCAGCGAAAACAGCATACCATACAGTGACTTTGAGCGGGTGTAATGGCTCTCCGTGGGTTACACGCGGATTTTCAGTGCCCCAGAAGCGTAAATTTTGCTTATTTACGTACCCGCTAAGATGGAAATGGGCCTCATCACTAATGATTATTTTTGATGAAAAATCATCTTCATTATTGCTCAAATAAATAATCACCAATATTCCGCGTTCTGGAGCAGTGTAGCGCAACATTGTTTATTAACGTGTATTTCGCATGTGTTTACTACACAAATGTCAAAACAGAACTGACATTAGGGGCCAATCGCAAAATTTATAGCATTTTCTGATAGGAGGATTACTTTTGCGCCACCTTGTATAAAAGTTATATTCTAATCGAAAGCTGACAAAAAATATATTTAATATATTTAGCATAACAATTTGTTGAACTGTATTATATATGTAGTATTTTTCATATCGTACAAATACAAAGTTAAACTAACATTCATATTCATATCATTTTATTACATATAAAATTTTTCTTTATATAAATATGTACATATGTATAACACTTTTACTTTTATGTATAACATGTCAACTGGTGCTTGTATTATATTGTAATATAGCTGTTATTGTTATGTCAAATATTATGGTATACAACAAATGTTAATGTTTTTATTGTAGTTAGTTTTATTTTATAAATTTTCGCTGATAAAGTTAACAAAATGTAATATTTTTGTGCAGTGGCGCAACCTATTAAGGGACCTCGCGGGCATGAGCCAGAAATTTTTATTGTGTTACTTTGGAGAAAGTGTTTGATAAATATTATGTAGCGCCAATATTTAATACAAATTCGAATCCGATTATTAATCAGTTAGTAGTTCTGTGAGTATACGTATTCCCAGCAAAATAAAATGGATGTTATTCTTTACGAATCTCTTTTTCAGAACATCCAAAGAAGTTAATAGTGCAAATTTTTCCATTTGTAAGAAGTCATTTTAAACAACTTCCAAAATGTTGACCAACTAAATGATAAAATTATTTAGTTTTTCCATAAATTGTTAATTCCTGCAGTCATTAAATGCCTTATTGAAAATATATTTTGCATACCAGTGATATTCACTTTGTCCTGGTCGGAATAATAATTCTTGGCGTGTTCAAAATCACATTTATAACTTTAAAACTAAGCCACTCCCTATATTTATTTTGTAGTCCCTATATTTAACAACTTCCGTAAACTAATGAAAAAGTCCATCTGCTCATCGATTTTTCATAGCACCGAAACAAACTACTTCCTCCCAATGACACCCCAATGTTAAAATCATTAATGATTCACCGAAATTTTCACAACTTCGTGTTCAGTAGATGTAGTGTTTAACTACTTCTTCCTCAGCTCTTATTTTGCTGGGTTATATTAATTATGCGTTTAGGTGGCCCTAATATAAAAAGAAAAATATCAAAAATATACTAAGTGCATTTTATTAAGAAAGTAACTTTTAATGAAACAGTAAATTTTATTTAAAAAGTACCTTTTATTAAAAAGTAGAATTTATTAAAAAAAAAGTACCTTTTATTAAAAAGTAGAATTTAATAAAAAAAAAAAGTACCTTCTATTTAAAAGCACCTTTTGTTAAAAAAGTACCTTTTATTAAAAAAGTACCTTGTATTAAAAAAGTATCTTGTATTAAAAAAGTAGCTTTCATTAAAACAGAAGCTTTTGTTAAAAAAATACCTTTTATAAAAAAAGGACCTTTTATTAAAAAAGTACCTTTAATTAAAAAAGTACCTTTTATTAAAAAGTACATTTTATTAAAAAAGTACCTTTTATTAAAAAAGTTCCTTTTATTAAAAAAGTACCCTTTATTAAAAAGTACTTTTTATTAAAAAATTAGCTTTTATTGAAAAAGTTCCTTTCATTAAAAAGGTATATTTTATTAAAAAAAGTACCTGTTATTAAAAAAAATGCCTTTTAATTAAAACAATTACCTTTTATTAAAAAAGTACCTTTTATTAAAAAAAGTACCTTTTATTTAAAAAGTACATTTGATAAAAAAAAAAGTACCTTTTATTAAAAAAGTACTTTTAACCACAAATAAACTACTTCTAAGTAAAGAAGCACATTTGAAAGTACGCTCAGAATATTATGTAGTTTACTGTTTGTAGTTTAGTAAAAAAGTTGCGCGTTTAATTTAAAAAAAAGGAACATACATTTATTTTTCAAAGAAATATCTATTTTAACTTATTTATACATTTGTTCAAAATAATTTACTATCATTTACCGATTTTTTTCAGTTTCATTTATTTTTTCATTTGTTTGGAATTTAATCAAAATTTACCCACAAAACGGATATTTGTGGTTTGCTTGTTAAAAAAAAAAATATTCAAAAAATTTTAATTTGTTTTTTTTTATTTAAATTGGTTGTATATATACAAAATTTTTCAATTAAATTACAAGAACTTCATAAACACATAGACATACACAAACATATTCACACAAAAAGTGTCTATAGCTTTGCATACATACATTTTGTATTGTACGAGTATATTAAAAAAAATACAAAAAGGGAAACAATTTCAAATAAATGATAAAAACATTTATTTTTTAAGGAATTGGTAGGTCAAATTTTGACTATTATTTTAACTGATTATATCATTTGTTTCTTGCAGATGTGTCAGTTGTTTATTCAACATTTAAAAATAAATAAAAAAAAGCATTTAATTTAAATAAAGATTAAGAAGATCGGTTTTTAAATGAAATATCATTTCTAGTAAATGACATTTTCTGTTATTTTAACTCACAAATTTTTTTAAGTGTACTAAAATATATTAATATTGATTTGAGATTTCAAAAATATTTTTGCTTTAATTATTGTTTTTCCAATCAGAAGATTTCTTCGCAGAAAGTAAATTTTTAGTGTAGAAATTCATGATTTTGCGAATGATTTTTTTATATTTTATGTATTCTGTCCCACTGTAAAAAAAAGTATGTTTTATCCATTTATTGAATAAAAATAAGACGTACTTGTCTGTAGTTTTTATTTTTTCATTTTCATTTCTATATTATTTAAACAAATTTATTTTTAGCAAAACTAGTTAAGTATTATAAATTCGTGCTTCTTAGATTATTACACTAATTTACAAAACAAAAAAACAGAAACATTTCTTTAAAAAAACTAATAATAATTTTTTTTGGCACTTTATTGATTATAACTTTAATATTTATCGTTTGATTTACTTGACAATACTAAATAATATATATTTCGAGTATATATTTGTAGACTAGTGTTGTTTATATTATATTCTTTATTATTTCTATTCATACCAACCACTTGTGTCTTCATATTTTGTGTGTTGTTGTTGTTATTTCACTTTGCAAAAAATATAATAAAATGAAGAAAAATTTATAATATTATTATATTTATTATGCAAAATTTATTGTTTGAGAATAAAAAAAAATGGAAAAAAGGCTTTTAGCTTGTTATTAATATTTTATTTATATAAATATAGTATTTTCTTAAAAATACTCATAACATTTTTCTCCTGTTCACATAAATTCTTTAAAAAATTCAAAGAAAATCTATTCAGTTAAAACATAGAGAGAAAAATCAATTATGACTATGAACATCATTAAAGTAAATATGATTTAAGTTAAACTAAACTTTTCCGTATTTAAATTAATATATCAACATGTTATATTTTGCTTTCGTATTTTAAAAATAAGCAAAAATATATTTAAATTAATAATAAAATAAACTTAGTTTGATTTCAAAGCTGTTGCTATTTAAAACAATTTTGTTTCTGCTTAATTTTAAACTAATTTTTTCTATGTGAATATTTTGATTAAATGCTGTTGAAACTGTTAAATATTATGAAATATTATTTAACAGAAAGTGGTAATAGTTTTAAAGTTCTAGGATTTTTTTTTAACAATGCTTACATGTTGGCAATATTTTATAAATATTAACAAGGAAACCTATTAATTTCTTAGGCTACGATCAATTTTCCTTTTTCAATGAAGTTTTTTTTATCCTAGAATCTGTCAAATTAAATAAAAAATATAAATGAAGAGAAAATTCCTGGACAAATGTGTGGCTTAAGCTATATTTATTCAATAATATAACACCAATACTGAGTTATCCTAAACGTATGAGTGATATTTAATTAAGTATGGGTATGTATCAGAGAACTGCAAAATCAACTTTTTTCTTGATTTAATCATACACAAAAATTCTTGTTCACATTTAATAACTCAACAAAATTCACTGTAGAATAAAATCAGCATCATGTTACTGAAAGCGTAATTGGGATCAGTTTGAATCATCTGTCGACTAAGTTTTATGCAAATGTAATCACTCAACAAAAAGTCAGCGTTGAATAAATCAGAAAAAACAACAAACAACGCGTATGAGTGTAATCATAATCAATACAAAATAGAAACACATTTCATAAATGTACATTAGGGTGGAACTTAAATCCGCTTTTTTAGAATTTTTATTAGTAATACAATACTAAAAATATTCTTCTTTGTGAAATAAAAATATTTTTATGGAAAAAAAATTTAGGTCGATATCTCAGGCTTGCCTAATACGGAAAAATTTAAATATTGTCTAATTTTTTTTTTTTCATCTATTTTGATTGGAAAATTAGGTAATATTTAACTTTAACCGGATTGGGAGAGCATGAGATATCGACCTAAATTAAAAACAAAAAATTTCACAAAGAACAATATTTTTGGTATTGCTAATAAAAATTCTAAAAAAATGGATTTTAGACCCACCCTAATTTATGAAATGTGTTTCTACAAAACCACCCCCTTTTTATAGATAAGAAACTATTTTGTTTTAATTATGAATACACACATACGCTTTATTTATTGCTTTTTCTGATTTATTCTACATCAAAATAATTATTGTTGACTCAAACGAACAGAATAAAATCAATGGTAAAAAACGGCCGATGATTATAAATCAGTGACAAAACAATTTGCACGTCGTTAGATTGATTTAAAATCATCAACAAATATGTGTGTTGGAGTATATTCAACGTTTGAACGCAAACACATGTTTATTCTTGTGTTGATTGCGTATGAACGTTTTGCAATCAGCATTTGCAGTTCTCTGGTATGTATGTGTTTTCACATTGTTAAGCAAATTGTTTGACTCATAACTTTGACTTTAACTTGGGAGTTTATTCATGGATTTTTAAACATATCTTGTGTCATTTGTTATGTTGCAAAAGAAGCAAAAGATTTTATAAATATTAAAATTTAATTAAACTTAAGAACTAACCTGATTTGAAAATATAAAAGCATTTAAAACTTAATAAAAATAAATCTAGTACCAAAAGCTTCAATATAACATAAAATATCGTAGTTTTTCAAAATATTTAATATTATATATAAACCATTAATACATTAAATATATGTATTTCCTCTTGTATATTTTAAGTATTGCTGCCACCTACAGGTTTTTGTGTATTAATGAAAATCTTTGTTAACACAGTCTAGACAAAATATTTATATTTTATGACAGGTTTTAACAAGATAAAAGCAGGTAAAATGTGCAATTAATATTAATATGAACAATATGAAAAAGAATTAGGAAAACTTAACTTTGAACTACACAACAAAGCATTCAATATAAGAGATAATTGAAAATATTTCACTTCTTCTTATATGAACTACACTGTGTAACAATAGTTGTGGCTGTGTAAATAATAAACATTCATTTGTTTAATTTTTTTTTTATTCCATACTAAAGCCTAATTTTACTTCATCATGTTTGTGTTAAACTTTATAGATTTTTTTTCTAATGTAATGGTTCATAAATATGATTAAGCTGTTTGATAAAAATGTAAATTAATGATACACTTAAAATAGTTTGTAAGTTAAAATAACAGAAAATGTCATTTAAAAGAAATGATATTTCATGTAAAAACCGTTCTACTTAATTTTCATTTAAATTAAATGCCTTTTGTTATTTATTTTTAAATATTGATTAATCAACTGACATATCCGTAAGAAACAAAGGATATAATCAAGTAAAATAAATGTCAAAATTTTACCTACCAATCCTTAAAAAATAAATGTTTTTTTTTTAATTTATTTGAAATTGTCCTTTTTGTATTTTTTTTAATATACTCGTACAATACGAAATGTATGTATGCATAGCTAGAGACACTTTTTGTGTGAATGTGTTTGTGTATGTCTGTGTGTTTATGAAGTTCTTGTAATCTGTATTGAAAAATTGTATATATATACAACCAATTTAAATAAAAATAAATTTTTTGAATATATTTTTTTTTTTGAAACAGACAGCAAACAATATTTAAATTTGTAATAACTTTTACGGACACAAATAAACCACAAGTTTCCGTTTTGTGGGTAAATTTTTATTAAATTTCAAACAAAGGAAAACAAATAAATAAAACTAAAAAAAAATGGTAAATGATCGTAAATTATTTCGAATAAATGTATAAAAAAGTTAATATAGATATATCTTTGAAAAATAAATGTATGTTCCTTTATTTTTAAATGGAACGGAAAACTTTTTTATTAAACTACAAACAGTTAACTACCTAATATTCTGAGTGTATGATACTTCATATTTATGAAACCTTTCTTAAATATAATGAAATATTTTTAAAAAATGTTAATTAAGTTTTTTGTTTTTATTAATAATCATATAATTACAAGTTATATCCTATCGGCTCGTTGTAGCAAAAACAGACCAAAAACTCAGGTGGGAATTGAACCCACAACCTCCGCACTGATAAGCTAGCATGCTACCAGATAGGCTACCGGGGCGCTTAGAAAATGTTAACTAAGTTTTAGAAAATTCTTCTTTATATTTATGAAGAAGCTCGCTGGTTTAATAGAACGCGGTCGAATAAAAATTGCACGGAATCTGCAGGATGCCATAGGGTATCACTGACGGGGAATAGGTCAACGGGTATGCACATGCCATTAAAGGCGTATTTTTAACCCATTTTTACCACGCTTTAATTAAATATTGGAAAAACTATCTCTTAAGTAAATAACCCCATACCCCACGGAAATTATATGTATTTTTAATTTTAGATTTCTTGGTGATGGTTTTTTGCGGCATACTAAAAAAAAGATTTTTTCCCCATCCGTAAAAAAATTCCAAAAATCCCCTTACTACATTAGATGAGTAACCAACATGCCAAATTTTATGTTCCTATCTCCAGCAAATGGGCTGGGTGATCTAGAGGCACTTTTCCCTATTAATCCTAATTTTTGTCCTCATGTTTTTAGATATTTTAAAAAGTTTATTGTACTTAATTAGCCCATACTCTGCTGTAATAATATATTTCAAACTTTAGATTTCTAGCTGAAGGAAGTTTAGCAGGGCATTAGGATAGTCACAATTCTCCTATTTGCTTTATCCCGTTAACACTTTTAGGGTGTCCCAAGAAGAACGCCATTTTTAAATCTGGCAACATTCAAAGTGTCATTGTTTGACATTTGAACAATTGTTATTGTTTGCTAGTAGAAGGTACGAGGTTAGTAAAAATGGAGCGCTACGCGAATGAACAACGCATTCTCATTGTGAAATTGTTTTACCAAAATGGTGAAAGTTTTGCGGCTACAGTTCGCAAATTGCGATCAATTTGGGGTCACAATAATGCTCCAAAAGAGTCAACTGTAAAGAGATTAATGGATAAATTTGCCGAAACTGGGTCTGTTAGTGATGTAAAGACAACAACGCGCCATCGACCAGGTCGATCGACCGAAAATGTCGCAGTTGTACGTGATGATGTCGCTCAAACTCCATCCACCTCAATTCGACACCGAGCTCAGCAAATTGGTGTCTCCAAATCCACTTTGCAGCGAATTTTGACGAAAGATTTGCATCTTCATGCATACAAAGTTCAATTGACTCAGGAACTGAAGCCAGCTGACCATGGACAGCGAAGGGAGATCGTTAATTGGGTATTGGAGAGACAACATGAAAATGCTGATTTTGCCGATAAAATCATCTTCAGTGACGAGGCCCATTTTCATCTTGATGGCTTCGTCAATAGGCAGAATTGTCGCATTTAGGGTGAGGAAAATCCTCGAGTGATTCACGAGAAGCAAATGCATCCTCAACGTGTCACTGTGTGGTGTGGTTTTTGGGCTGGAGGAATCATTGGACCTTTTTTTTATGAAAATGAGGCAGGTCAAGCGCAAACAGTCAATGGTGTTCGGTATCGTGAAATGATAACCAGTTTTTTCTTGCCTAGAATTGAAGAAATGAATGTGGAGGGCATGTGGTTCCAACAAGACGGCGCCACATGTCATACAGCCAGAGAAACAAATCAATTGCTGCATCAGTCATTTCCCGGTCGTGTTATTTCGCGTTTTGGAGATCAGAATTGGCCGCCTAGATCGTGCGATTTAACACCATTAGATTTTTTTCTTTGGGGTTTTTTGAAGTCGATGGTTTACGCGAATAAGCCGACGACGACTCAAGCCTTAAAAGAGGAAATTGGACGCTGCATTAATGAAATACCGCAGCATTCATGCAAAACGGTCATTGAAAATTTCATTAAAAGATCGCGTGCATGCCACCAAAGCCGCGGCGGCCATCTGCAAGATATATTGTTCCATACATAACCTCATTCTGTCTACTTTACGATATAATAAAGTTTCACGATTTTTTTTTAAATATCTGTGTTTTATTTAAAATTTAAAAATTGCGTTCTTCTTGGGACACCCCAGGCTGTCTAAAAGGGACCAGATATTTCTCACTGTAGCGATGTTGACTGATCTATTTGTTTACAATTTTATTGGAGATTGCAAAAATTATCTCTTTACGCCATTATACACAGAAAAAATTATCGCCAAAAAATTTAAATTAAATTTTTTTTAATTGTTTGTTCATTTTCAATAAAAAGTTAAATCATATCAATTAAATTAAAGTCGTATTATTTTAACTTTTATAGCAGATATTTAAATTGCAAAATTGCATCTTAAACCCCTAAACAAATAAAACATATTTATTTAAAATATTTTTAACCGTACGCTTTGTTTAAATTTACAAAAACAACATAGTGTATGTAGTGTTTTTATGGATCATAGTGTATACACAACAGTGTCTTTTGATTTGAAAATTTATTGATAAAACAAATTAAATTTTTCTTAAAATATATCTTAATACCCTAACCGAGCACTAGCAACAATGGCTTTTGGCTCGTTGTAGCGAAAACAGACCAGAGCCTCTAGTGGGAATCGAACCCACGACCCCCGCACTGATAAGCTAGCACGCTACCAACTAGCCTACCGGGGCGCTCAATTTAGCTATTTCTGCTAAATAAATGACGTATTGGTTTTAATGCAGAGCTTAATAATTATTTTATTGAATATTATTATTTTTATGAATCTATAAATAAATTAAAATCTTTTCATATCAATGATTCAATTTTGACTCGATTGAATACTTTGTTTTGTGATTCTGTTGGCGAACGATTTTTGGTTATATGATTTGTTAAAATTTTATCAATTTGATTGATTCTATTAAAAGTAGCAACAAAAATCAAATTGATTCTCTGAATTTGATATGATTTAAATAAAGTATAAAATTATTCAAACAATGAACGGAATTTTGCAAATCGAAAATTGACTCAGATTTAAAAATTAAATAAATGTTTTTAAAGGTATATTTTAAAATTAAAAAAAAAAGTTGTTAAAATTTGTATTTGTTAAAATTTTAATCACCCTTTTTTCTAGAAAATTTGTTTTTAATTTTTAGCAAATGATATCTGCAAAAAATCTTTTTAGAAAAAAGAAAAATTTGATTATTTAACAACTTGTTAAGTATTTTTAGGAATTTCAACTTTGAAAATGGGAACATGAGAACAAACTATTTTTGGCAACACTTCTGCGGATACGCATGTACCAGTTGTTATAAAGTTGGTACCGTAGTATTTTTTTGTGGTGCTATTGAAACCTCAACAGTACTATGGTACTCCTATGAACTATTTGGTACAAAATATTTTGAAATTTGCATGCGTTGATGAATTACACACAAACATATGTATATTTGATAAATTAAAAAATAAAAATATTGAAAATTTGATTATAATTTTTATTGATTTGAATCTGAAATTTGAATCAAAAATTTTATTTTAATTGATTTGTTGATGCAAATTTTAATTAAAAAGTTCATTAAAGTTTTAATTGATTTTTGCTTAGAACAGTAATTAAAGTTTTTATTGATAAATTGCAAATTTAATTGATATGATTAAAAAAACAATTGAAAAATTTCAATTAATTTTAACAAACAAAATAATTGATATAACAAATTGTTTTGCTGATCCAAATTCAATTAAACTTTTTATTGTAATTACAAATATTTTAATTGAAACTCGATTTTAGTTTTTTCTGTGTACACATAATTTAAATTTCAAATTTCTATCCTAAGTAGTTTGAACCTCCCCGTAAAAATTTCAGAAGAACTTTTGTACTGGTTTGGGAGTCTTATTTCTAACTGTATTGACTAAACAACCATGAAATTTGACAGCCATAAAATTTTACCATACCCACACAACGCCAAATCCATTTGGTACTTTTACTGATCTTATATATTCGTCCAGTTTGAGTATCTTTCAAGCCCAAAACCATGATCTTCCTTTATTTTGCAAATTTTTATTTGATATTTAGCCTGAAAAAAATATATTCTCTAAAAAGTCTTTAAATAAAATTTCTTAAAATACAATTAAACATTTTGAAATGTTGCTTTGCGTAATGATATTTTCCGTAGAAAAATAGCCACAGTATACATTTTCATACATTTGCAAGCCCTAATGAACCACAAATTGCGTCTTCATATTTGGGAAAACGTTTCTTGGTATCGTTATATTTAAATGTGTGTTTTTGATTTGTAATTGTATGTGTGGTTGTCGTGTTGTATATAGCTACAACAAGGAAGACACAACAATTTACATACTTTTTCAAATTATTGCTACAGTTTAATTTTATGCCACGTTACACATGTAACATTGTCAATCAATCACTGATAGTCAAAACTAGCGGTACATATTAACAAAAGCTAAATTCTCCAATTTGTGTGAAATTTTACCTTAGGGTTAGTCCTCATGAGATTGGAGGGAAAAAATCGGTAATCAATGGCCCCAAATGATTTTCTTTTAAGACACCACAATTAACTGTAGTAATTTTTTGTATTTTTACAAACAGTGTATTTAATTTTAAGGCCTCGGTTTATAGTTATTTTATATTCTTATTAACTTTTATATATAAAACCAACTAAGAATCGTAAAAATGTTCCAATAGTTCTGATTTCCGAACATTTGATACTTTTTTGTTCTTCTTGTTTCAAAAATATGTATCTGCTTTAACCAAATAACTGTACTAACTGATACACAAAACATGGCCCAGATTATACTGCTGAAAATGGGAAGGAAGACGTCCTCTAAGATGGGTTTTTATAAAATTCCTACACGGTGAGGCAAACAGTACTTCCCCTTAACGTCCTGTTTAAGCCTCTTTGGCGAGAAGTTTTCCCTGGAGTATAGTCTAACTCACTGAAGTATCCTTTGTAGCTTTCGAAAGGAACGTGAATTTTAACAGGTCAGTGGCTAAAATGGGAATTAGAAATTAGAAAGACTACCTGGACTTACGTCCAGGCCAATTTGAATTTTAAAATATGTGTTCCTCGGATTATTCGCTAGGATCAGGGTAAAAAAAAAAGGTTCAAAAAGGGAAATTCTACCGCCCCCCCCCCCTTAATGGCATTAGCTAGAAGTAAGGTGCGTATCAAAACTATAGGACACTAAAAAAGAGATTGTTTGGATACTCCTCTAATCCGTATTGATTTGTAATTGGACTAATGTTCTGATTTAAAAAAAGAGAGTAAGAAATTCACTCCGTTTCATATGTACCGTTAGTTTGGGTTTCAGTGATCTTTTTAATGCTTAGTTGCACTCATAATAAAAAGTATTGTCCACATCATAAGGCGGAACGCCTTTAATTTGCGTCAAATAATTTGGATACCGGTTGGGACTCAGTATGTAAAAAAAAATAAATTTTTTGAATTATTTTTATTTTTTTTTTTTTTATAAAAAGTTATATTTTCTGACCAAAAGAAGTAAAATTTAGATGGACCAGACGGATCCAGATGATATTGGCTTGATTTAAGAAACCCACCAAAACCACACATTACCAAATAATGTGTAAAGTAATGTGTAGCCATAGGGGCTCATGGATTACTTTGCACCTTACTTCATTGATGAAATTTACAGGCGATGAGCCTCAAAGTATTGTATATTCCCATTACTTTAGAGGTGATAATGTAAGGGGTTACTTATATGGTTACGATAATGGAAAAAGTAATGTGTCTAAAAATAGATTTTTAAAAAAGAGGAATTCTTTTTAAAAAAATTATGACAAATATTTTTAACGTTATTAAAAATAATGTGGTCATGATGGGAATCGAACCAGGGAACCAGGGGTTGCCAGCCAAGAACTCTACCCACTTAGCTATCGACGCATATAGTATTTGATTGCTTTAAACTTAAATGAATTGTTACGCTTCATTTTTTCGCTAGTGTTGTCAAAACAATCATACATTACCCTTTTGCTTACAAAAAAACACAAAGTAATGTATCTAAAAATAGATTTTCAAAATATTCCAATTTTTACTTTACATTTATAAATCATATATTACGTAATCAATAATGAGTAACTTATTACTTTATGCTTGCAAATAATGAAAAAGGTAACGAGCTATCATTACAAGGTAATGCATGAGAATATCGCACGCATTACCAAAGTTTTGCTGGGAAGGAACCACTAATATTTTCCAAGAGAAACTTTGGTGGTGGTTCTGTCATAGTATGACATTACATTGAGGTATTGGAGAGAAACCTGCTGCCATTTTTAGAGGAAAATAGGGAACGACCTCATATTTTTATGCCAGATAATGCAGCTATCCATACAAACAAACTCGGTTTTTGATATGTGCTCCGTTTAGGTTATGGACTGGCCAGCGTGCTCAGCTGACCTAAGCCCCAACGAGAATATCTGGGGGGGAATACTGGCTAGACGTGTTTACGTGGAAAATACCATATATGATTCGGTTGCAGAACTAAAGAACGCCATTTTAAGGGAGTGGAATAAGATCGAACCAAACATTTTAAAAAATCTCTTCAACTCAATGCCAAAAAGATTATTTGAAGTTGGAAAAGCAAAAAGGACCACATTGATTACTTAAATTCCACAAAAAAAATGTTTTTGAAAATAAAAAATGTAGTATCGTATAATTTTAATACGGTTGGAAGCATCCAGAAAACTGACTTTTTATACTGATTTTAACGGCAGAGATTGAAAGCAAATTGTTTAACTCACAATCTTTTTTTTTTTTTTGTTTCGCTCATAATATTATATTCTCCCACTATGCATATGAACTTCTCTTTGATTATAGACTCTTATCGATTTTAAGAGATGCCAGAGTATATTTTTTTTTTTTAATTTTTTTGATACGCACACCTTATGTGAAATATGTGTTATCCGCAGTATAAGCTAATTTACTGATAAGATACATTTTGGAATTTTATGCCATAAATGTGTTAAAAATAGGTATTCTATAATAGGGATTTTGGACATTTCTTAGGGGAGTGGCCTGCTATAAACCCGTTTGGCTAGAAACCTAATATTTATCAGCTAATTCAGTGAATATTCAAGTTGTAAAAATGTCGAAATCGAAACATTCACTACAAAAAGGTCAAGCAAATATATTTAAAGAGGAGAAACCTTAAAAAAATTTTAGTTTTCTTCTTCTCAATATACAGGTTGGTTAAAAAATTCCTGCGCTCACCAAGAGATGACACTGCTAGCTCCAAACTTTTTTTTTCTCAAGTTGGTATAACTGTCCTGAGAATACATGCAATGTTGCAAGTCATTCTGTCAATTCTTTCTTTGTTTACAAGTCATTTGAAGTTGACGTGTCATTGATTTTTTTTAATATGGAAACAATTGAATATCGTGCAGTCATTAGATTCTTTGTTTTGAAGGGTTTAAAAGCAAAGGAAATTTATGAACAATTATTAGAAGTGTATAAGGAGTCCTCACCTTTAAAACGCACCGTTGAATTTTGGGCTAGTGAATTTAAACGTGATCGTACCAGCCTTAAAGACGATCCACGCGAAGGACGACCAAAAACTGCAACCACAGCAGAAATCATTGAGCAGGTACATAATATGGTTAGTGAAGATCCAAGTTTGACTAAGCGTGAAATTGCTAATGTCATAGGCATCTCAGAGGAACGAGTACGCCATATTTTACATGAAGAATTACATATGAAAAAAATGTTTGGAAAGTTAGTGCCGCACACATTAACAATTCAACAAAAACTGGATCGAAAACAAATTTCTCAGCGTAAAACAAATTTCTCTTGCGTCGTTTTATAACTATGGATGAGACTTGGATCTACCACCATGATCCTAAATTAAAACAAGAACGTTTACAGTGGACTGAAGCTGGTTGTTCAGCTCCAAAGCAGGTGAAGTCACAACGATCAGCAAAGAAGGTTATGGCATCAGTTTTTTGGGATGCAAAAGGAATTTTGTTGATTGATTATCTTCAGAAAGGTAAAACAATCAACTCTGAATATTATTGCAGCCTTTTGGATCAGCTGGATGAAAAAATTCGTGAGAAAAGACCTGGTTTAAAGAAGAAAAAAATCATTTTTCATCAAGACAATGCACCTGCTCACAAAAGTATTTTGACGATGGCTAAATTCAAAGAATTAAAGTACGAATTGCTGGAACATCCACCGTATTTACCAGATTTGGCTCCCAGTGACTACTATCTCTTCATAAATATCAAACAATTCATCGAATGAAGAGGCCATAGCAGCCGTAGACGGTTATTTTGCAGAGCTTCTGGAAAACCATTATAAGGATGGGATAAAATTATTGGAAGATCATTGGAACAAGTGTATTGAGCTTCTAGGAGATTATATTGAATAAAAAAATATATTTCGCAACAAAAAGAGTATTCTTTCATTTCGAGCGCAGGAATTTTTCAACCAACCTGTAGACCGATATTTAAAAAAAATCGGTAACAAAGTATCGGGCTTTTAGGTTAGTTATATATATATTTTTTTTTATATTTTAAATAACAAAAATTTTGCTTATTTTAACTGTCCTTGTAAATGACAAGGATTTCTTTTTTTTTTTTTTTTTGCCAACAGCTAACTTATGCCATTCCAATTATATTTTTACATTCCATTCTATCTTCATAACTAACACCATCAGATGTTTCAACCACTACATTAAAATACTTGGTTATAGTTTTACTACGAACTTATTAGGAATGAGAAAATGAGCTGTAAGGATTTTATATGCACTTACCATAAACTACTGGCCACAAGGATATCTTGAATAAAATTGAAGGGAAAAAAAAGGAATTATACCAGAATTTTTAAGCACTTGTTTTCAATAAGACACTTTACAGCTGTTAGTTTATATCAAAACCTCAAGGATGCGTTTCTATGAGTTTCGTGTTGTAGGATTTTAGCCTAGAAAGAGAATAAACGGTGGTAAAATATCTATGTTAATATAAAATAATATAAATATTAAATGTTAAAATCTTACACAGTTTTTATTTATTTTTTATTTTAAACAGAAATATGCAAATTTTAATGGATACATATTTAAGCAGATAAAATTCTGCTTCGAATTTAAAGAGAGTCAAGTAAATATGCCATTAGTCGGCAATTTGATTTATTCTAGAAAACCTTTAAAAACTAAGTAAATAAAATATGATGTATCAAAGTATTGTTGAACATAATTTCAGAATTTATTAATGGGTTTAATAAAGGTTTATGTTTTTGATGAATTTTTACGCATTTAAAGAAAAGAAAAAATTGTTGCATATTGTGGGCTAAAAATTTTTATAAGTTATACTGTATAACAGAGTTAACGAATGCTTTTTATATAATTATAATTTTTTGTCTTGCTTCAATTGTTTCATTAATTAAATGACAAACCAAATTTCTATATAATTGGCAGAAAAGGACATTTTATTAACCAACATATATTAAATATGATTTCTACAATTACCATGGTTAGAAAAAAAAATATAAAATCTGCACCAAATTATATTTTTGTGAATGCAGCTTGATTGGAATTGATTAATTTGACAAACACTGAGAGAATTATTATATGTTTTTTATTTTTTTTTTTGCATTAAAGAAATTAATTTATTTCCCTCTTTAACGAAACTATCACAGCATGCAAAAACAAAAATCGAAAAATACTATACACAGATGGATCAAGAACTAGTACACAACCAGAAAAAAAAAGTTAGTAGACAAATTTGTAAACGGTTTTCAATCCCACTTTACTATTTTTGTACTGATTTTTAGTAAAAGAAATATTATTTAGCAAATCTTATTGCTATTTACATTTTACAAATTACAGAATTTTTACAGAATATTTACAAATTTTTGTTGCTAATTTCAGAAATAATTTTACAAATTTTTGAAAACCGATTTGCTAAAATTAGCAAAAAAAAATTACTAATTTTAAAAAGTCGATATTGAAGGAAATGTTATTTCTAATTAAACCTTACACCATCAAACTTAACTTCCTAGCAAAACCACACATTACCAAATAATTGGTAAAGTAATGTATAGCTATAGGGGCCGATGGATTACTTTACACCTTACTTCATATAATCGATGGTGGAGGGTATAATAATGTGGTCAAGATGGGAATTGAACCAGGGAACTCTGGTTCCCCAGCCAAGAACTCTACCCACTGAGCTATCGACGCATATAGTATTTGATTGATTTAAACTTAAATGAATTGTTACGCTTCGTTTTTTCGCTAGTGTTATCAAAACAAACATATATTACCCTTTTGCTTACAAAAAACCACAAAGTAATGTGTCTAAAAATAGATTTTCAAAAATATTTTAATTATTACTTTACATTTATAAATCATATATTACGTAATCAATAATCAGTAACTTATTACTTTATGCTTGCAAATAATGAAAAAGGTAACGAGCTATCATTACAAGGTAACGCATGAGAATATCGCACCCATTACCAAAGTTTTGCTGGGTTGCCTTAAAATGTTACATAGAATAAAAAAAAATGGATCGGAAGTGAATATACCGACTTATGTCTAAAAATAGGACATCCACTTAAAATAGCTCTAACAAGTTATTTTAGTTCAAAAATTAGCCCTAAAAACCTTAAGAGCAAAAAAAAATACTAAAATATTTTTCAAAATAGAAATTACCAAATTAAAACAAAATGATGAATTCGTTTATGTTTTTAAAATTTTTAAGCCTTTGATTTTTTTTTAATTTTGTCTAAAATATTATTTAAAAAAAAATAAAAAATTTGATGCTCGATAAAAAATATAAATTTAAAATTTTGTACTAATATTAATAATATTTAGTAAATTTTTTTTGCTGATTTTAGCAAACAGATTTTAAATTCCACTTTACAAAAAGTTTACTAAAATTTAGTAGCGGCAGCAATTTTTTTCTACAAATTTCATTGTACTACACGTCAATATTAAAATCAGTGATACCCAGCAAAACTTTGGTAATGATAGCTCGTTATCTTTTTCATTATTTGCAAGCATAAAGTTAAAAGTTACTGATTATTGATTACGTAAAACAGGGTGGTTAAATTTTAAGGGCCGATGTTAAATGTGAACTACACCTAAACGTCATTTTTTTTCTGCACTTCATTTGACATTTCTCAATTTCAGACTAACTCAATTTAAACCATGGAAAGATACACAATCGAGCAACGCGTTAAAATTATTCAGGCTTATTATGAAAATGGGCATTCAAATCAAAATGCATATCGTGCACTTTATGATTTTTTCGCGATAGTGTGGCTGAAGAGGCGTCCCCCTCAACTCGTCGTCGTGCCCAACAATTGCACCTCTCACGCTTGTCGTTGATGAACATAAAGACTTGCATTTACACGCTTACAAGGTGCAATTGACTCAAGAACTAAAGCTCTTGACCATTCAAACGTCGTCAATGGTCAGAATGGTGGCAAGAAATGGCAACAGTGGATGATCAATGTTCGAAGAAAATCATCTTCAGTGATGAGGCATATTTTCACCTCACTGGATTCGTCAATTAGCAGAATTACCGCATTTGGGCGAATGATAATCCAAGAGTGATTGTCGAAAAACCAATGCGCCCACAAAGAGTAACTGTTTGGTGCGGTTTATGGGCTGGCGGCATCATCGGGCCGAATTTTTTTCCAAAAATGAGGCCGGTCAGGCAGTTACGATAATAACGAACTTATTGTGGCCAGGAATTAAGGATATGACCCTGGATGATATGTGGTTTCAACAGGACGGTGCCACTTGCCACACAGCTAACGAAACAATGGCTCTTTTGCGCGACAAATACAATGGCAGTGTTATCTCACGTGGTGGCGATGTCATTTGGCCGCCAAGATCATGTGATTTGACACCGTTGGACTTCTTTCTTTGGGGTTATTTGAAAGAAAAGGTGTACGTCGATAAGCCAGCAACAATTCAAGAGCTAAAGGATGAAATTATTCGGTACATTAACGGCATATCACCTCAATTATGCCTCAACGTCATCGAAAATTTGGATCATCGGATGGAGTTCTGCCGCCGAGATCGCAGCGGCCATTTGACCGGTATTTTGTTCCATACATAATTAAACCATACCATATTATCATAATAAAAAGAAATGACAATAATTTCCTAAATAATTTGTGTTTTATTCAAAATCAACATCGGACCTTAAAATTTAACCACCCTTTATATATGTATTCTCCTAATTCATTATGTTCATAAATCTTGTAAGTAAATAAATATTATTTTCATTATAGTTATACAAGTTTTCATAAAATTTTATAAAAATTATATTAAATTAGTTATTTAGAATTGTATGCACTTAAAGAAAAAGCTTCGTTGATTTAAAGAAATTTATCGTTTAAATTTACTTAAAATTTAATGTACTGAATATCCATTTCATTCTTTGTATTTACACGTACATTAATAAAATGTTTAACATTTTTTATAATGTTTTTTGTCAAGTGTTATGAAAAAAAAGTGTGGATTTCAGTTGACAACATATTTCAGACATTTCATATCTACTACATTTAATACATCAGAACAACTTATTATTAAGATTTAGCAATGATGAACACACACATGGTTTTGACCGAGACAGCGTGAACTTAATGTAATTAACTGGTTTTAATAAAACAAACAAGTATAAAGATTATAGTGGGGCATGTCGACTATATGATACCCTAAACTAAGTATAATTTTGTTTATAATTCCGCTAAGGGTCATTGGTTAAAATGAGGATTTAACAGGCAACCCTTCACAGTATGCATAAATCGAAAATTTAAAATATGTGTTCGCTGACGTAACATACACATAAAGAATGCAGATTCATTGTAACAACCGAATTTCTTGCCAACTGAATAGTTTTGTTGGAGTCACCGATATATTTATTTGGGGCGACCGAAATTCGGTTAATACAACAGACTTTTGGTTGAATTCATATTTTTAAATTGTATCAGGAATACATTTGGTCGCGATAATCAAATAATTCGGTTGCTGCAACCACGAAATTCGGTTGTTACAACGAATCAGTTTTCCCTATGCAGGCTTTATTTGCTGATACGGAACTTTTTGAAACTTTCACCAGGAACGTGGTTAAAATGGGGATTTAAAAAGGGAAAAGTCTCCCCCTTAATGACATCCTCTAAGGTACACTCACCAAAAAAAAGTCTGTAATGGCAACTGAATATTTGCTAATTTGCTTATCTTAGCAACACATGTCTGCTGACGTGTAGTACTATGAAATTAGTAGAAAAATAAGAAGCCGCTACTAAATTTTAGTAAACATTTTGTAAAACGGAATTTAAAACCAGTTTGCTAAAATTAATAAAAAAAAAATTACTAAATATTATGAATATTAGTAAAAAATTTTAAATTTATTTTTTTTAACGAGCATCAAATTTTTTTATTTTTTTTTTTTTTACTTTTTTCAAAAAATATTTTAGACAAAATTAAAAACAAAATAAAAAGCTTAAAAATCTTAAAAATTGTCAAAACATAAAAGAATTAATCATTTTGTTTTTATTTAGTAATTTCCGTTTTGAAAAATATTAGTAAATATTTTTTTACTTTTAAGGTTAAATTTTAATTGTTTTTAAAACTAAAAAAACTTTTTAGTGCTTTTTAAAGTGGATGTGCTATTTTCAGACATGAGTCGGTATATTCACCTCCGATCCCTTTTTTTAATTTTTGTAACATTTTAAGGCAATTTAAGTTTGTAGGTGTAAGTTTTAATAAGAAATAACATTTCCTTTTCCACTTCTTTTAAAATTATTTTTTAAAATTAGTACATTTTTTTGCTAATTTGTAAAATTATTTCTGAAATTAGCAACAAAAATTTGTAAATATTCTGTAAAAACTCTGTAATTTGTAAAATGTAAATAGCAAAAAGATTTGCTAAATAATAATTTTTTTACTAAAAATCAGTACAAAAATAATAAAGTGGGATACAAATTTTTTTACTAACTTTTTTTCTGAGTGTATTTGGACGGAATCCTGAAATTTAAAATATGTGTTTTCTGGAGAATGGGCTTATACACTCAAAAGATAATTATTGAAATTTTCCACAGGAACGTGGTAACAATAATAGTTCAAAAATAGAAAGTCTGCCCCTGCAAGGCCTTAAGTTACCAGAACCGTTACAGGCGACAACGGTATGCTAAGGCTGCAGATGAAATCTACAGGTTGAGGCGACAGTAGCAGGTAAAGATTACAGCAGCAGTCGATGGCGGTAGGATAAGCTGACAGTAATAAACACTACTAGAACCGTTACAGGCTAAGGTGACAGTGGCGCTAAAGCAACAGCGATAGCCGTTACCGAAGAACCGTACTGTACCGTTTCGTACCATACCACATCGTATCGCATCCTACCGTATCGTACCGTACCATACCGTATCGTACCGTACCGTACCTTTTTTTTTAAAGAGAAGCACCACTCAGGAAATTCTACCACAAAGACGGAGTTTTTCGAGTTTATTTCTTAGTTCGAAAAAAGTATTAAATATTTCAAATATTTTTCTAATAATTTTCAATCCTAGTACGGCCCATTCGAAAAACATTTTTACAATTTTCTTAACAATTCTAAAATTTTCCTTCACATATAGTATTCAATGTTTCTTTATTTAATTTCTTTTTTTTCCCCCTTTTTACAAGTACGTAATGAATTCTGTTGAAAACTGAATCATAATTTTAAATCGCTTCAATATTATAGTTTTAAATAAATTCAATTCTAGGAGATAACTCTGTAAAATATTTTTCAACAAGAATTTTTTTTATTATTAATATTCCTCGACAATGTTTATGTTTTTTTCATAATAAAAAGCGGAAATTGTGAACAAAATTTTCCTTATTATTTATGCTTTGTACTTAACAAGAAATATCCCAATTCAAACGATAAAAAGTTTATTTCCGCTTTAAAAACAGATAATGATGGGGGATTATGAAATAAATTTAAATATGATTTTAAAAATCATAGAAAAAATTCCAACCAACAGGGGTTAGACAAATAATTAGAAATTGTTTAAAAAGGAGCATATTATTTCCATATCAGAACTTAAGAAAATCTATTCTAGCATTCTAATCAATCATATACGTTTCCAGCTGGCGGCCATCTTGCCCCCAGTGCAAATTATTTGTTCTTTTTATGTTCACGGCGGAGTATGATTTTTCTTTCATATTAATTGCAAGAACCGCGCATATCATTCGCTGTAGGCATTTTAAGTTCTTCCCTGTTCTAATTGATATTTTTAAACTACCTTTTTTATTTTCTCTATTGAAAAAAAAAAAAAATTTCCAGAATTACATATATAAAAAATTAAGAATTTCATTACTCCGCTTAATTTTAATTTAAAAGGAGAATTTATTTTTCCTACTTAAAAAATTTTAAGAAAACTTCGAAATAAATTTTAAAAATTTTCTTTAAATATTTCTCGCTTTAAAAATATTTCTTTGTATCCCTAATTATTTGGTCGACTACTGTTAACACACAATCGCCTACCTTCAAGAGAAATATTTTTATGTAGATAGCAACAACAACAAAGTTAAGTGTATGTAAACAACTTGAAATGTGAAATATTATTAGCAACAAACAATTTTTGAGTTTATACATAAAATGATATAATTTTTAACACTACATTGGCTACAGCAGGCAACTAACATAGCTACTTAACACCAACACAAATACACTAACATATATGTCCAAAGTAGGTTTATACTAAAGCCAAAAATAAACTTTTCAAGAGATTTATTGAATTAGCTCAATATTCCACCTTGCCCCACGCTCCCCTATTCATTCCGAATTTTCATTTTGGGGCCGATATCTTAATGAATTGGTACTATTTAATCGAATTCGATACTTTTGTTTGATTGTAGTACCATCATGGCTAATTTTAGTTTACAGATTCAATTCTGATCCTTTTCTTACATGTTTTATTTTTTAATCCCTACTTTATTGTAAAAAAAACACTGAGGTAACGGTATATGGTTTTTTTAAAATCGCTTTCCATTAATAACGTCTTTTTATAAAGATCTTTTGGAAGAAATGATAAAATTAATAATAATAAAAAAAACGTAAAAAGTACCAATTTTTAACTCCCTAAACATGGGAAATGACACCTAGCAAAAACATGGTAATGACAAGTCGTTACTGTGTAGACTATTACACATAATGATAGGTCATTACTTTTTGCATTACTTTAAAGAACAAAATAATGACCTACTGATAATATGTAAAAGAAGTACTTATATGTACATACAAAATAATGCTTTACTAGTAGTTTTTTTACTATAAAAAAAACCGCTAAACCTAGGATTTTTATTCTCTATCACATCTCTGAGTTTCCTTCAAATCTTCGCATAAGCCTTGGGGGATTTTTGGAAACTTAAACGGGTATGGGCAAAAAAGGGGATTTTTGGTAGTTCTTAAAGGGAGGGGCAAAAATGCAAAATCACCCCCTTTAATGACCTGTGTAAAACTCTCTAAGCTTGAAATCTGAAATTTAAGCTAAATTCACAATGAGGGAATAAATAATCCACGATCCAGAGTGCAATGCAAAAGGTAACAGTAAACATGTGCAATTAAATTCCCAGCTTTTAAAAACTCTGGAATTTCAGTAAGTTTTCTTATTCCCAGGAAGACTTTGGTAATGGGTGCGATAAACTCATGCATTACCTTGTAATGTGTACTCCTTACCTATATCATTATTATTCAATATAAAGTAATGAGTTACCGATATTTGGATACATAATGCATAACTTTGTAATGTATACTCCTTACCTATATCGTTATAGTTCAACAAAAAGTAATAAATTATCGATATTTGGATACGTAATGCATTACTTTGTAATGCATAATCCTTACCTTCAGCATTATTTTGAAATATAAGTTAATCAGTTATCAATAGTTGGTTAAATAGTACATTACTTTGTAATGTATACTCCTTACCTTCAGCTTTATTTTGAAATATAAAGTAATAAGTTACCTACAGTTGGTTAGGTAATGCAATACAATTTAACATAAAATAATGACTCTTAAAAGTGATAAATTAATTGAAACCATACGTAGAATAAAAATCAATATTTGATAAATAATTTGTATCCCATCCCATCTACAGGGTGTCCGCCGGGAAGGTATACTACTTTGTTTTGCCGCCATCTTGGAAAACATTAGTCTTGACAGTTCATATTTGGCAGTCGTGAAGTAGAGACGTGGCAAATTTATTATGAAAAAATATTCGATAAACCAACATGTTTTAATCGTTAAAACAGCTCGCCCATGACAACCCCGATTTTCATGAACATATCATAATGAGTGACTAGGCACATATTCATTTGAATGGATATGTGAATAAACAGAATAGTCAGTTCTGGGCAATGGAAAACCCTCAAATTATTCATCAGTCACCTTTGCATCCATTAAAAGTGACAGCCTGGTGTGCAATTTGGTCAGGAGGAATCATTGGACCCTACTTCTTTGAAAATGAAAACGGCGTAACGGTAACTGTGAATGGGGAGCATTATCGTGATATGATTGAAATATTTGTACCGCCACAACTGTTGATTGACCTCCACGGTCGCTTGATTTGACTGTTCCGCACTTCTTTTTGTGGGGATATCTGAAAAGCAAGGCTTATGCAAAGAAACCAGAAACGCTTGAGCAACTCAAACAAAATATCGTGATGAAATTAATGAAATACAGCGTGAAATGTGTGAAAATATAATGAAAAATGTGCTCAACAGAGGCGGACATTTATCTGATATTGTATTTCATACATAATTGCCGACATTAATAACGGCACAAATTTAGCGCCCCGGTAGACTAGTTGGTAGCGTGCTAGCCTATCAGTGCGGGGGTCGTGGGTTCGATTCGTAATTATTTAGGTAACCAATTTTTTTTTATCCCCTATCTGCAAAAAGGTAACCCATTACTTTTCATTTTTTAATAAGCACAATTATAAGAATGAACCCATTACATTGAGGCTCATCGCTTGTAAAATTCATCAATGGAAGTAAGGTGTAAAATAATCCATCGGTCCCTATGGCTATACATTACTTTACCCATTATTTGGTAATGTGTAGTTTTGCTGGGTTAGTCTGATTTTGCATAGATTCTTAACATGTCATTATAAAAATTATAACTTTCTGATGCCTGGTATTTTATTTTTTAAATATACTTCAAAGGTTTTCTTATATTTGTAACAGACTTTGGGAGCTGTTATTTCCCTCACCAATTTTACAACATAAATTTAAAAAAAAAAGGTCAAAGTTTATTTAGATAAATAAATGTAATTTAAAAGTTCTCTTCAAAGCAACATAACTAAATTTACATCAACTTTAATATAATTTTACTTTTAAACACACATATTTTTTTGTATAACTTTTTATTTAACGCAACAATGTTTCAAAATCACACACTTTAAAAAAAATCCATTAATGTGATTTTGTTTGTGTCTTTGCATACATACTACACTTACACGCACACTCTGATTGTAAATTGGTTTCTAGGGGGTACATAAATTAGAAAACACCTAATCCAATTAACATTTTAACATTGGATTAAATAGTGATTAACTCATATTGTATGTTCATTTTTAACATTGTTTATGTGTTAATGTTTATTGTTGTGTGTGTGTGTGTGTAAGAGTTTTTTATTCATGCGTATAAATTAATTAATTTAAGCATTTCATTTGTTTATTCTATTCCATTTTGTTACTTAAGTCATCTATTGTTTATTTGTATATTATAATTTTTTTTTTTCATTTAGTTTTTAAATTTCTATTGAGTTTAATTACTTTTTAGAGTACACGAAGGTAAAAAAATAAAATAAAAGTTTGTTAAAAAAAATGCTCAGCAAGATATCTCAGACTTATATTAAAACTTTTTTCTAATAAAGAGACTCTCGTCCACCAATATCTTCATGTGATGGGGGTTATATCTCCTCAGATACAGAGATATTGGGTATGTAAATGAGCTGCTCGGCTCTGAGCATGGATATGAGGACGACCTCCTTGATTGTACGCAGAAAGCGGCCAACAATACAGTGGTGGAGATGGAGACGAAGGATACCATCAATGATGCGGATCCTTTAGATATACCTCCTTTACTCTAAAGCAGCCTCGCTTGCATTATTGCAAAGCCTATCAGAAAGTGTAGCGAATATAATGTTTATCCATGTTTATCCTGGGTTCAGTATAGAAAAACGTTTAGTTGCCAGCAAAACCACACATTACCAAATAATGTGTAAAGTAATGTGTAGCCATAGGGGCTCATGGATTACTTTACACCATACTTCACTGATGAATTTTACAGGCGGTGAGCCTCAAAGTGATGTATATACCCATTTCTTTAGAGGTGATAATGTAAGTGGTTACTTATATGGTTACGAGAATGGGAAAAGTAATGTGTTTAAAAATAGATTTTAAAAAAAGAGGAATTCTTATTTAAAAAAAATTATTACAAATATTTTTAACGTTATTAAAAATAATGTGGTCATAATGGGAATCGAACCAGGGAACTCTGGTTCCCCAGCCAAGAACTCTACCCACTGAGCTATCGACGCATATATTATTTGATTGCTTTAAACTTAAATGAATTGTTGCGCTTCGCTTTTTCGCTAGTGTTGTCAAAACAAACATTTATTATCCTTGTGCAAAACTCAAAGTAATGTATCTAAAAATAGATTTTCAAAAATATTTCAATTACACTGTCCAACAAATTAAGACTTTTTGAATGAAACAGAATAGCGACCCCATAATTCTGAAAGGGTATGTTGAGTAGATCACTTTTGTAGAACAAACTTATGGTCCAGCACGTCTGAGTTTTTTTTTTACAGTGGGTCAAAGTTTTCATTTTTTGGTCGAAGAGAGCATTATACTTTATGAAAAAAATGCTGTAAGTTAATGTCTGAGAGAATTCTTATGGTCAGAGTTGCAATGTGGAATTGTATGAGGATTATTTTTGTGGAAGATCTTAACCCTCTAGCTGGTCTCTTTATGGGTCAATTTGACCCTTTTTTCGAGAAAATCAAAAAATATCCTTTAAAAAAGGGCATTTAAGGATTAAAATATTCTACGAAAATGTTTGCTGGAAAATTTCAGTGGGGGTCACCAAAGACACCAATGTTGTAAATAAAGCTCTTTAAAAAAAATACTCAGACGTGCTGGACCATAAGTTTGATCTACAAAAATTATCTACTCAACATACCCTTTCAGAATTATAGGGTCGCTATTCTGTTCCAAAAATGCTGTTGGACAGTGTTATTACTTTACATTTATAAATCATATATTACGTAATCAATAATCAGTAACTTATTACTTTATGCTTGCAAATAATGAAAAAGGTAACGAGCTATCATTACAAGGTAACGCATGAGAATATCGCACCCATTACTAAAGTTTTGCTGGGTTACCTACTTAACTCAGTATCTTTATAAGACCGGGACTGGTATCGATCATCTGTGGATATGATCACAGCGGTGTTTAACGCTTGATGCATCTTGACAAAAGACGGAAACAATGCGCATGTTGTGAGGACAGGCGGGAATTGGTCTGCTTACAATTTGTAATTGAAACTGTATAAGAAATAGCTTAAATCAGCTTAATTCGAAACTTTGAAACATTTCTTTTGGCACATAAAAAATATATCGGGGGAATTGAGGAAGCGCAAGATTCTCGCGAACTTTCCGAGTTCTTTATGATATCCTAAGGATCCCAACGGGGTTTAGGAAACGTCCAATTCGAGATAACTTGGCCTTTTACTTGATATTTTCCTGGCAGCTCTGAGGCGAAGGAATGGAAGGCGTATTATTCCGATCTCCATCGGTTGAAATTGTCTTTCGGCATAGTGAGTACGCCAAAGCCGACCTGTGCGATTGGGAACTTTAAACCTTACAAGTCATCTGGACCGAACGATATTATTTAACAAATCTCTCACCTGGTAGTTTCGATCTTGATAAGGATTTACACTGGCTGTATTAATGACGTGTATACTGGAAAATATCACATACGGTCTCTAAGAACTTCACACCCTTCAGTCGATCATCTTTTTCATTGACAACACTGTAAAGGATGATTGAATCTTGCAGAAACCATTGACCTCAACATCAAATTTAACAAGATGCATACGATAAGGGCAGATCAAAGAAGAAGAAATAGCTCTGCTCAAGTCTTCTCGGTGAAAGAGTACGCCATGATTGCCTTGTAAGAAATACAGAGGGCTTTTAATAACATCCTGCCAGACTATATATATGTAGCGTCAGGGGGTCTGGTCAATACTGCACCTAATACTGTGCTTCTCTTCTTGGACGGGGTGGTAGAGATGTGGAAATTATTTTCCATCTTGAAGGATATTACGCAGAGGGCTCAGAGAGAGTTGGCAGTCTGGACAAGGGCCAGTGGACTTGAGATCAAGCCTAACAAAATGGAGATGGTACACAGTGAAAACAGATTCATTGTGACAACAGAATTTCTTGCCAACCGAATTCTTTGGTTGGAGCAACCGATATATTTGTTTATCGCAACCGAAATGTGGTTAATCCAATTGAATTTCGATTGAAACCATATATTTTAATCGTATAAGGAATACATTTGGTTGCGACAACCAAATATTTCGTTTGCTGCAAACAAAATATTCAGTTGGCAAGGAATTCGGTTGTTACAATGAATCTTTTACTCTGGATGGTGTGGAGATCAAACTTTCTGACAAAGCCAAGTTTTCTGATGTGATCCTGGACAGGAAGCTGTTTTTCTATCACAACGTCTAAGAGAGGGCGAACAAAATGCGACATTTATAGTAATCATAGGGCCATTGCGGATCGCTGAGGGCTGAGTTCCAGAATTTTTCAGTGAATATATTATACATGGACTTATTAGTTTGTATGGGGTTATTCATTGGTGACTGACACTAGATATAATGGCGAAGCGGATAACGATTGATGTGGCCTTAAAGCTGAAAAACAATTTACAAATTTTAAAGTTTAAATAAGAATTTATCTCTTACTTTTATTTGTTTGTTAAAAATTTTGTACACTGTTGTACTTTTCTTGGAAAAACCCTTACAGCCTACTACATATTCAGAAATAAAATTTTAAGTTATTTGTTTATGTCAATTTATAACCTCAATCTGTCAAAATAAATCTTGTTACAGGCAGCAATCAAGCATTTCTTTTAAAACCCATTACACACAAATCCATACTGTCTCATGTTAACTATGTGTACTTATATCAGGAACATACATGGGAGTAATGAATTGAGTGGACAAATTTGATGATGATATCATTGATTGATAAATTGATATTAATTATAATGAAATTATTTTCAATACCATTTTTTAATTAATGATAATGATTTAAAGCTGTTGATTTCATTTATCAGTGACAATCGTTTTAAATTGCATCACCATTAATAATGTACAGTCAAAAAAAAAAATAAAAATAAAATCCGTTGACACATAAAACAAGTTACAGTGAAGGAAATTCGCTAAAATAGAAAAAAAATTCCGGTGGAAATATGTTTAAGTCGATAAATATAAGAAAATTCTAGGCTCGCTCTATAACATTTAATTCTCTGCGTACAGCGTTTCAATTCCACTCATTCCTCGGTCCATTTCTTATTTTTGGATTTAAAAGAATATTTCAATAAATTTATTGCAATTGCGTTTGTTGCAATTAATTCTGATGAAAAACTCCCAAATATGATCAGAAATCAATTTTGATAACAACTCCTACAACTTTTTATATTTTTATGATAAATGTTAAACCAATATATGAGTTATATGTTACGACAAAATAGTCCTCCTACAATTTTAAGAAATGTGCGTACATATAAGTGCGGACCGAAATTCAAAAATTTCCAATTTTAAAATTAATTTTTGCGGAAAAGTTATCTATGGTTCAAAAAGAATTGTGAAAAACAAAAAATTATAAAGAATTTTTTGAAATTTTTTGAAAACAAATTTGATAAGCATAATTCGATTTTCTCCATTAACCCATTAATGGTCAAATAAAATCTGGCGGAGAATATTCAATAAAAATATATTTATGTTGTAGACAAAGACGTCAAATAGGATAAAGAAAAATCGATATTGAAAAAAAAATTAAGATATCCTTATAAATTGTCAAGGAACAAATAAAGAAAACCGGCTCTCACACACACACCGTTTTGGTGTAAAATTTGATTCAAAAGGTCCAATTTGTGCTTAATTAAAAAATTAACACATATTATAGATACATATGTTCAAATTTTTATAACAAATTTGAAAAATTAAAATTTTAACTTTTTGAAGAATGTTGCTTAAATTTAATACTTTTCCAATAGCCATCAAACGATATGAATTTAAACAATAATAACAGTATTAGATTAGAAAAATCCTTTTGCTTTTAATTTCTAAATTTAGTTGGCTATAAGAAAATTATTTAATCAAAACATAAGACGAATACAGTCAGAGAAAAAGGAAAAAATCAAGGTGAACCAATACTGGTACAGTGGTCATTAATGGGTTAAAGGGTTGCCATAAATTAAGACTTTTTTTGCAGTGATATTTAAAAATTGTCTTATATTTATATTATTGTAAACTTTGAACAGATTTAAGAAATGTATTTTTTATGCTTCAATTAATTTTGCCATTTCGTTCCACTCTAGTGTATGTATGTTAGGGTTATACTTGAAATTTCTCGTAAATTTATTTTTGTTTTTGTATTGTGGTCACATTGATAAAACAATATGTTATGTGAAAATAAGTGTGAAATTGTTGTCACTAATAATAATTTCAAAATACACGGAAAAGGGAAACCAATAAATTTTTAGCTCCAAAAACAATCCATCGAAATACTAGAAAAGCTTTAAAAAAAAATTCATAAAAAATTAAATCAAGTTCGCTTTTGAACACAAGTACAGAAAAAATTCTGGCAATTTTTATCAAAATTTACTGAAAATTTCAAAAGGAAGATTTGGGTTCAGAGATTATTTTTATTGGGACGATGGTGTGCACGGTGTGCAACAGTGTTTTAATTTTTCCATTATGGAGGATAAGTTTATAATAAAACTATTGCTAGTTTTTTAATACATATGATTTTAAATTTTTAGTTTGTCCCTATCTGATAAGAAAAAAAAATAAAATAATAAATAAATCATTGTAGACATAAGTTCCTGCTATTATAGTGATTGTATTTTTAGAAGTCTTATTTTAGTTTGTTCTATTACTGTAATTTAATATTGACATGCATTGATTTGTTGTTTGTCCTTTTTGGTATTTTCCTGTATAGTATTAGGGTTACAACTTACAAAAGTTACAAAAGTTTACTCCAAAACCTCCTCTTTATTTTCCTGTGACGATCAATAGGGATCCTGTATGCAAAGAATTGTAGCCATTCCAAATATTTTGGTATTTCTGACAAGGGGAAGAAACATATAACAAATGTGTTGTGTCAGAGGTCTATTTACATCCGAGTAAACATCATCTGAAAATGATTTAAACAATAGCATATTTTTTTTTTTTTTGGGTGGGTCACCCTATTCGACTCTGAGATCATATTGGTCCAAGGTATAATATTGGGATCATAATATGTTATAATATTATAATTTAAGGATCATATTATGATAAAAAAAAAGGAAAGAGTATGATTGTCACAGCTATTAAATAAAATGATTGCCGCAATCATAAGCGGAAAAATATATATAATGTACTTTGAATATAGTTATCCCAACCATGTTTTTTTCTTTACCTGTATGTGAGTAATAACTTTCCACCTAAAGGAAAATATAATTGCAATTTTAATTTTATCATAATTATATTATTAGGATCCAAACATAATAATGATAAACAATGTTTGTAGGCAAACATATAGTCAAGGTGGCGCAAAAGTAATCCTCCTATCAGAAAATGCTATAAATTTTGCGATTGGCCCCTAATGTCAGTTCTGTTTTGACATTTGTGTAGTAAACACATTTCGCATGTACACGTTAATAAACAATGTTACGCTACATTGCTCCAGAACGCGGAATATTGGTGACTATTTATTTGAGCAATAATGAAGATGATTTTTCATCAAAAATAATCATGAGTGATGAGGCCCATTTCCATCTTAGCGGGTACGTAAATAAGCAAAATTTACGCTTCTGGGGCACTGAAAATCCGCGTATAACCCACGAAGAGCCATTACACCCGCTCAAGGTCACTGTATGGTGTGCTGTTCGCTGGAAGAGTCATCGGACCTTTTTTCTTCGAAGACGTCGCGGGCCAAGCGGTTACTGTGAATGGTGAGCGCTACAGAGCAATGATCAACGAGTTCTTTTTGCCGCAACTTGATGAATTGGGACGCCACACACTGCACGTGCCACAACCGATATGCTGAAGGATGCATTTCCCGGGCGCCTAATCTCCCGTTTTGGCGATTTGCACTGGCCAGCAATATCGCCTGATTTGACCGATCCAGATTTCTTTCTGTGGGGCTTTTTGAAGTCGCGGGTTTATGTCAACAAGCCTCAGACTCTTGCAGCTCTTAAATACAATATCCGTCAAGAATGTGAGGACCTATCGCCGGAAGTTTTGGCCAAAGTGATGGAAAATGCCATAAAAAGGGCTCAAATGACAATCAACTGTGGCGGCGGCCATTTACATGACATCATATTCTCGACTTGATGTAAAAAAAAATAAAAGACCAAATAAAAATAATCCACAAGAAGAATCAAAGTTTTACATTTTTATTTTAAATTACAGTCAAAAAACATCGGAAGGTTATTTTTGCGCCACCCTGTATATATATATATATATATATATATATATATATATATATATATGTTTGCCGATAGCTGCATTTTATATGATCCACATTTTTATATGTTTACAGGCGAATATACTATATTTAATTTGCAAACATATTGTATAATAAAACACGTCAAATTTAAATAATCCTACATTTTTTTAAAAACATACGAGGGCGGATCAATAAGTCCGTGACTTTTTGAATGAAACAAAGTTTTTGTAGCTCAATACACTTAGTTCAACGTTTCTCCAATTTTTGTATGCCTTCCGAAAAATTGGATAGGGTCCAGAAAAAAGGCATTTGTTTGATCAATAATTTCATCGTTGGAGCTAAATCTCTTTCCACCGAGCCATTTCTTTAGTTTTGGAAATAGGAAATAGTCACTGGGGGCTAAATCCGTAGAATATGGCGGATAAGGTAACAATTCGTAGCCCAATTCATGGAATTTTGTCAATCCTTTGAAGTTGTCACACGATTACGTTTATGGTCAATTGAGAGCAAACGCGGCACCCATCTTGCAGACAACTTTCTTAAGTCCAACTGATCATTTAAAATCGAAACCACACTGCCGTATGAAATGTCTATGGCATCAGCAATCTCACGTACTTTTACTCTTCGATCAGCCAACACTATATCGTGGATTTTTTTGATATATTCGGGTGTATTGACATCAATTGGCAGTCCAGAACGTTCAGCGTCATTTGTACTTGCGCGACCACAACGAAAGTCAGTAAACCACTTTTTTACCATTGAACTCAATGGTACAGAGTCCCCATAGTATTTATCAAGCTTTTCCTTGGTTTGATTGACGGTTTGTTTTTCGCAAAAAATAATGTTTAATGAGCAATTGATATTCACTTTTTTCCATTTTTAAAAAAATCCACGAGGTTGTATGATCTGAACAGCTGTTAAACGCAAAGTAAATGACGGAACTTGCTCAAAATTTGACAGTAGGCTATTAACAGGTGGTACTTGATGGGAGCGGTGTTGAATTTCATATAACTACGAGGGAAGTTCGAAAAGACATGGACTTAGTGATCCGGCCTCGTATATATTAAATTATATTTTGTGTAGGACCATCAAAATAATTTAAATACTACACTGGTTATAGCCAAAAAATATTAAGAACGCCACATGCCTAGATAAGTTAATTAATTTTTATTATTATTTTTTTTATTATTATTTTTTTTAGAGATTCAAATTCCGTTTTTTTAAAATACGTTAAAACTGATGGACGCCGAATATAATGTGTGAGCAATGAAAATGAAAATATTGTCGTTCCACAAAATCCTTAATAAAAACTTTCATCCGATTTAATTCAAATTACGCTTAAAATATTGGTAATTAAATAAACTATTTGGTAAAAAAAAATAAAACATTCCAGATCTTCAATATAACGTAGAAAAAAAATGAAAAATTTTGAAAAAAAACGTAAAAAATAGGCAAATTTTGAACTCTGAGGTGCCATATCTCAGTCATTTCTTATCAGATAGAATTTTGCTGCATATGGACGGAAAAGGCATTCAATTACCTTTCTATCGATACCTTTCTATCTTATCTCGATCGGACTTTTCGGTTGGACTCCACAAGGGTTTGAGTGGGACCATACACCGAAAAACACAAAAGTACCGTTATCTAAAAAACGGTACTTAGAAAAAAAATAACAGCGTTTTTCGTGTTCAGGAGGTCCCAATTAACTTATCTAGGCATGTGGCGTTCTTGGCATTTTTCCAAATTAAAAACTTGTAAACCTGTGTTATTTATAAGATACCGCTGACAGTCCTTATTTTAAAATCAAAAAAAAAAAAAAAAAAAACAGAATTTAATAATAATTTTTTAAATAAATATATCAATAAAATAAAGTACAAAATATATTTTTAATATATCGATGGTCATAGGCTGATAACTCGTAATTGCAAAGTTTTTTTTTTTTTTTTTAATTTAGCTAAAAATGTTCGCGTCAAGGGGCGGAAAATGTATAACGCGTGGTTTTCAATATTATAAAAGATTGTTTGCTACGTGTAGTCAAGTAATGACCATCGATATGCTGTCCATTTTTTTTAATATATGTTTATATGAAATTAAACCTTTAAAAGACTTATAAATAAATGTTTTATTTTTATTTCCATTAGAGAATATCAAAAGTTGTTTGTATTATTTGAGGGTCAGTTTTATAAAATTAAATATGCAACTAAAAGGTTTGTAGTATTTAACTTAATTTATAATAAAAACGTGACGAAAACTTTATACAACACTTTTAAAACACTGATTTATTTATCTTTCTAAAACTAGATTTAAATCAAAACAACAAACAAAAACATTTTTTTTTTTTTTGTAGAAATATATTTTTAGAAAGGATATAGGTACTTTATATCGTTAATTGTTTGGACAAAATAACAAAACACTTTTTTAGTTATAATTGTAGCCCAAAAAGTACTATAGCACCTGCCTAGCACAGTCTATTTATTATAGACAGGGACATATACCAGCTTTTCTGCTTAAGACACTGAGAAGACTCATAGATGCCAGAATACAACTTGAATGATCGCCACAGCCCTCTAGCGGTGAACATGCATATCTTAAAAGTAGCTTAATGGAAACTACCCTCTATGAGTTTGTGAGGGTAGGGGGGGGGAGGTTCTTAGAATTCGAGCAATATTACCTTGGCTGCTTTCTTAGATATAGGATCAGCTTTTAGATTCAAGAAAAAATTCCTTTTTGGATCTAGGTGTTGAGACTTTTTTAGGGGACTGCTTAGTGACCATGCTGGACTCTCGAATTGTCACTGCTTGTATGGGTTAATGTTTGTCTGGATATACCCTAAAGTGGGATGCTCTCACTCCTCTTGTGACTTCTGGTTATTACCTCAGTTCTCGATGTTTATATACAATATAGTTTTACCAGTATCAGGGATATTCTAGATGTGATGAGTGACATCATGACAAGCGTCCAGGCTTCTCTCAGCAACTGGTCCACTGGATGTGTTCTGGCAATGCATCCGAGTAAACCAGAACTGCTGCTTTTCAGTACTTGGGTCCAATCAAGCTTCAGATTGACACAACTTTAGGGCTACAAATTCACACTATCCGAATGTGCTAAATATCTTGGAATTGTCTTAGACTCGAAACTATCGCGAAATCTTAACACCGAGCACAGGGTTAGAAAGGTGACTGTTGCTTTCTAATACTGCAGAAAAATGTTTGGTTAAAGATGAGGTTTTCGTCCCAAAATGGTTTTGGCCTTCGTATGCTCGGGGAACTGCGGGTTTCTTCGCCGATAGCCAGGCGACGCTAATATACCTGAACTTGCATATTACTTATTCTATCTTCGTCGGTCAGTGTAAGCAAGAACTCTCTAGACTATGTTTCCAATCCCTGATTACGTTTGTATGAATTCCCGGTCACAAGGACTTTTATAGTAGTGAGCGGGCAGACGTTTTAACTGTCTTAATTGTAGCCACAGCGATATCAGTGAACCATTAATAATGGGATCTTGAAGCACTTCTTCCGGAGGGCAAAAGTAAGATGACCTAGGCTGATGACTTGTAGATCGCGATGTTCACGTAACCCACCAACGATCGGTAGCGTACTAAATATCTCCTCAGTAGGAGAAGGAGAGATGATTTGAGACCGAAGACCATGCTGACACGGCAACGTAGCTGGGGCATACTGCGTGAAGATGATTACCCGGCACTACAAGGCATCCGTTAAAGAACTTTGGGCGATCATATTCTGGACGAGGATTATCTCAATCCGTTTACTCAAAAAAAAGACATGAACCAAAATGTAATAAAAAATTTCCTTCAAAATAGTTTATAAATTGTCCTCAATTTAAGTAAAATTTTATTAAAATTTTCTTAAAAAGAATAAAAATTCCTAAGTTTGAGCAAAAACGAAATAGTTTATATACTCAGAAATACATCATATTTTTCCTAAGTTATATTTCTTGATTTTAGGAAAAAAACAAGTCAATTAAATAAAAATTTATTAATTTTAAGAAAAAACATCTTAGTTTTAAGAAAATTGCATACTCAAATGTAATAAAGTTAAGTTTAGTTCAAAAAAAAAATAGGACATAATTTACTCCCATTTAGTTCAAAAAATGTGTCTAACTTAAATCGAGAAATTACTTGAACTTATTGTGTGTTAATTTTTTGTTCGCGAGTAGTAAAATTAACTTAATTTTAGAAAGCCATTTCCAAATTCAGTTTTTAAGTATACCACTTTCTAATTTTGAAGAATTGTTTTCTAAAAATTAGTTCAGACAATTAAAAACAAAAAGTAATAAATTTTTTTCATATGTAATAAGAAAAATTTACTTGATTTGAGAAACCGATGAACTACTTCTAAGGAAAATTTTCATGCAACTTAGTTCAGATAAATTTTAAAAATATTAGTAAAGTAAAAGTAAAAGTTTTCTAATTTTTAAAAAATTATAAAATTTGTAATCCGTTTAAATTATTTTTAATATTCTATTCCAAAAAAAAACAATCAATTAAAAACAAAGCAGTTAGTTTTCCTAATTTTTAAGAAAAATATTATCAAATAAAAGAACTAAAAAAACTATCGTGCATGATTGTAATTTTTGGTTCATGATCGTGCGAGAGTTCTCCGGATATCAACTTACTACTGGTGGGTGGTGTGGTCTCTCAAAACGCAGCCGCCTAGATAGATGGACACGTTTCAGCGCCTGGTGAAAATATACGCTACAATGTACTAAAAAAAACAACAATTTACCTTCATATTTTCATTCACAACTTTTTAACCACTGGACCGGGATGGATATCCCCTAATCTAGGTAAATTTAACAAGACAGATAGTCGAACATTACTAGATCGACTTAGTATTGCAAAAGGATTACGAATATAAATATATATAGAATTATATTTACACATGTTACAAAAGGAATAACAAACTGATACATACTCTCAGCACATAAGGCGGAAGGGTATAAATAAGTGTGGCCAAAAGATTATCTTTTGAAAAATTAAAATCCATTTAAAAGATCATTTAACGTCACCATAAAAAACTGAGTACACATTTTTACCATACTCAATAATTTCTTTTACGTGTACATCAACTTTTCCATAGGTAATAATGAACGTTGCCCGGTGTTATAATTTATTTCTCAATTTATTACAATAATTTTTCATATGTATTTCTTAGAAAAATAATATAACAAAAAAATGTTTAATAAACGTCATTGACATAAATGTTGACTTTTGTAATTGATTACATTAATAATATAAAAAAACGAAGATAAAGAATCTAACTTGTTTGAAAAGAGCTAATCATTCCATAGCAAAAAAAAAGTAAATAAACTGACACAAAACCTAAGACACCTTTGAAAAACTTATAATAATCCAACCATTTTGTATTCTCTTAGTAACACAGGTATAAAGTATACAATGAAGTTAAATAAATATTACCTATCAAAGTATGACGCAAAATATATTATTAATATAATTTAATGACTAACTAAACATAAATAAAACATAAGGATGGTCATAAGTTGTCACCTATTAATTGGCATATTTTTTTTGTACAATTTGACATAATGACACCTGTATGACTGGGAAATGAACAAAAATATGTATGCCATAAGACAGGTCAATTTATGACCAGGAGCAACACAGGTTTGATTTATTATCAGAGATATGAAAGAATATATTTCTTAAGTTATTGGAGCAATATTAAAGAAATTCTTATAGTATCCGTTGGGCGCCAAACTATGACCATAACTAAACACTCACCAAAAAAATTCTGTAATGGCAACTGACCCCAGCGGTATTTTTTGCTAATCTTTTTGTAAAGTGGAATTTAAATCAGTTTGCTGAAATCAGCAAAAAAAAAATTTACTAAATATTAACATACACTGGCGGCCATAAAAACCACACCATTGGCAACTCTTCAGCAATTTCGATAAAAGTTCAAAATACCACATACCCTCTTTTCTTTTTATTATGGGTATTTGACTATTTACCGTTATGTAACGAATCAAAAAGAGTCTGCCAATTTTTTTGCCGCATCACTTTGGTTATAAATCCTTTTTTTTTTTTGTAAGAACGTAAAAAATGTCTACACGGTATAAGCAATTGACCCGTGACCAAAAGGTAGAAATTTTTGTTTAAAAGAATATGGGAGTTACTTATCGTCGCATAGCACATATATTGGGATGCTCACATTCAACCATTGTAAGGGCTCATAAGAAGAAAAAAAATCATTTAGACCCGTTCACAAGGACGAAAGGATCAGGAAGACCTCGGAAGACTAATACACGGATAGAGGGCATAATCCGAGGAATAAGTTTGAAGGATTGCTTCAAAAGTGCAGTGGAAATAAGGGCGGAAATAAAGAGCTACCACAATGTGGATTTAAGCGCGAAAACTTTGCGTAGAAGGCTTCGGGAGTGAAGACTATATGGAAGACGACCGGCTTAAAAGCCCTTATTGGCAAAGCGGATGAACTCAAACCGCTTGGCTTGGGTCAAAAAATATCAAAACTAGACCCTTGACGACTGCAGAAAAGTTTTATGGTATGATGAAAGCAAATTCGACTTGATATGCGTAGATAATCTGCCGTATGTTCGTCGATCAGATGGTGAAAGTTACAAGGATAATAGTGTAGTTAAAATAGTGAAGTTTCCAGAAAGCCAGATGGTGTGGGGTTGTTTTTCCTACTTTATCCGGGGTTCCTTATTCCATATTCACGGAACCATGAGCGCTGAAAAATATGGACAAATTATTAGGGACCACCTTTTCTTTTTTTTTTTTTTTTCTTTAAATTTCTGTATACCCATGTAAAAATCGAAATATATATGAGCATACATAATCATACATGGGCCTGTATGTGATCATACATGGGCATACATGGTCATATACGTCCATACATGATCTCATATATGATCATATATCTTCGGATCTAAAATTTGAGGGTATATGGACGTATATGATCATATACGAGCATACATGAATAATATATGAGCATGTATGATAATATATGCACATATATCACCATATACCCTCAAATTTCGGATCCGAAGATATATGGTCATATATGAGATCATGTATGGACGTATATGACCATGTATGCCCATGTATGATCATATACAAGCCCATGTATGATCATGTATGCTCATATATATTTCGATTTTTACATGGGTACTACAGTTTTTATGATCGCTAGTGTATTTTTTTTTTTTTTCAAAATATTTTAGACAAAATTAAAATTAAAATCAAAGGCTGTAACGAACCTTCCATTCTTGGTTTACCTCCTCTGGGGCGGTGCTACCTATAAAGCCGGCTGTGCTCAGGGCTGGGGTGTGTTCTTGCCTCTTTGGAGGTAAATTCGGGTTCGAAAACAAATTTGTGAGGACAATTTTCGACTAACATTTTTGTTTGGATATAATAACTTGTTGAAAATTAATTTGGTCTGATTTCTTTTTCCTTTTTGTTTTTCCTTTGAATGTCAAAAAACTGTGTTCCTTTAAACTAATAAAGTTTTTAAAAAATAATATAATTCACAAATTTTAAATTTCTAACTTTGAAAAAAATTTTGATAGATTTTTTTTTTTTTGACATTGTTTCAAAGGAAAAAGAAATCAGACCAAATTAATTTTCAACAGGTTATTATACCCAAACAAAAATGTTTGTCAAAAATCGTCCTCACAAGGCTTAAATATTGTAAAAACTTAAACGAATTTATCATTTTGTTTTAATTTGGTAATGTATGTTTTGAAAAATATTTTCGTCAATTTTTTTTACTTTTAAGGTCAAATTTTAATTGTTTTTAGGGCTGATTTTTAGAACTAAAACATCTTTTTAGTGCTATTTTAAGTGGATGACCTATTTGTAGACATGAGTTGGTATCTTCACTTTCGATTCCTTTTTTTAATCTATGTTATATTTTAATGCAACTTAAGTTTGTAGGTGTAAGTTTTAATTAGAAATAACATTTCCTTCAATATCCACTTTTTTAAACTTACTAATTTTTTTTTGCTAATTTTAGCAAATCGATTTTTAAAAATTTGTAAAATGATTTTTAAAATTAGCAATGAAAATTTGTAAATATTCTGTAAAAATTCTGTAATTTGTTAAATTTAAATAGCAAAAAGGTTTGTTAAATAATTATATTTTTTACTAAAAATCAGTACAAAAATAGTAAAGTGGAATTGAAAACCGTTTACAAATTTTTCTACTAACTTTTTTTTTTGAGTGTATCTTTTATTTTTTAGTAAAAAATAAAATTGTTCCGTTAAACATTAGAAAACTGAGAAATAAAAATTTCTACTAAAAACCTTAAAAAATAGTAAAAAAAAAAGTATAAAGGCGACAAAAACCAGCAAATCGGTTTTCACAAATTTGTAAAATGATTTCTAAAATAAGCAACAAAAATTTGTAAATATTCTGTAAAAATTCTGAAATTTGTAAAATATAAATAGCAAAAGGATTTACTAAATAATATTTTTTTTTACTAAAAATCACTACAAAAATAGTAAAGTGGGATTGAAAACCGTTTACAAATTTTTCTACTAACTTTTTTTCAAGCATTTTATTATTTGAATATCTGCAATCTTGAACACTTTCACCACAACATTATTTTTATAAAATATGTGTATTTGTAGGTGTGTGTGTGTGTGTGTGTGTGTTTGTGTGTGAGTATGTTTGTGTGTGTTTTAAAATGCTGATGTCAACTAAAAGACTTTACTAACATTATTATGATCCATTACTACTTACATACGTGGTTATTGTACTAAATAGTTATTCTGCCATATAAAATAAATAAATAAATAAGTTAATGAAATATCGTATGTATTGATGTCATTATTATTTCAAACAATAACTAACAACAAAACAAATTCTTTCTAATAAAGAAAATTGAAAGAAAAAAAATTCCTTGAAATCAAATATTATTTATCCACACAAAAAAATATGAGTATTAGCCACAACATAAGCATATTATTTCCTTATTAATTGTAATAAATTTGTATACCCTTAAATAAACAAAATATCCATCTAAAAATCCCATAAATTATTTAATATAATTTTTCGTTTACTACAATACTTCTAGTAGACTTTAGAAATATTCTCACGTTTTAGGGTTTTGTGTTAAAGCATTTCTTTAGGTCATATTTATTTTTGGTTACAATTTTGTAATAAAACTGTATAATATTCCGTTTGCATGACCATCTCTATATATTTTTGTCTGTCTGGCTGGCTGATAAACTGGCTGGTTGGTAACAACATTTTTTGTTTTTTTTTTTTTTTTAACTATAAATAACGTAAAAGTAAAAATTTTGTTACTGGGCTTAACCCTCTATTTTGTCCGTCCAAGTCTATAGAGCTGTTGAAAGGTATTAATAAAACATACTTTTAGGAGGCCGGTAATAATAACTTACGTGTTTAAGCACTAAATAGTTTTTACACTGCAAGAAAAAAACCTATATGTAGCAGTTATGAAAAAATTAGGGAATTTACTTTTTATTAAATGTTTAATTATATTAATAAAATGTTTTATTGCAGCTCGTTATATTTATAAAATGTTTATTTAATACGATTAGAGTTTACAAAGCTTTTCATTTTTTCTATCAGTGTATGACTATCACATTTACACAACACATTCAAACACATACACACAAATATCTACAAAGTTAGTTTAAGGTGTGTTTCATGCGTTGGGCTTTATTATTTAAAGGGGTACGGTGGATTTAAAAATTCAAATTCATCGCAGGCAAGAGCAAAAGAATGTCCTGATTTTGCCAATTTTATAAAAGTTAAAAACAAAAACATTTTTTTTTTCTTAATCGCTTTTTTGCCGAAACTTTATTTTTGCAGTCGGTGGTCATGATTTCTCAAAAAGTTATGAAACGATCACACTTCTTTAAAAAAACACTATCTAGTGCTTGAATGAAGGATTTAATTTTTTAATGACCAAAAATTGGAACTTTTTGTTTACAACTCAACCAAAAATTCACCTTTCAATTTTTTTTCTTCACAAGCTTTATACATACGAGGGTGGATCAATAAGTCCGTGACTTTTCGAACTTCCCTCGTAGTTATATGAAATTTAACACTGCTCCAATCAAGTACTACCTGTTAATAGTCCACTGTCAAATTTTGAGCAAATTCCATCATTTATTTTGCGTTAACAGCTGTTCAAAACATACAGCCTCGTGAATTTCGAGTGCTCGTTAAACATTATTGTTTGCGAAAAAAAAAAACGTTAATCAAACCAAGGAAAACCTTGATAAATACTATGGGGACTCTGCACCATCAATTTCAATGGTAAAAAAGTGGTTTACTGATTTTCGTTGTGGGCGCACAAATACAAATGACGCTGAACGTTCTGGACACCCAGTTGAGGTCTCTACACCCAAAACAATTGAAAAAATTCACTATATGGAGTTGGCCAATCGGAGATTGAATGTGCGATAGATTTTGAATGACATAAGCATCTAACATGGCTCAGTGGTTTCAATTTTGAACGATCACTTGGGTATGAGAAAGCTTTTCGCAAGATGGCTGCCGCGTTTGCACACAATCGACTACCAACGGAATCGTGTGACAGTTTAGTCTCAATGGCAAAATTCCATGAATTGGGCTACGAATTGGTACCTCATCTTCGGATTTAGCCCCCATTGACTATTTCCTATTTCCAAACCTAAAAAAATGAATCGGTGGAAAGAGAGTTAGCTCCAACGATGAAATTATTGATCAAACAAATGCCCATTTTATGGACCTTGAAAAATCCTATTTTTTGTAAGGGATAGAAAAATTGAAAAACGTTGGAATAAGTGTATTGAGCTAAAAGGGGATTATGTTGAAAAATATATTTTTTTTTGCAAACAAAACAGTGTTTCATTCAAAAAGTCAAGTCATGTTTATTTTAATTTTTAAATGAACCAGTCGTGAGTTATTGTGACTATGCCGAGAGTCCTACATTTGAGAGGTCCAGGGAAATGAGGTCCCAATGGCTGAATTATTAAAATTTTCAAATAAAATTTTCACAAAATACTTGTAACATATGTATCTTTGATATGCTTAATTTTTTGAATAAAATATTTCATTTTATATATTTAACAAAACAGTAAAAATTAAATTTTTAGAGCCTTCGAAACCCATTTAGCCCCTTAAGGGGACAGCCTGACTGGGTGTTTTCAAGCTATCGAAGGAAAGCCACTTAATTTCAATGTTATTGTAATATGATGATACTGTTACGGAAATTCGATTCATCAATGGAATGAAATGGAAACAAATGGAATTGAAACACTAGATAATGACAACAAAATGGAATGGAACGGAAAACCTGTGGAATTTAATGACAAGACAAGGGGATCGAAATGAAATGGAGAACGTGTCGAAATGCAACACTAAATAAGGCAAATGAAATGGAACAGGGAACAAGTGAAATTGCAACACCGGGAACGAATTAGAATGGAGTGAAATTGAGTTTTAGTGATATTAATAAATTTGCACATATTTTTTCCATTCTAAAGGTTTTTACCTACGTTTTGCTTTTTTAAAAATTTTTATGTTACACTCAAAATATTTTTACAGTAACTAACTGTAGTATATTTAAAAAGTTTTTCGTACATTTGTTTTTAAATGATTAAATAGTTTAAATACAAAGAAATATATTTTTCCACACTTTTTTACATTTATTTAAAGAATAAATTACATATTAATACGGATTTTCTGTTACAGTTAATATTTTAATTTAAATGATTTGTTAAAAAATGGTTTCTATTCTTTATAGCTAATTGTATGTTATTTGAAATAAACAAAAAAGAAATGAGGACACGTGCATTTTTACTGATTTTGTAGTTGATTTGTATGACGAAATATCATTTATACACTTAAAATAGTTTGTAAGTTAAAATAACAGAAAATATCATTTACAGGACATGATATTTTATTTAAAAACCGGTCTACTTAATTTTAATTTAATTTAAATGCATTTTGTTATTTATTTTTAAATGTTGATTAATCAACTGACACATCCGTAAGAAACAAATGATATAATCAGTTAAAGTAAATTTCAAAATTTTGCCTACCAATTCCTTAAAAAATAAATGTTTTTTATCATTTATTTGAAATTGTTTCCCTTTTAGTATTTTTTTTTTTTTTTTTGTTTATATACTCGTACAATACAAAATGTATGTATGCATAGCTATAGACACTTTTTGTGTGATCGTGTTTGTGTATGTATGTGTGCTTATGAAGTTCTTGTAATTTGAATTGAAATAATTTTGCATATATACAACCAATTTAAATAAAAAAAACAAATTGAAATTTTTTGATTTTTTTTTTTTTTTTTTTGAAACAGACAGCAAACAAAATTTAAGTTTGTAATAGCTGTTACGGGCATAAATAAACCACAAATTTCTGTTTTGTGGGTTAATTTTTATTAAATTTCAAACAAATGAAAAAAAAAAAAATAAATGAAACTGAAAAAATCGGTTAATGATAGTAAATTATTTCGAATAAATGTATAAAAAAGTTAATATAGATATTTCTTTGAAAAATAAATGTATGTTCCTTTATTTTTAAATGGAACGGAAAACTTTTTTATTAAACTACAAACAGTTAACTACATAATATTCTGAGTGTATTTACGAATTTTTTAGTTAATTCGTTGACAGTTAAAAAAAATAAACAAAGGTAAAATCTAAACTTTTTACAAATTTTGTAGTTATTTGTTGACAGTTAAAGGAAATAAATAAATAGATTAAAAATCATTTGTTTTTTCGAATTTTAAGTTAGTTTGTAAACAGTTAAAATAAATGAAAAATCATTATTATTTTACGGATATTGTAAATTTATTTAAATTTAAAAAAGTTCTTTCGATTTAAATGAAAAGTAAGTAACACCCAATTCACACGACGATTTTCCACCATGTTTGTAAATCATGATTGTTTGAGTTTGTAGGTGAACGGTGTAGAGAAGCAATCGGGGTAGAGAAAAAATCACGTTTGCTGTTCTCGGAAATTGTTTTCATATTTTTCTTTACACCCGTTCGTTTTTTTGTTATGTTGCTTCATTTGATTTCCTATTTCAATGTGGCAATAGCTTCACATCAGAGATGGAAAATTGATTTTTTTTCGGTATCAGAAAAAAAATTCAAAAGTACTTTTTAGACGCTCAGAGTACTAAATATTTTTTTAACAAAAAATTACATAAAATTTATATACATTGAACACAAAACGTATATGAAATTCGTTTTATATAAAATTAACATACGTTAAAAATATATATTTTTTATATTAAACAAAAAATTTTGCTAATTTGAGCTGCCCATTTCTTATGAAGTTACTTTTAAGGAAAATTAAAAATGAGTCGTGATTTTAAAATCGTCGTGTGAATCGGGTGTAATTCGGTTTTTAGTGATTTTTTTCCTTTATTTTAAATTACATTATTCAGTTAACTATTTTGAGTATATTAATGGTAATCAAATTGCCGTTAATAAATGAAATCAAATCCTTGAATTAATTTAAAAACAAAAATGGTAAGAAAAATAATGTCCTTACAATTGATATTCAGAAATGCAATGGTAATAAAATCTTTAACCCATTAGTCCCATATATCGTAAACATCCACTAATACGGTTTTTTTTGGAAATTTTTACGGGTGTGATAAAATCGAAAAAGTACCCGCCCTAAAGTCCTAATCAAACTCCTTGGGTTAAAAATCAGAAATTTAAAATATATGTATGGGTTAAGTCACTGATAAGACACTTTTTGGAATTTTAGACAGAAACCTGGTAAAAATGTGAGTTAAAAACGAGAAAATACTGCTCTGTATTCCTTGCAGTATGAGCTAAATCACTGATAACCCTGTCCTTGGTTTAAATTTACTTTGCATGGATTAAAATAAAGTAAATTTCGTTTAAATCAAAGACACGCCTTTTACCATCTTTGGAATTTTAGACAGAAACGTGGTAAAAATGTGGGTTCAAAACGGGAATAGACTACTTTGTATTGCTTGCAGTATGGGCAAAATCACTAAAAGGCCTGTCCTTGATTTAAATTTACTTTGTTTAATGGTCTTTTAAAATCCTAATATAGGATTACATTACACTAAATTTAATTTGAACGCACGCCTTTTTCTCATATATCTTTCTTAGCGATAAGGTAAAAAAATACCATTAGGATTAATTTTATCTTCGAATTTTTATTACCTTATTTTTCTTTATGTTATTTTCAAATTAAAAATTTAGACAAAAGATCTGAAATATTTTTCTTTTACCAATGAATAGAAAAATTATAATTTTTATAATAATGAGGAATACACAGAACAAGTTATTATGCACCAGATGAAAGGAATACATTTTACTGATCAGTTACGATGTTCATCATCATTCTTTGAGTCTTATAGTGTTAATTAAAAATATTTTTTTTTGTTAAAATCACAACTTTAAAGGAAAAAGCTGATGATAGTTAACCCCACAATGATTTATTGAGTTAAGATGAAATTTACTAATGAGCTGTCGGTGTTTTCATAATTCCCACCAATAATATATGTCAAATCAGCTATCAGCTGATACTGAAAGTCATGTGTTTGTTTTTTTTTTTTTATTTTTCTTTATAACTTCAAAAGCTTATATGATCTCACAAACTTTTTTAAAGTGTGAAAATTTTTTTGTAAAACACATAAGAAATATCAATTTTATCTGTTAACTACTTAACAATAAAATCTACAATTTAGCAACTTGACTAATACTTTAACCAATATTAGTTTCACAGCATTCAATATCTGTATTTAATTTTAACTCTTCTACTATAAATAAATACATATAACAAATAAGTAAAGTCTCCTACAGCGATAATATATATATAACTTATTGAAATTTTAAATAAAGGTAAAGAATAAAATTTTTGCTAACATAAGAACTTTTCATCTAATTTCAATTATTTTATATTATTAATACTACACAACAATTTTCTGCCCAGGGATAAACTTCCTTAATGTAAAGTCTTAAGATTAAGAAAACCAAGAATTGGATTTAAGCCAGTTTATTTTATACAATAACACTATTTGTTTACTTATGACACTGTTACCAAGTGAAGAATATAAAAAAAAATATATATATACGAGTATAAACCATAACAAAAAAAAAAAAACTGTGGAACTTCTAACATATTTTTTCAACTTGTAGTAAATTTTGTAGTTGCTAAAGAAATATTCTATGTAGTTGCTATCCCCCTGCCAGTAATATATAAAAGTTTAGATAAAGATGTTACAAACAAAAAGGAGCCATAGAGTGAGGTGAAGTACATATATTTTGATATTAAAAAGGAATCATGTTAAAATTACGTTAGCAAATTGTACAGTTTTTTTTTTTTTGTTTTTTATTTTTTTAGATGACAATTTTGCGTGGTTGTTGTGGTAGCTTGTACGACAAGTAGAAACTAAAAACCCGTACATTAGATGCCAACGTTAGTAAACCTTTAACAACCGCATGGCTGTTATTTTTAAGTATACCCATGACATGATGCGTTTGAACTTCCTTTTTTTGTTGTTGTTGTTTTCACAAATATGCTTTAAAATGCAAAAATGTTTGCTGAAATATTGCCAAAAATGCAGACAAATTTTCTATAAAAAAAAAGAACAAAAATAAAAAACTATTACAACCTACAGTTGTTCCATTTTGTAAGATATTCTAGTTCCAAAATAAAATTAAAGTACTAACACTAAATATTGTAAATACTATTTACAAGAAAGATATCCCAGGGTGAACTTTCAGATCTTAATAATATTTAAATATGTTGGGGAAGTAAATAAAACTAGGATTTGTAGTATGTACCAAACAGTTAGTCAATCTGATAGTATTTAAAAATATTAAAAAAAAAAAAAAATTATGTATAAAAATTTTTATTGGTCACCACATGTCTCGAAATTTTATCTCCTTTACCACATATTCGAGTTTCATTAGGATCTGAAAGTATGCCTTAGGAATATCTTTCTTGTTAGTTTTAGTTATTACGTGGAAATAGAAAAAATGTGACCAACTTATAGTTTACTTTATAAAATTAACTAGCACAACAATTACCAGCACTAAATATTGACATGGTCCTAATTAAACCAACTCAATACAAAAAAAAATTGCTATAAATTACCATATTAATAAACAGTGCAGAAATTATGAACTTTCTGACTTATCACTGGACTGTCACAGAATAACCTGTTATGTTCATATTTCAAATGTAGTGATTTGGAAATAAAGCCGATGCATACCTTAAAAAATTACTCTTCATTGCTTCTTAAGTTATAGTACTCGTATATTTTCTGAATCTAAGGCAGTGGTCGGCAGAAAGAGAGAATATGAACGTATTGGTGTTTTACACTGTAAGAAATTATTTTATCTTTCTAGATAAATGAATGAATGAATTAATAAATGAATTAATTGATAAGAGAATATCCGTTTTCATTGTATTAAAATGGTTCATGTTTTTGTTTTCTCTATTAAAAAATAAAAATTCTTCCCACTCAACGTTCCACATTTTCAATTCAAAATGTAAACAAAAAACAAAATAAATACCTACAATAAATAATAAAAAAATATATTTTAATAGTGTACTTTATTTCTTTCACAAAGCGGCATATACTTGCTCTGTTGAAAGTTGGCATGCTACTGAATGAAATAATTGTATTTTTTGTGCTCTTAGCCATGCGATTTGTTGACATTCGTGCAGTGTACGTGTAAATTGCCGATTGTGTTCGGCCCCTGAGTGCTATAAGTGCCGATCACTGATCTAAGGCCTTTATTCAAAATATTTTTTTTTTCTGATTATTCAAAACAAAAATTTTAATGTGTTTAATGCATTTTTCCAACTTTAAGTAGTTATGGCACACAATTTGTGCCCTTTTGTACCTTGTATTTTATTTAACACTACACCATTTCCAGCTTTTATTCAGAATTTTCCAAAATAATTTTAAAATTATTTAAAAAAGTTTTAAAATTATCAAAAATAATTTTAAATTTGTGTAAAAATTATGTCAAATTGTCTAAAAAGGTTTTGAAATTGTCCAAAAATATTTTAAAATATTTTAAAAACCTTTCAGAATTGTCCAACCAGTTTTTAAATTATCCAAAAATATTTTACATTTGTATAATATTCCTTATATTTATAAATAAATATTTATAATTAAATTTTTTATAAATAAAGGATCTTTAGCTCAATAAGGAATATTATATGAATAGAGAAGATCGAAGAAAACTAAAATAATTATTTTACATTTGTCCAAAAATTTAAGAAATATAAAATGTTTTTTTTTTCAATGCAGAATTGTGTATTTGTTTTAAAAAAGAGTATTTCTATGTGAGTGTATAAATTTCGCTACTTAAACTTATATTTTGCATTCTCATGAATTTGATTTTCATCAAAGCTAAATATTACAAAGTATATAAACATTTTCCACTCATGCATCATTGCTTCCTTAGAGTATAGTAAGAGAAATGGAAGTAGCCATCCTATGACACTCCAATGTTAAATTCATTGATGAAACCATCACAGTAGTGATGCTTTTATTGCTTCATTGGCAGCTTCATTTTTGTTGAGAACTTAATACAAGACTAACGCAAACAAATAAAGATACAGAACTGATGCAAAGGACACACCTGGTGATGTGTCTAAAAATAGATTTTCAATCAATTAAAAAAGAATAGTTTTTGAAAAAATCGATTGAGCGTCATTAAAACTCTATCACACCATGTTCTGCAAACAATGCAATATTCAAAATGCAACTGCAAGTTGTAGTCGATTTACATTGACAATTTAATTTAGTAAAAAATGGATTAACCGTAAATGGCTGCATCTAAATCAATTTATCTACTTTTCACTAGCTAATCATTTTAATGGAAACGCAGCATTATAATATAATATTTTAAACTATTTTTTACATTTTGATTCAAACAAGTTGTATTCGCATCAATGTGCTAGTGACTGCTAGTCATGGGGTAGAATTTATCTGACCGGTCTTTTTTCACCGATTATGGAACAGGTCAGGGACTAAACACTTTCAGTGAAGTTCACCAGTCCCCATTGTAGGTACTTTTAGACCGATCATATTTCCAATGGTTACGGGATCGGTCATGGGAAGGGTTCTTTCAGACCGATCCTGTTTGCACCGATTACGGAACGGATGCTGGAACATCAACTGACTCCTTTTTCCCGCAAGATAATCTAAGATAGCGGTTATGGAAACACAACGACACACGGTTCGTTCCCAAAGAATGCCCGAAAAATATTTACACTCACCAAAAAAAGTCTGTAATGACATCTGAAAAATTTTTGCTGTTATTACGGAAAATTTTGCTAATTTGAGACCAGCGGTATATTTTGCTAATCTTAGCAACACATGTCTGCTGACGTGTAGTACAATGAAATTAGCAAAAAAAAATTTGCTGCCTAAATTTTAGTAAACTTTTTTAAAAATCTGTTTGCTAAAATCAGCAAAAAAATTAACTAAATATTATTAATATTAGTACAAAATTTTAAATTTATTTTTTTCAAAATTTTTTTATTTTTTTTTTTTTTTTTTCAAATAATATTTAAAAAAAAACAGCCTTAAAAATCTTAAAAATTGTTAAAACATAAACGAATTTATTATTTTGTTTTAATTTGGTAATTTTTGTTTTGAAGTATATTTTAGTCAATTTTTTTTTTACTTTTAAAAACAAATTTTTCATTATTTTTAGGGCTAATTTTTAGAACTAAAAAACTTTTTAGTGCTATAATATTTTAAGTGAATGACCTATTTTTAGAGAGTTGGTATCTTCACTTCCGCTCCCTTTTTTAAACTATGTAACATTTTAAGGCAATTTAAGTTTGTAGGTGTAAAGTTTTAATTAGAAATAACATTTCCTTCAATATCTACTTTTTAAAATTAGTAATTTTTTTTTGTTAATTTTAGCAAATCGGTTTTCAAAAATTTGTAAAATGATTTCTGAAATTAGCAATAAAAATTTGGTAATTTGCAAAATGTAAATAGCAAAAATATTTGCTAAATAATAATTTGTTTACTTAAAATCAGTAAAAAAAAAAATAGTAGTGGTATTAAAAACCGTTTGCAAATTTTTTTACTAACTTTTTTTCTGAGTGTAAGAAGGCCGCCTATGATGGCAAATACTTGCCAAAATGAAATTTTACTCAAGGATTATTATTTAAGAAGGCTGTCATGCGAACGGTACACACTTCCTAGATAAGAAACATGTGGAAGTTTTCTAAATTTTGTAAACAGTTTTACTATTTTTGTACTGAATTTTAGTAAAAAACAATTTGTATTTAGTAAATTTTCTTGCTATTTACATTTTACAAATTACAGAATTTTTACAGAATATTCAAACATTTTTGTTGTTAATTTTAAAAATTATTTTTAAAATTTTACTAAAATGTTCCAAATGTTGAAAAAAGGGATCAGAACCGACTCATGTTCACTTAAGATAGCACTAAAAACTTTTTTAATTCTAAAAATCAGCCCTTAAAACAATTAAAATTTGACCTTAAAATCCAAAAAAATTTACTTAAAATATTTTTCAAAACAAAATTTAGCAAATTAAAACAAAATGATTTTTTTTTAAATAGCAGCTTTAAAGTGTAGCAAGAGCCTCTAAAAATAATTAATATTTAGTAGCGGCTACTAAATTGTTCTACCAATTTCATTATACTACACGTCAGCAGACATGTGTTGCTAAGATTAGTTCAATATACAGCTGGGCTAAAATTAGCAAAATTTCCTGTAATAACAGCAAAATTTTTAGTTGCCATTACACAAATTTTTTTTTTTTTCGGTGAGTGTAGTTGGTTACACTCTCCATGCAGCTGCAGTCGTCACATCTAGTACTACTTTTATTAGTTTTTTCTTAATTAAAATCTAACTTATTTTTAAACATTTTTCTACAATGTTACAGTCTTTGACAGTAGTGTTTGCTGGTTTTTGGGGTTTTGTTTAGTTTAAACAAAAACTTAATGAAGCCCACACACACACACACACACACATACTAAAAAAATTTTGTTAACGCAGCACACATGTTTGTGTGTTTGTATACTTTCACATCCTTTTGTACAATTGTTTGCTTTTGTAATACACATTTTACAAACTTATTTTGCAACACTTTGTATGAATTTTTTTTTAGCGGTCACTGCGTAATGTCGCCTGTTTCCTTCCGTTTATTTTAGCCTCGCTTGTTATTTTACTTTGTTGACCAATTTGTTATGTTACGTTCTATTTCCTGGAAGGCGAAATTTATATGTTAGTTAAAATAATATTATGTACTAAAAAGAAAGTTTATATTTTAACAACTGCGACCAAAAAAAAAAGAAAAAGTGATAAATTGTTATGTTTAAAACCTTTTTCCGGACATATTATAATATATATTTATCTAAATTAAATTTTAGCAAATAACTATGAAAAGAGAAAATTTTAATGTTAATTGTTATGTAAACGTGCATTAGGGTGAATAACAAATGTTGCTGAAATATATAAAGGATCTGATGGTGCGTATATTAATATTTGTTATAGGCAAAGCTAATCATTATTCATGTTTATGTACAAATGTATTAAAATATCGCCAAAATATGCATTGCAAATTTGAAAAAAAATATGCATTTATTATTGATTTATTATTGATGTATTACAAAATTTTTAATATCATTAATTCAACGGCAGTATTTTTTGTGGTAGAATGTGGAAATTAGTAATTGAAAAAATATGCATTTTAATAACACGTTTCTTTAATAATAATCAGGTCTGTGAATTGCATGCAAATGCATGTTTTTGGGCAATAGTCCAGAGACGATTTTGTTTTTCGGAATTAAAGAGTTTGGCATCGATTTGTTGTTAAAAATTCATATTGTTTGCATATTTCGCTTTTATGTGCATATTTTGCTTTTATGTGCATACGTTTTATGATTTTTAATGCATATTTTTATATTTTGGATATTTTGGCATATATTTTATAAATACATATTTTTGCATTATTTGCTTTTAAATGCAAATTTTTTTCATATTTAATGATTTGTAATACATTTTTTGCATATTTTCAAACATTTTGTTATAAATGCATATTTTGGCTTAAGTGCAAATTTTTGCATATTTGATTTTTAAGTGGATATTTTTCGCATATTTTATAATTTTGAATGCATATTTTTACATATTTTGTAATAAATGCATATTATTGCATATTTGGCTGCATATTTAGTTACAAATTCTTATTTTTCGAATTTTGCTTTTAAGTGCATATTTTTGCATATATAACATATATAATGCATATTTTTGAATTTTGGCTTTAAATGCATATTTTTCTGCATATTTTACTAAGAACGCATATCTTTCTTTAAAGTGCATAATTTTTGCATCTTTAATGATTCTTAATGCAAATTTTTACACAGTTTGTTATAGATGCATATTTTTGCATTTTGGATTTAAATGCATATTTTTTTGCATATTTGACCATGAATGCATATTTAGCTTTAAAGTGCATATTTTTGCATATTTAAAGATTCTTAATGCATATTTTTGCATCTGGGCTTTAAATGCATATTTTTCTAGATATTTGACTATGAATGCATATTTGGCTTTAAAGTGCATATTTTTGCATACTTTATGATTCTTAATGCATATTTTTACACAGTTGGTTATATATGCATATTTTTGCATCTTGGCTTTAAATGCATATTTTTCTACATATTTTACTATGAATGCATATTTGGATTTAAAATGCATAAGTTTTGCATATTTAATGATTCCTAATTCATATTTTTACATAGTTTGTTATAGATGTATATTTTTGCACACTTGGCTTCTTACATATGTGCATATTTTTTGATTATTAAAATATTTTTAGTTTGCATATTTTGCATATTTTTTTTATATTCCACATTTTATTGAATATATTTTTTTTTATTTATAATTAAATTAAAAATAAACTAAAGGTTAAATTTGTAATCCCCAAATTACATCATAACTAAAATCATATTTATTTTAATAAGACTCACACTTAATTTGAAAATGTTTGTAAGGAAATAAAAGAGGTTTTTTCAAATATTTTATAATAATTGATGTAGCTAGGATTTTTGTCTCTGTGTAATTTTTTTTTTTTTTTATTTTAAATTTATTATATGCATTTTTTATAATGCATTTTTTTTGTGTGCATATTACCTTTTATCTGCATATTTTTAATTTTTTATTGCATTTATTTCAAAAGTTTTTAACATGACCCTGCCCTTGAAATATTTATTTAGATACCGAAAAGAAGTGCATAATCGTCCCTGAAGATTTAAAAATAAATTAATAAAAATTCATATTTTCCCCTTGCAATCCATTTTTTTTTTTAATTTAAGGGCCCATTAGTCATGTCTGGTAGATAACCGGTCATCCTAAGTTTTTGGAAAGCCTATTTTTACACCACAACAAATATTTTTAAGCAGGTGGAGCTGGTGAATAACTCACCAATTTTTTTTTTTCGTACCAGGCTGGACCACCCTAATCCATACTACTTAAAAAATTATATGTTTGATTTTTTTTAAGGTTAATTTCCTATGTAAATGTTAAAACAATACTCACACATACAAACAGTATTTTGTGTTAAAATGTGTTTTAATTTTGTGTTACTTTTTGAACCATCAAAAAAAAACAAAATATTTCCGGCACGTGTTAATATTAAAATACTCATTTCCTCACCTATTTATAATAAATACTTACATATGTATGTATATATTTTTTGTTTGGTATGTAAACTTACAAGCTGGCTAATAAAAGTAAAAATGATTAAATAACATTATAAGTAACTATGTTCACATTTACGTGCTATTTCTTTAGCAGTAAATCTTCGATTTTAATGAAATTTTTAAAACCTTAAATCGATCGTTAATCTTGTTGCTTTTTTTCGTATTTAATTTTTGCTTTTACCTTTCATTTATTACAAAAATATTAGGTAAAAAAAATTATTTTGGGGAAAAAAATTTCGCCAAAAAAAAATGGCGAAATAAAAAAGAAATTTGGCGAAACAGAAAAAAAAAATATTTCAGAATAAAACTTCATGGAAAAATTTGGCAACAAAAAAAATTAACGGATAGTGATATAAAAATTTCGTGCACAAACAATTAACGAAACACATCGCAAAAAACAAAAATTCGCGGAAAGAATGTTGACGTATATAAAATATATATTTTTTTATCAGCCCATGTTAAAATAGAAATATATATGAATATACATGATGGTTTATGAACATATACGTCCATGTTTAGTTTAATATATGATCATACATGATCTAATATATTTCCACATATTTTCCGAAATTTAAGGGTATCTGGCTGTACATTTTCATATATGGACCGTACCACCTTATAGGCAAAAAAAAAAGTTCACCGTACACCCTCAAATATAAAGTATTTTAACAAGAAAATTTCGAAAATGTTTTTTTTTTTTTTTTTTGCCGAATGTAGGGGTCGCCATTTTATATTTTTCTTTATATCTTCGCCATTTACCGTCGGATCGTAAAGTGTTGTATATCAATGTTTTTTGTCTCGCGGAGACCGATGTTTTCCTCGAAGGAGCTATTGACCTCAAGTAACCCGTTCTAGTATTAACCCACCAGATCTCAGTTGCTACCACCTTAATGTACTACCCTAATATTTTAAAATGAAAGCTCGCAAAAAAGCAATAAACTTTTGCTAGGAAAGTATTCCAATAATTCCAGCGGAACTATTATTTTATTTTTTTTTAATTTTTTTTGTTGCCGAATGTAGGGCATTTTTAATTTTTTTGTCTTATCTTCTGCATTTACAGTCGGATCTTAAAGGGTTATACATCAATGTTTTTGTGGCAATGATACCAATTTGTTGCATCAAACATCATTGACCTCAAGCACCCTTTTATACTACTTAAGGGATAACACCTACGTAAAAGCTTATATATAAAAACTTCTTTTTTTATTTTCTTTATTTACGGAGATGTGTTAACAAAGATTGGTTTTCACAAGATTTATGAAGGAGTACAAAAAATATTTCTTTTACACAAAGTTTTACAAAATGATAGTATATTTACAATAGAGGTCCACGGCACGCAGCATTGCTTAATCAATTTTTGGTGGATTTCTCTGAAATTTATAATGCATATGGAAAACTAAATTTTCTATGGATGCGCGTAGGAGTTTTTGATAGATCAAATACTTTTTGACTTAGAGCTGTTTCTTTACGAGTATAAAAAATAGATATTTTGACTTTAACACTTCGCTGTTTTGTCAAAAATTAATATACCCAAAAACTCATACGCTTTTCTTTAGATAATTTAGTTTTCTATATAAAGTGTATGTTTCAGAGCGATCCACCTAAAATTGGTTAAATTATGCTGAGTGCCGTGGATCACTTAAAAAAAAAACACAAATTTTAATCGATCATATTTTGACGTGATTCAAGTTGGCTGTATTATTTGGCTGTATTATTTGAGTCAAGAGAACTTCAATATGGACTTCTAAATAGCTATTAGTTGCGATGGAACTCCTACCAACACTGGCTACAAAAATGGAGTCATTGTAAGAATGGAACGCCATTTACAGAGACCTTTGCAATGGTTCGTATGAGCATAATTGAATTATGTACGAAAATATACGGCAATGTACCTTCAAATTTTGGATCCAAATCGAATCTTATGTATGACCGTTTGATCATTCATGTCGTATATGATCATGTATGACCATAAACAAGACCATATATAATCATATATATTTTGATTTTTAGATGGGATTGTTATTTTTTTATTGCATCATAAAATACACAAGATAAGCTTATGTATGGAATAGCACATCGGGCAAAAGGCATCCACGGGTTGGCGACGCACTCTTTTTGATCACCCAAACGAGAGAGTACACGATTGGGAATAGCCTTATGCAATAATTAAATTGTTGCACGAACTGTGTGGTATGCGGCACAGTACACATAAATACACTCATAAATAAAAGTTAGTAAAAAAAAGTTTGAAAACGATTTTCAATCCCATTTTACTATTTTTGTACTGATTTTTAGTAAAAAAGATATAATTTAGCAAATCTGTTTGCTATTTACATTTTACAAATAACAGAATTTTTACAGAACATTTACAAATTTTCCTTGCTAATTTCAGAAATCATTTTACAAATTTTTGAAAACAGATTTGCTTAAATTAGCAAAAAAAAAATGTACTCATTTTAAAAAAGTGGATATTGAAGGAAATAAAGGGGGTCCCAAGAAGAACGCAATTTTTAAATCTGGCAACATTCGAAGTGTCATTGTTTGACATTTGAACAATTGTTATTGTTTGCTAGTAGAAGGTACGAGGTTAGTAAAAATGGAGCGCTACACGAATGAACAACGCATTCTCATTGTGAAATTGTTTTACCAAAATGGTGAAAGTTTTGCGGCTACAGTTCGCAAATTGCGATCAATTTGGGGTCACAATAATGCTCCAAAAGAGTCAACTGTAAAGAGATTAATGGATAAATTTGCCGAAACTGGGTCTGTTAGTGATGTCAAGACAACAACGCGCCATCGAACAGGTCGATCGACCGAAAATGTCGCAGCTGTACGTGATGATGTCGCTCAAACTCCATCCACCTCAATTCGACACCGAGCTCAGCAAATTGGTGTCTCCAAATCCACTTTGCAGCGAGTTTTGACGAAAGATTTGCATCTTCATGCATACAAAGTTCAATTGACTCAGGAACTGAAGCCAGCTGACCATGGACAGCGAAGGGAGTTCGTTAATTGGGTATTGGAGAGACAACATGAAAATGCTGATTTTGCCGATAAAATCATCTTCAGTGACGAGGCCCATTTTCATCTTGATGGCTTCGTCAATAGGCAGAATTGTCATATTTGGGGTGAGGAAAATCCTCGAGTGATTCACGAGAAGCAAATGCATCCTGAACGTGTCACTGTGTGGTGTGGTTTTTGGGCTGAAGGAATCTTTGGACCTTTTTTTATGAAAATGTGTTTTATTTAAAATTTAAAAATTGCGTTCTTCTTGGGACACCCTTTATTATTTCTAATAATTAAAACTTACACCAATAAACTTAAATTGTCTTAAATTAATACTTAGATTTAAAAAAGGGATCGACTCATGTCTAAAATTAGGACATCCATTTAAAATAGCACTAAAAAGTTTTTTTTAGTTCTAAAAATCAGACCTAAAAACAAATAAATTTCACCCTAAAAGTAAAACAAATTTGACTAAAATATTTTTCAAAACAGAAATTACCAAATTAAAACAAAATGATAAATTCCATTGTCATAACAATTTTTAAGATTTTTAAGTCTTTTTTTCTTTTTTAATTTTGTCTAAAATATTTTTTGAAAAAAATAAAAAAAAAATAAAACATTTTGATGCTCGATAAAAAAAAAATAAATTTAAAATTTTGTACTAATAATAATATTTAGCAATTTTTTTTTGCTGATTTTAGCAAACAGATTTTAAATTCCACTTTGCAAAAAGTTTACTAAAGTTTAGTAGCGGCAGCTAATTTTTTCTACTAATCTCATTGTACTACACGTCAGCAGACATGTGTTGCTAAGATTTGCAAAAAAATACCGCTGGTCTCAAATTAGCAAAATTTTCCGTAATAACAGCAAAATTTTTTCAGTTGCCATTACAGACTTTTTTTGGTGAGTATATCATTTAGATAGGCTTGATGTCCTACCTCCAATTTCTCCTACCTTAAATACATATTCTAAAAATATATTTACTAAATAGAATGAAAAAAAAACATGAATAAATTACAAATTTGTTTATTTTTCTCATTTACAACGATAACAATAATTTCCATGCAATTTCATTTTAATAACATATAGATACATTCAAAATCGACCTCTATCACATAAAACTAATATTATTAATTTATTACCATATAAACAATAAGTAATTTTGAGCATATAACTATTGTTTACATTACGGTTTCAGTGAATATATTATATGAAATCATAAAAAAAGAATGTTCTTAAAATAGTATTTAACTTTAAGCAATATGTAGCACTATAAATATGTCAGATATAAAAAATATGTCATATTTACCTTACACAAGTATTTTTATATAATTTCTGATTGTTTTGTTTTAACAACTATTTCCTGTACTCACTTTTCTTAGCCAATATTCTAAACTTGTAACAACATACAGGTTGGTTGAAAAGTTCCTGTGCTCACCAAGAGATGGCACTGCTAGCTCCAAACTTTTTTTTTTTCTCAAGTTGGTATAACTGTCCTGAGAACACATGCAAAGTTGCAAGTCAGTCTGTCAATTCTTTCTTTGTTTACAAGCCATTTGAAGTTGACGTGTCATTGATTATTTTTTAATATGGAAAAAATTGAATATCGTGCGGTCATTAGATTCTTTGTTTTGAAGGGTTTGTCGTCCACGCAAAGGACGACCAAAAACTGCAACCACAGCAGAAATCATTGAGCAGGTGCATAATATGGTTAGTGAAGATCCAAGTTTGACTAAGCGTGAAATTGCTAATGCCATAGGCATCTCAGACGAACAAGTACTCCATATTTTGCATGAAGAATTACGTATGAAAAAACTGTTGGGAAAGTTAGTGCCGCACACATTAACAATTCAACAAAAACTGGATCGAAAACAAATTTCTCAGCGTAATTTGGAGCGTTTTAAGCCGAATAAAACCGACTTCTTGCGTCGTTTTATAACTATGGATGAGACTTGGATCTACCACCATGATCCTAAGTTGAAACAAGAACGTTTACAGTGGACTGAAGCTGGTTGTTCAGCTCCAAAGCAGGTGAAGTCACAACGATCAGCAAAGAAGGTTATGGCATCAGTTTTTTGGGATGCAAAAGGAATTTTGTTGATTGATTATCTTCAGAAAGGTAAAACAATCAACTCTGAATATTATTGCAGCCTTTTGGATCAGCTGGATGAAAAAATTCCTGAGAAAGACCTGGTTTAAAGAAGAAAAAAATCATTTTTCATCAAGACAATGCACCTGCTCACAAAATTGTTTTGACGATGGCTAAATTCAAAGAATTAAAGTACGAATTGCTTGAACATCCACCGCATTCACCAGATTTGGCTCCCAGAAATCTCAAACAATTCCTTCGTGGAAAGCATTTTTCGTCGAATGAAGAGGCCATAGCAGCCGTAGACGGGTATTTTGCAGAGCTTCCGGAAAACCATTATAAGGATGGGATAAAATTATTGGAAGATCATTGGAACAAGTGTATTGAGCTTCTAGGAGATTATATTGAATAAAAAAATATATTTCGTAACAACAGTATTCTTTCGTAACAACAGTATTCTTTCATTTCGAGCGCAGGAACTTTTCAACCAACCTGTATTTATCTACATTGAATTCAAAACACATGTGCAATCAATTGTATTATTTTTTTATGCCATGATTTTCTATTATTTCATTTCATTTCAGTCCAGTCATTGGCTTTTTCAAAATAGTACAGCATGAATATATTTTCTGTTAACTTTTTTTTTCCCTTAATTTATTTAGCTTCTATTTTATATTTTCATGTTGTTATTGCGGAAATTCTATGTTGATTTTTCAATTAATTTCACACACAATCAGCTTGAAAAAATGTTGATATGTTATAGTATTGATTTATATTGAAGTTCATGTGGATTCATTTGAATTGCTTGCTGATAAAATCAACACAAAAGTTTTTGAAAAGAAATTAATTAATTTAAAATTTGATTGAGCAGCTGAGAAAATTTTTATATGTATACAATTTATTTCCGATTGTATATAAAAATAAAAAAAATTACTGAAGATCTTAGGGAAAGTGTGAATTCATAGAATAAAGAATATTACCAATGTCTAAAGTTCTTACTAAATTCAATTTTAATTGCTCTTAAAAAAAATAAGTTAACAAAAAAACAATATTATAAAATATCCTAGGCTAATTGACAAATGAAATTCTATATTTAAAATTTTTAAATTGGAAGTAAATTTGTTATTTACAATTGCTTAAATTAAAAAAAATAATAGTAAAGTGTTTGACAACTTCTTTTAATGAACATGCCTATTATTTTTACACATTTCTAACTACTAGAGTACTATTAATCATACTGCCAAACATAATTAGGCTCGGTTCTAAAAAATTAGATGGACTTAGGCTTTCAGCACAAAAATATGTCCGTCTTTTTCTACTAAATATTTTTCTATTTTGGTCAAAAATATTGGCTTAATATTAGTATAGATATAGAGCGGTGATCGGCACTCATAGCACTTAGGGGCCAAACACAATCGGCAATGTACACGTACACGTGTTACCACATCATTATTGACCCTTTTTAAAAAAGTCAAACAAAATCATTTCGGTAGCTAAGGCCAAAAAATACAAGACTTCAGAAATAAATATTGAAAATATTTTTTTTTAAAAAATCTGATTTTTTGTATGTTTTTATATGTCAAACAGCTCAGCCGCCAGCCGGTTCAAGCCGAAGATCTTGGCTGCTAACTGTCGTCTTGCTTCTCTGCTGAGGATGGTTTACTAATTAAATTAAAATAAATACGAAAGCGGTTCAATGGGTCCGTGACTTTTCGAACTTCCCTTGTAGTTATATGAAATCCAACACTGCTCCCATCAAGTACCAAATGTTAATAGACTACTGTCAAATTTTGAACAAGTTCATTTACTTTGCGTTTAACAGCTGTTCAAAACATACAACCTCGTGAATTTCGTGGGCTCATTAAACATTATTTTTTGCGAAAAAAAAACCTTTCATCAAACCAAGGAAAACCTTGATATATACTATAGGGACTCTGCACCATCAATTTCAATGGTAAAAGAGTGGTTTACTGACATTCTCTGTTAAAATGCCGAATATTCTGGACGCCCAGTTGAGTGCCAGTTGGGTGTAGCCCAAAACAAATGTGATTTCAATTTTGAACGATCTCTTGGGTATGAGAAAGCTTTCCGCAAGATGGCTGCCGCGTTTGCTCACAATCGACCACCAACGGAATCGTGTGACAGCTTAGTTTCCATGGCAAAAATCCATTCGCCTTATTCACCGGATTAAGCCCGCAGTGACTATTTCCTATTTTCAAACCTAAAGAAATGGCTCGGTGGCAAGAGATTTAGTTCCAACGATGAAATTATTGTTTGATCAATAATATACCTATTTTATGGACCTCAAAAAGTTATATTTTTTGGAAGGGATACAAAAATTGGAGAAACGTTGGACTAAGTGTATTGAGCTAAAAGGAGATTATGTTAAAAAATATTTTTTTTTACAAAAAAAAAACTGTGTTTCATTCAAAAAGTCATGGACTTATTAATCCGCCCTCATAGTAACGCGATTCTTAACACTAAATAAATTGTCGTGGTCCGGGTTTTATTTTGTATATTTATATAAGTGGACACACAATCTTTAAATTGAAAAAAGTTTAAAAAAACCATGGTAGTGGATTCAAAAATTATTTCACATAAATTAACAAAAAAAAAACATCCACAATCCACACTAGATTTTTAGGTTATCTAAGAAATAAAAAACCGATCGAAATCAGTTAATCTGTCCTCACTCACTCTGTTGGGATAAAAATGCGATTAAAATTATTAATTACATATTATTTATTGAGAAAAAAAATAATATGTGAACTTTTTTAGCTCCCCAACCTTTTTCTGTTGGTACCCTGAGAGCAAAATCTTTTATACCCTGCACAATAATTATATTTTCCATGTAAAAATCGCGATTTTTAAGAACATACATAATCAGATAATGTGTGGTATATAATCATGCATGAGAACACATGATCATATAGTTCAATAAATAATTTAATATATGACCATTAGACCGTACCTCAAAAAAAAAGTTCACCGTACACCCTCAAATATAAAGTATTTTAACAAGAAAATTTCGAAAATGTTTTTTTTTTTTTTGGCCGAACGTAGGGGTCGCCATTTTATATTTTTCTTTATATTTTCGCCATTTACCGTCGGATCTTAAAGTGTTGTATATCAATGTTTTTTGTCTCGCGGAGACCGATGTTTTCCTCAAAGGAGCCATTGACCTCAAGTAACCTGTTCTAGTATTAACCCACCAGATCTCAGTTGCTACCACCTTAATGTACTACCCTAATATTTTAAAATGAAAGCTCGCAAAAAGGCAATAAACTTTTGCTAGAAAAGTATTCCAATAATTCCAGCGGAACTATTATTTTATTTTTTTTTTTTAATTTTTTTTGTTGCCGAATGTAGGGCATTTTTAATTTTTTTGTCATATCTTCTGTATTTACAGTCGGATCTTAAAGGGTTATATATCAATGTTTTTGTCGCAATGATACCAATTTGTTACATCGAAAATCATTGACCTCAAGCACCCTTTTATACTACTTAAGGGGTAAAACCTACGTAAAAAGCTTATATATAAAAACTTCCTTTTTTTATTTTCTTTATTTACGGAGATGTGTTAACAAAGATTGGTTTTCACAAGATTTATGAAGGAGTACAAAAAAATATTTCTTTTACACAAAGTTTTACAAAATGATAGTATATTTACAAAAGAGGTCCACGGCACGCAGCATTACTTAATCAATTTTTTATGGATTTTTTTTTGTCTCCGCGAGACAAAAAACATTGATATACAACACTTTAAGATCCAACGGTAAATGGCGAAGAAAAAAAAAACATTTTCGAAATTTTCTTGTTAAAATACTTTATATTTGAGGGTGTACGGTGAACTTTTTTTTTTTTTGCCTGTAAGGTGGTACGGTCTAATGATCATACATGGGCCTGTATATGATCATACATGGGCATACATGGTCATATACGTCCATACATTGTTCAATATATGACCATACATGATCTCATATATGATCATATATCTTCGGATCTGAGGGTATATGGACGTATATGATCATATACGAGCATACATGAATAATATATGAGCATGTATGATAATATATGCACATATATCACCATATACCCTCAAATTTCGGATCCGAAGATATATGGTAATATATGAGATCATGTATGGACGTATATGACCATGTATGATCATATACAAGCCCATGTATGATCATGTATGCTCATATATATTTCGATTTTTACATGGGTACCCAAAAATTTGCTCAAAATAAGTTTGAGTGGAAAGGTATAAGGCTATTACATTTAAAAATTTAAATAAGTTTTATCCCTCACGCTGTGATTTGAACAACTTTTAAATTTACAACAACCAAACATTCAGATCTTTCCAATCCTTTTCCAAGAATTGTGTTTTAATTAATTTTATAAATAACCCAAAAAAAATATTTTTTAATTGATTTGAAATGGTAAAATTCATATCAAGTTATTTTCTAAAATAATATATTTACATTTCATCAACAATCATGCTCAATTTGTAAACTATTTCATGTGAAAAAAAACTACTTGTTGATTTATTGCTATTTTTCTTTTTTGCTAATCTTAACAGTTAAGGTTAAATTTTTAATTAAACAAATGTTGGTTTTCTTAAGTTACAAAGATTTTTATTAAAATAAAACTAAATTTATTTTAAAACCTCAATGTTTTTATCAGCACACTTTTTATCCTTGAATGTAATTTGTTTTTGTTATTTTTGATATTTTTATTATTTGATCTCTATTTAAGCATATTTTACATGTTTTTGCAAAAATAAAATAAAATATCTGAAGCATAAACAAATAAATATGTAGCATTGTACAATAATAGAATAAATGCCATAGAAATGTGCATACATGTAAACAATGTTAGTGTGTTGAAACATATGTAAATTTACACACTCACAATATATTTTCCGTTACCGACTGTAGTTTATTTAAAAAGTAATACGTAAGAGTTTGTTTTTAAATGAAGAATCAATTGAAATTCATAGAAATATATTTTGTAACTATTTGAATCAGTCATTCAAAAAATAAACTATAAAAATTTACAGACATTCAGTAGGAGTTGATATTTTCTGGTAAATTTAAAATTTTATGTTTTCGGTTTCTAAAAATTTAAATTCATATAATTCTTTTTTGTTTTTTTACCAAAAAAGTTTGTATATATACAAAATTATTTCAATAAATATTACAAGAAATTAATCATATATAGATACACAGATAGAAAATAGAAATATATACATCTGTGTGTGTTGTGTTTTGTAAAATTAAATTCACTCAAAAAAAAAAATGAACTAGAATTTAGAAAAATTAACTTATTTATAGGAAAAATTTAAATGAAAACGGCGCCAAAGGCACTTTTTACCAATATTTAATTAAATTTTCCTTGAAATTAAGAAACAAATTTTACTTCAAATTTGGTCAAAATTTCTAAATTATAGACAAATTTTACTACTGAGAAGTAAATTTTTATTAGAAAATAGTAAAATTTCCTCCTAATTAGTTCATACATCATCTAAAATTGTACTGTTAGTTAGGAAATGTTTCCTTGGTTTTAAGAAACATTTTATTTTATTTAAGTTCATTAGATAATTTTTTTTACTAAAAACTAGGACTTAACTCCCTAAAAATAAGAAAATATTTTCTAACAACAAGTCAAATAGCACTTCTTTTAAGTGAAAATTGTCTTTATCCTGCTTTTATGGTAAAGGTAATATATTTTACCATATATTTTAAAGTAGGTTTTTTTCCACTTTCGGCGGACTTCTGCTTTGTGAGGACACTGCTCTTAACAAGCTTTTTGCTATACAATTTTGTCTTAAGACTAAATTGAATTATACTTATTTCATGTATTAAAATATAAATTAAATTTCATTTAATTCATGTATTTAAATTAATAAAATGTACTGCAGGATATCCTGAAATTTTTTACCCTTTGCTAACAAAATTTTAAAATATATATTTTTTAAGCTACTTTAAGTTCAATATTTAAAACTGTTAAGATTAGAGATGGACATGCTCACGCACGATCACGAACCAAAAATTACAATCATGCACGATAGTTTTTTTAAATGGTTACTTTAATTTATTTAATAATATTTTTTCTTGAAAATTAGGAAAACTAACTGGTTTGTTTTTAATTAATTGTTTTTTTTTTTTTTTTTTTGGAACAAAAATAATTTAAACGTTTTCCAACAAAAAAAAAATCCTATACCATATTATATTATTTTTAAAAATTAGAAAACTTTTACTTGAAAAAAAGAATATTTTATTAAAATTTTTAAAATTTATCTGAACTAAGTTGCATGAAAATTTTCCGTAGAAATAGTTCATCGGTTTGAAAAATCAAGTAAATTTTTATTATTACATAGAAAAAAATTCATTACTTTTTGTTTTTAATTGTCTGAACTAATTTTTAGAAAACAATTATTCAAAATTAGAAAGTGGTATACTTAAAAACTGAATTAGGAAATGGCTTTCTAAAATTTAGTTAATTTTACTACTAGCGAACAAAAAATGAACACACATTTAGTTCAAGTACTTTCTCGACCTAAGTTAGACACATTTTTTGAACTAAATGGGAGTAAATTATGTCCTAAATTTTTTTTTTCTGAACTAAACTTAATTTTATTACATTTAAGTATGCAATTTTCTTAAAACTAAGATGTTTTTTTCTAAAAATTAATACATTTTTTTTTAATTGTTTTGTTTTTCTTTCCTAAAATCAAGAAAAATTACTTAGGAAATATATGAACTAATTCTGAGTATATAAACTATTTCGTTTTTCCTAAAACTGAGGAATTTTTATTCTTTGTAAGAAAATTTTTTTAAGTTTTAATAAAATTTTACTTAAATTAAGGACAACTTATAAACAGTTTTGAAGGAAATTTTTGATTACATTTTAGTTCATGTCTTTGTTTTTTTTTTTTTTTTTTTTTGAGTGTACAAATGAAAAAAATTTGAATTTCTAAAACAAACCACAAAAGTCGTTTTTTTTTACGTTTTGTCAGTTAAAAATTGATGGTTATTTTAAAAGATTGCTTTTACTACTTTTGTCGATTATTAAACAATGATTGAAAATAAACAACAAAATGGGCTGAATATAATGAAAAATCAATAGTCCTCTTTTTGATTGTATTTTCGATTAATTTAATGTGTTTTAGATTATTTTTAACGAAATAATATTGTGAGTGCACACATGTATGCATAAAATAAAAAAGGTACACACATTCACATTTATGTATGTATGTAAATATATTTTGCTACATGTCATATTAAAACAATACAATTTATAAACGTTTATATATATTGCTTGTTTATTTTTTATTATTGCATATATAAAATGTCAACACTACACGTGCGTGTGTGTGTGTGTACTAGAGTGGGTCGAAATCTAAAAACTATTGATTATGTTAGTTGGTTGTATAATATTTGATCTGTAAGTTTTTAAAAATTTTTATTTTAAAATTATTCGAACTGGAGATCATAATTAAGAGAAGTTGGTAAAAATCGTGAGGATCAGCGCTAGACTTTCGACTTGAGCGATCAGCAAGAACTCATGCTTTGAACAGGCTTATATATCAAACACACAAAGAAAAAGGGATTTGCGAAATTACTTTTCAACAGTTAATGAATGATTACCTCTACAAATCCTCATCTTTGTTTTACCAAGCACAAATTGACAGGGTTTCATCCCAGCTACTAATGTTTCCATTTCTAGGAACCCATTGGGAATCTGACATGTACACTTATATTTTTCGAAACATATCTGAGAATTGTTTCTTTTTTTCGATTATACATTACATCGTGCCTAATGCAGGCCTTGAAAAATATAAATCTTTTTTGAATTAATTCGGGAAAAAATAATCCTTTTTGTGAATCAACAAGTTGATTCAATATTTTATAAATCAATTTATTAAATTAGATTTAAAATCATAGTGGATTAATCGATTTTATTTTAATCTTTTTTTGATTCAATTAAATCAAATCATTATATATAATTTTATTCGATCTTATTTTAATATTAATATTCAATTTTTTTAAGCTAAAGATCTTTTTCTTTTTTTTATAAAATTTCTTATTTTATTTTCGATATTTCGCTTACAATTTGTTAGCATCTTCAGGAAAACAAAATTTTAATAATTATAAAAAAATTTGACAAACAAAAAAATATTTAACATTTAAATATAAATTAAATTTTTTAAAAAATTAAATTAACATTTAAACAAATAGAAGTGGTAATTTTATAAACAACATTTTCCTGCTAAAGCTCGTAAAAAATATTTTCATATTGGTTTAATACTTTAGTTTATGAAATTGAACATAATAAATGTTGTTTATAAAATAAAATAACATTATGAAATTAAATTATTATAGTTATTAAAAACATATCTATACATTTAAGTTTCCTAATTTTTTACTAATTAAATATCTATAATTCTGAGCTAAATTTTCTGTGTCAGCTTTAAAGTTCATTCTCTATGTCAAAGGTGTATTAATGATTTCTAACATTTCTAACATATAACGTTTTTTATAATTATTTTCTGTTCTTAATATTGAAACATTTTCAAAATTAGGATGGTGATTTAATATAGAACAATGAGATGACAATGCGGTTTTTTCCGAATTAATATTTCTATGTTTTTGGTCTGATTTATGTCCTGAAATCCTGGTCTTTAATTTATTCTTTGTCGTTCCTATATATACCTTATCACAATTTTCCTGATCATTACCCTGACAAGGTATCTTGTAAACTAAATTTGACATATCCCACTTATCAATTCTATCTTTAGTTTTGCTAAATAATTTCCCTAATGTATTTAAATTACGATAAGCTATTCCATATTTCCCTTTATCAAAGATGTTAGATCTCGCCAATCTCTCTGATAATCCAGGGACATATGTCAAAGATTTAAAAATTCGTGGTTCAGTTATGTATGTTCCATTTTGTGTCATCCTATTTTTATATTGACCTACTAATCTATAAGATAACTCAGTTGGAAAACCATTATCTCGTAATATATCTCTGATCTTTATAATGTTTCTTCTATGAAATTCTACATCACTTATTGTCAATACTCTCTCTATAAAATTGTTAGCTGTGTTCATGATAATGTTCCTACTATGTTTAGAGTAATAATTAATTATTCTCCCTGATGCAGTTGGTTTCTGATACCAATCCATTATTAATCTGTTGCCTCTCTTAATTATCAATGTATCCAAATATGGGAGTATCGAATTACATTCTCTCCCCATTGTAAATTTAATGTTTTGATCAAAACTATTTAATGTTGTAAGCATGTTGTTAACCGCTAATTCTGGAATGATACAAAATAAGTCATATACATACTTCGTCATTATCCTTGGTTTTACACTTAATTTCTCTATAGACTCATCTAGCAATTTCTCCATTATTAAATCCGCAATGATTGGAGAAGCTGGAGATCCCATTGGAAGTCCCATATTTTGTATATATATATTCTCGTTGTACTGAAAATATCTATTGTCCTCTATACAAAATTTGAAAATACGTAAAAATAAACATTTTTCCATCTCTGTATGTTGCATTATTACGTCCCACTTTTCTTCTATAGTACTCATTGCTAAATTAACTGGTATACTAGGAAATAGTGAAACAACATCAAATGAAACTAAAATCTCATCATTTTCTATATGTTGTCCTCTAATTCTATCTTTAAATTGTAAAGAATTCTTAATATTGTATCTAGAAAATTTCGTTATCTCCTTAAGAATATTTACAATATATTTACATAATTCGTAAGAGGGTGAATTAATAAAGGAACAAATAGGTCTTAATGGAAAATCCTCCTTGTGAATCTTCGGTAGTCCATATAACCTAGGTGCGATAGCAATGTTAGTTTTTAATCTATTCTTCTCATTACTACTCAAAATTCTTTTCTTAAATAATTCTTCAACCAAACTGTTATTTGTCCTTTGTAATCTACCTGTAGGATTCTTATTTACTAATTTATACTTTGTACTATCACTTAAAATATTATTAATTCGCAAATCATAATCTTGTTTATACATAGCCACAGTAGTGTTACCTTTATCTGCTCTCAAAATAAGAATATCCCTGTTCTTCTTTAAAAATTTTTCTGTTTCCTTTATTATATCTAGCATAAATTTATCCCTGTTTGTTAGTGTCATCTTATTTAAAGGGTTATCAATAATTGTCGTCAGTCTATTCCTAGCTACTTCCTGTTTCTCCTTACTTTCTAATGTTCGTATAAAATCCTCACCTTCAGATATTATCCCAAAAATGGGAAATTGTTCCCTTTTAATTGGTAAAGCATATTTATGTCCGAGTGAAAGAACCCATTGTACGTCCTTTGGAAAATCTACATTTGTCTTATTAATAAACCACTTATTTTCAAATGTAATTCCTAATTCCTTTACCTGTTGATCCCTAAGTGTCTTAAATTTCTTAATATGTCTTGCCTTTACCTTCTCATTAAATAACATCGACAAACGTTCTTCGCATATTAAAAATTCAGTCATCTCTTCCGAATTAAGATACCTCTCCAAATTTCTTAAAATCACTTCTCTTTCCCTTTGAAAATGCTTTAACAATTCATGTTTCTCTTTAATGATTAATTTCAAAATTTTCATGTGAAGATCCTGTTTATACTTAAAAACTGTTTGTTGAATTCCCTTTAGTTTATCCTGGCTGAAAATATTAGAGATATTCTTTGTTGAATTTACTATGAACTTCGGGAAAATTCCTGCATTTCTGCATTTTATTAAAAATGTTAAAGTTGATTTAGCATTCACAATTTTATTCCTCACTGATTTCATCTGGTTAATAAGATTCCTAACATCTTGATTTTTCTTTAAATTATTGTAGCCAATTCTTGATTGTTGTTGAAACGTGCTCATTTTATTTGAAAATTATATATAATTTTATTCGATCTTATTTTAATATTAATATTCAATTTTTTTAAGCTAAAGATCTTTTTCTTTTTTTTTATAAAATTTCTTATTTTATTTTCGATATTTCGCTAACAATTTGTTAGCATCTTCAGGAAAACAAAATTTTAATAATTATAAAATGTTAAATATTTTTTATATTTAAATGTTAAATATTTTTTTGTTTGTAAAATTTTTTTATAATTATTAAAATTTTGTTTTCCTGAAGATGCTAACAAATTGTTAGCGAAATATCGAAAATAAAATAAGAAATTTTATAAAAAGAAAAAGATCTTTAGCTTAAAAAAATTGAATATTAATAAATCAAATCATTTCAAACATAATTCTTTTCTTCTGTTAACTAATTTATTTGTTGAGCTTAAGGTTCGATTTTTACAAAAATATATTATTTGTTTGAAATAATTTAAATAATTTATTTAAAATAATTAATAAATTTTTGTAAAAAAAAGAACCTTAAGCTTTAAAAATAAATTAGTTAACAATAAAACAAAAAGGTGAAATAAAAAATAAAAATTCAAAATTCTTTTTTAAATTCCCGAATTTAAAAAAGATTGATTTGTTTTGCGAATTAAACTAAAATAAAAAAAGCATTTAAAAAAATTGACTTGCAAATCTAGCATAGTTTTCAAGATATTCGCCATTTTGTAAAATGACCGGTATCTCAAAAACTAAGCGAGATGAGGGCAAAACGGACAAAATTTATGCTCTAGTATAGTATTAATACACTGCGATAATAAAAATAGGCCAGGTCCGGAAGACATCTCGAGGTATTTTTTTTTTAAACAGCCACAGGGTGACCCATTTTTGTACGAACAAAATAGAGCGGGCAACGAAATTTGTTTTATGGGAGTTTGTTAATTTATATTATCATATAAATTGAAAAAAAAATAATAGTCACCCTGTGGCTGTTTTATAAAAATTCCATGAAACCCTTCGGCCTTAAAATTACATTAATCGTGATTTAAAAAAAAAAGATTTTAATTCGCGAATAAAATCATATTCGAGAATCAAAATAATTCATTTTTTGATTCGCGAATCGAATCAAAGTTGATTTGATTCTTTAATTTAAAATTGAATTATTTCGTTTGATTTACAAACAAAATTATTTAAATCAACTTAATTCTTATAATAAGATAAAGATTGAGTTGAGTAAATAATTCAATCAGAAAAATTAATTCTTCAATTAATTCGTCATAATTTAGATCAGGTTTGAAAATTGATTAAAGGAATTATGTGTTTAAAGGTCTGGCCCCATGTTTGATATGGCCTGGTGTTTGGGGGGGAACAAAAGTACAACGGTTGCCCACAGTTAACAAAGAGTATTTCTGAATGGAAATAATTTTTAATTTTTTAATTCAGTGTAAAGAAAAATACCGCTTATAATAGGACTGAATTGGAAATTTTTCCCTTAAATTTTTCCCAAAAACTCTTAAACAGATTTTAAAATTAAAAGTTTTCGATCCACTCTAATATGTATACACTCATTGTATGCGCGTGTGTGTTTGGGAAACTGTAACAAAAAAAAAAAAACAGATAAAATAATTTTAATTAAAATCTTTATGGCCTGACTTGCATGTTGCCTTGACTTCCCTTGACTTTTACTTTGTTTTGTTACTACTGTTGTAAAATGTTGTATACAGGAAACGGAAATTTTTGTAACATTTTACAATTTTAAAATTTTTTTTAAAATACACAAGACCATTTTGTGATTTCTTGATTTTCTTGAACTTTTAATAACATTTTACAGGATGTATCTTATTTGTTCTTTTCTTAGCATAACCACACATGTCCATAAGTAAATTGCCATAAACACATATATACATACACACATGTAACTACTTAATATCCCTGTAGGGAAATGTCGCTGATAAAACTGTACTGATTCACTATTGACTCTGTCACCAGTACAACTGACTAATTATGCCCCAGCCAACGCTTTCTGCTGTAGACATTTAACATGTGCGTGTCATTGCGAATCTACACAACTATTGACTAGGTGTTGACATTGGAACCAGAGATTCACTAGTACATTTTAGTAATTCTAGTCTACACTTTTGAAACTTTTTACTAGATTTCCACATTAGGAAGAAAATAATATTAAACAGGTGCATGTATTTTGTTAAATTAGATATTTTATTAATAAAATTTTTTTTATAAACATTATTAAAGCAAAATAAAATTTGCGTAATTTAATTTTGGAGTAGACAAATCTTCAAAAGACTGCACAAAATCATCCACAGGCTCCGTAAAATCTTCATCAGGTTCCACAAAATCTCTAGAGTTGCAATTTTCACTAAAAATTGTTGGCTCTTTCTTGTTATTTTTATTTTTATACAAAATTAATTGTTTTTTATCACAAGTTTTTTGTAATTTCTTTTGCTCATTATATATTTTGTTGAAATTTGTATATTTAACTTTTAAATTCATTTTTCTTTATATTTTTATTAAAATTTTTAATTTTGCATGCAGCTATGCATATGTATTTTCAACCATATAAAACAATGAAAAAATCAAGAAAAAACACAGCTTTGCAGCTGCAAAAAAGGAATGTAAAAAGTATAGACGCTTTGTGGACATGTCACCAAAATAGTCGACAAAAGTGGTAACATGTAGACACTTTACCCCAGGCTTCCTACAAGGATAGAATATGTCATATTTACACTTACATATACATATATACACAAATAGGAAATTGTATTACTTGTTATTGTTGTTGTTGTTAACAGTCTTCCAAACCCCTTGGGAATATTTACTTCACTTTGTTTATATTTTTCATTTTTCAATTTCTAAATTTTTGCAAATAGAAAGTAAGAACATTTTTTTTTAAAAATATTTACTGCTAAAATATTGGAAAAAATTCACAAAACTTGTTTACTTTATGTATTTTATCTATCAATAGAAAATTTGTATTTGCCAAAGTTTATAGAAAAAAAAGTCATTGCAGGTAATATTTTATTTGTTACTAATATAAATTTTAATTAAAGTCCGAGTATATTTAAAATAAAATTCGTTTATTAAGGAAACAAAATTCACGAATTATATTTTTCCACTAAAGCCAAAATTACTTGAGCGTAAACGTGCGGAATCAGCTGATCCGTTACCTTTATGAAGAGAATATTAAAATAAGTATTAGAACGTGTACGTTTCGTAACTTTGCGGACTATTCTGTTAAAAACAAATTTTCTTTCCGTTTTTACGTGACAGTATAAAACAGCTGATTAGTTTTTGTTTATGTGAAAAAAAAATCAAAAAACAAATCGAAAATAATTAAAGAAGTTTAACATCCCATCTAAAAATCGAAATTTGTATGAGCATACATTATCATACATGGGCCTGTATATGATCATAAATGGACATACATGGTTATATACGTCCATACATTGTTCAATATATGACCATACATGATCTAATATATGATCATATATCTTCGGATCCGAAATTTGAGGGTATATGGACTCAATGATCATATACGAGCATACATGAATAATATATGAGCATGTATGATAATATATGCACGTATATTACCATATACCCTCAAATTTCGGATCCGAAGATATATGATCATATATGAGATCATGTATGGACGTATATGACCATGTATGCCCATGTATGATCATGTATGCTCATATATATTTCGATTTTTAGATGGGATATTTAAAAACACATTCTGAAAAACATAAAAAAACATATAATGGATGATATTGTTGGTCCAGGGCAATATTATAGGTTGCCGGATAAAAAAAAAAACTAAGATGAAAGTTGCAAAACAAATGGGAGTCCTGGTTAATAAAAATATTCGTAATAAAAAACTATGTATATAAGAAATTAGTTTGTACTGATAGAGGAAATATGTTCCAAAAGGTGGACATCCCTTCGCAACCGATATGTATATGAAAAATCCTCCCGCAGGCTGTGGAGCTACTTTTAAATATCGTTGGCCACTAATGGAAAGTTTGGAATTTTTAGCATCACATGTAGCTTCTCGTACGTACGTATTAAAAATAAGAACTTTTTAACGAAAAAAAACGCAGTTTTCAATTTTTTACTTTTTTTATTTTATAGTGCAGTCATCTAAAAATATTTTAGAAGACATCACTCTCTCCACAAATTCCATAATCTTCGGAAACTCAGTCTCCACTACCATCAACCGTCGAATTTTCACAAAATTCATCAAATATTTGTTCAATGTCACCGGCCGAAATAATCAACATTAATACACCCACCGTTGATACACCCACCAATCGAAATAGAATCCATAGAAACTTTACCCATCGTAACAACACTTAATTCAGCTATGTGAGCAAATTTGTTCACATAGGTACATCTTGAAGATATGATTTATATTTTTATATAGTTATAATACTTTTTTTAATTAAAATAATTTTTTAATATAAATTAATATAATTATTTTTTTTTTATAAAAAAATTATTGGAAATAACCACAAAGCATAAAAAAGTTTTTTCGTTTGTTTACTTTGTAATTGTCAAACCATATGACTCGTTTCCGTAATTTGAGTGAGTTCTTATACAGAAGTTTCCCGTTTACGTTTAGGAAGCGTTACGTTAAGTTAACGCTCAAGTAATGAAGCCTTAAGTATAAATACATATGAAATATTTCTAAATTACTGACTATCGTGCTCTTTGTCTAGTGTTCCATTTCATTTCGTTCCTCTGTCTATTCTTACAATTCTAGTCGTTCCCCATTTTATTTCACTTTTTCAGTGTTTCAATTCCAGTCGTTTCCCTTTTCTCTCCCCTTGCTTAGTGTTTTAATATCATTCAATGTCCATTCCATTTCGTTTCTCTGTCTAGTGTTTTAATTCCATTCATATCAAGTTTTTCTCGTCTAGTGTATCAATTCCACTCGTTTCATATTCTATTCCATTTCATTCACCTGTTTAATGTTACAGTTCCACTCGTTTCCCATTCCATTCCCCTTGTAAAGTGTTTCATTTCGATTCGTACCCCATTTCACTCACCTTGTCTATTGCTTCAATTGCATACGTTCTCCGTTCCATTCAATTTCGTTTCCCTGACTAGTTCTATTACTCCCACATGTTTCCAGTTACATTCAATTTTGTTTCCAAGTATGGTGTTTTAATTCCACTCATTCCCTGTTCCATTCCATTTCGTTCTCCTAGCTAGTGTTTCAATTCCTCTCGTTCCACACTCCATTCACCTTGTCTACTATTTCAATTCCGCTCGTTCTCTATTCCATTATTATGCAAAAATCATTATCATGCCTCTAACCGAATCGGTTTTGAACCCCTATTTTGACCGAGTTCCTGGCACAAAATCCAAAAATTTATTTTAAATTTGGGATTCTTGCCTAAATTTTTTAGGCTGGCCGTCTAGCTGATGACTTTGGGCATTTTTCCCTTTCCATAAGAATTATGAACCTCCATTTTTAAGACTTTTCAAAAATATATTTTAAATTTCAAGCTTTCAGACAAAGCGGTAAGACTTTTGGCCTTTTTACTCCTTCCTGCAGAAATTATATCTTATATCTTAATTCCCTAACCGAGCACTAGCAACGAAGGCTTTCGGCTCGTTGTAGCGAAAACAGACCAGAGTCACTGGTGGGAGTCGAACCCACGACCCCCACACTGATAAGCTGCAGTGTTGGAAAAATTAATAGGGACACCAACCTTAAACTTATTTATTTCGTCTCGTGTTTAATATAAACGATTTATATGATTAGTGCATACTGTGTTTAAAAATGGGTCGCGGTGTTCACAGTACTTAAGCTGAGATATATTTTATTCTTAACTTAAAAAAAGATGGAAAATCTATTCGGGAGATAGCAAAAATATTAAAGTGTTCAAAAAATAAAGTTTTTAATGCAATTCACGCAAAAAAAAAAATACAAGAAACTCGAGGAAGAAAGCGAAAAACATCAGGGCGTTTGGACCAACTCATTGTAAGAACTTCAAAAAATACCCTTTTAAGTCATCAAATGAAATAAAAAATGATGTATGTGCACCAGTAACTAGTCGCACAATAAGAAACAGGCTAATAGAAGCTGGATTGATGGCTCGAAGTCCAAGAAAATTACCGTTACTGAGTAAAGAAAACATAAAAAAAAGGTTATTTTTCGCCAGTCAACACCTCCGTCGCGAAAATTGGAAAAACGTCCTGTGGTCGGATGAAACCAAGATTAATCTGTTTGGTTCTGATGGTAAAATGTTTGTACGAAGACCAAAAAACAAAGCGTTTGGCTCTAAATACACAAAAAAAAAAAACGTCAAACATGGGGAAGGTTCCATTATGATTTGGGGTTGTTTTTCGTCATCTGGCGTCGGTCCAATATTTTGGATAAAAGACAAAATGTGCGCCGCAGATTACGTAGAAATTCTTCAGAATCAAATGCTACCATTTGCTGAAGAGGAAATGCTGCTTATCTGGGAGTTCATGCAGGACAACGACCCGAAACATACCTCTAAACTCGTTAGGTCGTGGTTTCAGGAGAAAAATGTGCGTGTCCTAGACTGGCCATCCCAGCCTCCGGACTTAAATCCCATCGAACATTTGTGGGAGTCCTTAAACAAAATTGGCCCATATAAGTCGAAAAACAAGGATGATATGTGGCAAAAAGTCCAGGAAGGGTGGTATTCCATACCCCCGGAAACCTGTGCTAATCTTGTGGGATCTATGCAACGCAGATGCAAGGAGGTATTAAAAATAAAGGGAGCATCTACCAAATATTAATATAATATTGAGATACGAAGGTAAGGTATGGAATGAAATTAAAAATGATAAAAAGACTAAATCGTCCCTATTATTTTTTCCAGGCTGTTTTTTTGGAATTAACTTTTTTTTTTGTTACGTTGTGGAATATAATTAATTTTGTTTTGTTTTTTGTTAGACCTCTTAAAGTACCTAACGTTTATGTATTAACTTTATTTTATTTATAAGTATGTAAATAAAAATTTAAGGAAAACTGAAAAATAAATGTTGTCCCTATTATTTTTTCCAACACTGTAGCATGCTACCAACTAGCCTACCGGGGCTAGGAAAGATAAATATTAGGAAAGATAAATATTAATTCGCCTTCTGAACTGATCTAGAAAAAAGGATGACACTGCTATTTAAGTGCTTCTTTCGGTATATATCGTACTTATTCGTGGATGCGTATTTGTTTTGCAAGGTGCATGCTTGCATATAACTTGGAGTTAAAAATTTTTAACTATAATTCATATTAACAGTTTTTTTTCTTTTTGTAAAAAGGTGTATTTAATCGTTTTATTAAATATATTTCTAAAAAGAACGGTGTAAGCATGTTTTTTATGTTTAAAATATTTAAAAAAAAAAAGTATTTTAATTTTTTTTTCTCTCTCTCAGTTTATTTTACAAATATTAAAAATTTCCCCATCTTAAATTTATTATTAATATTCTTAAGTAAGCTTTATAAATGTATTCTGTTTTTTTTTTTACCAAGGACAAAATGTAATTTAATCAAGCAAGAAATGTATTAAATCTTAATTAAATATTAAGTATACGCATTGTATACCATAATTAACCTTAAAAAGTTGACATATTTCTTATGTGAAATATTTAACATGTATTTCAATTAACTATAAATTGTTGTTCCCCTGAAATTAGTTTTCGCAAATACAGTAGCTAAACAACTACATGCAAATGCATACAATATAATAAAATTCTTATTATTTCAATGTAAATAGAAAATGTAAATCCCAAGAAACATTTTCATTTAATCTTGTTTTGGTTTGCAGACAGCAACAACTAAAAAGTAAATGTTTAATGATATAAAAAGAAAGAATAAGAACCTCAAAACAAATACATACACTCACAATATTATTTCGTTAAAAATAATCTAAAATACATATTAAATTAAACGAAAATTAATAGACAAAAGTGGTAAAAGCAATCGAAAGTCGTTTAAAATAACCATCATTTTTTAACTGGCAAAACGTAGAAAAAACGATTTTTAAATTTTTTTTATTTGTATGTAAAAACAAAACACACACAGACGTATATATTTTAATTTTCTATGTGTGTATCTACACTAAAAAAATGAACTAGAATTTAGAAAAATTAACTTATTTAGAGGAAAAATAAACAATAATAAAATTTTCCTTGAAATTAAGAAACAAATTTTACTTAAAATTTGATAAAAATTTCTTATATAGAAAAATTTTACTACTGAGAAGTAAATTTTTATAAGAAAACAGTAAAATTTCCTCCTAATTATTTCATACATCATCTAAAATTGTACTGTTAGTTAGGAAATGTTTCCTTGGTTTTAAGAAACATTTTATTTTATTTAAGTTCATTAGATAATTTTTTTTTTACTAAAAACAAAGACTTAACTCCCTAAAAATAAGAAAATATTTTCTAACATCAAGTTAAATATCACTTCTTTTAAGTGAAAATTGTCTTTATCCTGCTTTTATGGTAAAGGTCATATATTTTACCATATATTTTAAAGTAATTTACTTTCATTGAGTAAGTATTTTCCCACTTTCGGAGGACTTCCGCTTTGTGAGGGCACTGCTCTTAACAAGTTTTTTGCTACAAAATTGTGTCCTAAAACTAAATTGAATTATAATAAATTCATGTATTTAAAAATTTAAAAATTAAATTTCATTAGCAAAAAGGTAAACAAATTAAAATAATGTACTGCAGGATATCCTGAAACATAATAAATTGTGACAAAGTCAGATCCTTTTCGTAGTTAATTAATGGATCTGCTTGAGAGAACTAAAAAAAGGGACGCCCTACGTGACACACGGCATCCATGGCTAAGGAACACTGGGGGTCCTTTGTCTTCTTAAATTAAGTAATTTAAGGAAATTGTTGCAAAAATACAAAATATCACGTTTTCAAAAAAAAAATCCTATACCAAATTTTACTATTTTTTAAATATTAAAAAAATTTTACTTGAAAAAGAAAGAATATTTTTTTAAATTTTTAAAATTTATCTGAACTAAGTTGCATGAAAATTTTCCTTAGAAAGAGTTCATTAATTTCTAAAATCAAGTATATTTTATTATTACATAGAAAAAAATGTATTAATTTTTGTTTTTAATTGTCTGAACTAATTTTTAGAAAACAATTCGACAAAATTAGAAAGTGGTATACTTTAAAACTGAATTTGGAAATGGCTTTCTAAAATTTAGTTAATTTTACCACTCGCGAACAAAAAATGAACACACATTAAGTTCAAGTACTTTCTCGATTTAAGTTAGACACATTTTTGAACTAAATGGGAGTAAATTATGTACTAAATTTTTTTTTTGAACTAAACTTAATTTAATTACATTTAAGTATGCAAATTTCTTAAAACAAAGATGTTTTTTCTTAAAATTAATACATTTTTATTTAATTGACTTTTTTTTCCTAAAATCAAGAAATATTACTTAGGAAAAATATGAACTATTTCTGAGTATATAAACTATTTCGTTTTTTCTCAAACTTAGGAATTTTTATTTTTTTAAGAAAATTTTTAATAAAATTTTACTTAAATTGAGGACAATTTATAAACTATTTTGAAGGCAATTATTGATTACATTTTAGTTCATGTCTTTTTTTGGAGTGTACATTTGAATAATTTTTAATAATTTTTATTGAAATAATTTTGTATATAAACAAACTATTTTGGTAAAATACGAATTTCTATTCTTAGAAACAGAAAACATTAAAGTTTACATTTAACAGAAAATATTAACTCCTACTGAATGTCTGTAAATTTGTATAGTTTATTTTTTGAATGACTGATTCAAATAGTTACAAAATATATTTCTATGAATTTCAATTGATTCTTCATTTAAAAACAAACTCTATGTATTACTTTTTAAATAAACTACAGTCGCTAACGGAAAATATATTGTGAGTGTATTTAACCAGCAAAATATTTATAAAAATGGTTTAAAAAAATCACTTTTTGAACGATACCCTATGGAATCGGATTTAATTTAATAAAATTTAAGTTTAACTTAAATTGATCTTGAAAAATCTCCAATATTATCAACAGTTTTACTATTAGAAATTTTACTGGGTTTTAAACAATATGTTTTTGTAAATATATAAAGATGTCTTTATGTTAATATACAAATTACTTTATTCATTTGAAATGTATACATGTGTAAAATAAAAAAAAAATATATAAAATATTTAAAAGCATAAAAATAACAACGAGGCATCAAAAACCTTTCCCACAATCACTGAAAATATTCATGAGATTATATTCCACAATTTATTTACATACATGTTCATATACATATCTTTAATAAATAATATCTTTGCTATCAATTGCTTAAGGTGTTGATAGTACAAAAAGGTTTTGAAAATTTACACATGTGGCTTTTTAAATGTTGGTGGATTGTTATTTTTATGCAAAACAAATAAGGATATTCACGTGAAAAATTTTATCATTTTAAATGCAGCAAAAGAAGATAATTAGAAAAATTCACAACATATTCTAAAATCAAAAGTGCTGCCAAATTCAGTAATTCTAAAGGGACCATGTGAAAATCAAAATATATATGAACAAACATGGTCATATATGGGCTTGTATAGGGTCCGCCATCTAACGTTTTTTTTTAACTAGTGCTTATTTCGTGAATGGTAACACTTAGCTCATGTCTGATTTGACAGATAATTAGTTTTATCCTTCCGCTGAGCGAATATGGTTGTGTATACGCTTGAACAACGCTGAAAAATATTGCGACATTACTTTGAAAATCATGGTAATGTTGCAGAATGTTATCTTTTCAATATCATCTTTTCAGATGAAGCTCATTTTGATCTTGGCGGGTATGTAAACAAGCAATTGTCGCATTTCGGGCACAGAAAACCCGCACGCATACATTGAAAAGCCGATGCACCCAAAACAAGTCACTGTTTGGTGCGGATTTTGGTCCAGAGGCATAATTGGGCCATTTTTCTTCGAAAATGAGCAAGGAGTGGCCTTTACAGTCAATGGCGATCGTTATCGGGCCATGTTAAACGAATTTTTGTTCACAAAAATTGAAGAGGAGGATATTGGCAACATTTGGTTTCAACAGGACGGCGCTGTTTTTGAAGATCGCATTATCAGCCGCAGAGCTGATGTCGTTTGGCCACCTCGGAGCTGCGATTTGACACCGTTGGACTATTATTTGTGGGGTGCCGTCAAGCCGACAAGCCAGAGACAATTGACGCTTTAAAGGACAATATTCGTGAAGCCATTGGTGAAATACAGCTGCACACAATCGATAATGTGCTTAAAAATTGGACCGATCGTGTAGGCTACTGCATGGCCAGTCGAGGCAGCCATTTAAATGAAATTATTTTTCATTATTAACCGGAAGGATTGTACTTTCAAATAAAAAAAGAAATTTGAGAAAATATTCAGTAGTTTTTTTATAGCATTTTCAAAAAAAGTTATTTGGCGGACCCTATATATGATCATTACATAATTATGCAATAAAATATACGTACATGCATAGGTTAATATATGATCATACATGATCTTATATATAAATTTTAAGGTATATAGCCGTATGTGGTCATATATGATCCTAGATGCTCATGTATTATTTATATATAGATACCCTTAAATTTCGGATCCAAAGATATATCGTTTTATATTAAATCATGTATGGTCATATATTGATCGTAAATATTTATATATGATTATATATGTTCATATATGCTCATATATTATATATATATGATCATATACGATTATTTACCCATTAATTTCGGATTCAAAGATGTATGAGATCATATATTGATTGATATGATCATGTATGCCCATGCATGATGGTACACCAGCTCATATATAGTTAAATTATTACATTGGTGTCCCTATTTTATTATTATTCCCCTGTGTTTGTAAATGAGATTGAGGATAAGTTTACAATTTCCTAAATTTACAAGACCATAATATAGGAATCAGAGAACTGCATTTGCTGACTGCAAAACGTTCGTACGCAATCAACACAAGAATAAATATGTGCTTGCGTTCAAATGCTGAATATACTCCAACACACATATTTGTTGATGATTTTAAATCAATCAAACGACGTGCAAATTGTTTTGTCACTGATTTATAATCATGGGTCGTTTTTAAACCATTGATTTTATTTTGTTCATTCGAGCCAACAATAATTATTTTGATGTAGAATAAATCAGAAAATACAACAAACAACGTGTATGAGTGTAATCATAATTAAAACAAAATAGTTTCTTATCTATAAAAAGGGGGTGGTTTTGTAGAAACACATTTCATAAATGTTATATGTATATTAGGGTGGGTCTAAAATACGTTTTTTTAGAATTTTTATTAGGAATACCAAAAATATTGTTCCTTGTGAATTTTTTTTTTAATTTGGGTCGACATCTCAGGCTCGCCCAATCCGATTAAAGTTAAATATTGCCTAATTTTCCAATCAAAATAGATGAAAAAAAATTTAGACAATATTTAAATTTTTCCGGATTAGGCAAGCCTGAGATATCGACCTAATTTTTTTTCCAAAAAAATATTAATATTTCACAAAGAAGAATATTTTTATTACTAATAAAAATTCTAAAAAAGCAGATTTAAGTCCCACCCTAATGTAAGCAATATCATTTATGAAATGTGTTTCTATTTTGTTTTAATTATGAATACACTCATATGCGTTGTTTGTTGTTTTTTCTGATTTATTCAACCCTGACTTTTTGTTAAGTGATTAAATTTGCAGTAAACATAATCGACATATGATTCAAACTGATCCGAATTACGCGTTCAGTAACATGATTCTGATTTTATTCTACAGTGAATTTTGTTGAATTATTAAATGTGAACAAGAATTTTTGTGTATGATTAAATCAAGAAAAAAGTTGATTTTGCAGTTCTCTGATAGGAATATCCTTAAATGAATTTTTTTTATTATTGACAAAACTGATGCAAAATATTTATTAAGCTATTCAAATAAGAATTTCTACATTAAAAATGTATGTACACACTTAGGCATAAGTTTTAACTTGAATATATACAAATATTTATGCTTAAATAAAGTAATAGAAAATACTACTTAAAGTAAATTTGAAATTTTATGTTTTGTTGTGGTAAAGTATCACATTTAGACTGAGCAAAAACTAGCTGAGTTTTGTACGGAACTAGTTTTTGCTTATTTTTAATAACACTAGGCAACAGCCATTTTGTTATTTGGTTCTAGCATACTTTTTCTCATGGATTTGGACCTACTGAACACGAAAATGAATTTTAAAAATTTTTCTGTCGATTGGTTTGCGAGATACAAATTTTTTAATTTTTTTTTTTTAATTTTTGGAGGTACACTTACTATTTTGAGCATATCTTTAGTCTTCTTTGACCTTTTTTATCCTACTACTACTCAAATTAAAGACAATTGAGCCGTCTACAACTTATTCTCAGAAAATTTTCAAATCGGGTTAGTAGTTTTGATGTTGGCGGCTTAAAAAGGTTAAAAAACTGCGTTTTTTTAGTAAAAATGTGGCTGAAAAATTCATATAAAAATTCATATAAAATGTAAAACGCGATGTTAACAGCGATTTTACGTATAGCTGACACTTTTCCAAAGAAAATAAGCCCTTACTTAACAAAATCTGATGACAAATGGCCGACTTATTATTTTTTTGGTAAACGACCGAAATTCCGCTATTTCACGATTTTTTGATTTTCATTATTTGCACAGCTTACCTACCCAACGCAAACGAATAAATACATTTGAACTTAATTTAAAATAAACAAAGTAGTCTTCGTATATTATTTTTTAATTTATTTACAGCACTACATGCTCAATGTATCGCACAATTAGCTAAACTAACGAAATTAAACTAACTAATTAAATTAAGCAAATCAACGCACAAAAAAATGAGTAAAAACAAAGATATAAGTGTACATTTTATGCCATGTGGAAAAACTGCTGACTTCTTCTTTGTTTTTTGTATTCGCTGCAATCGGTCTCACGTATTAGGGTCCAAATATAGTCACCCATCATAGCCGTGTCATAGTTGCCCTGATAGCGTCGTTCCATAGCCTTCAATTCCTGATGAAAGCGCTCGCCGTGTTCGTCGCACACGTCTCCTAAATTCTCAGGGAAAAAATCCAAATGAGAATCCAGAAAGTGTATTTTAAGTGACATGTGCACTCCCATGGCTTCATAGTTCTTTACCAGATCCTCAACTATGTCCTTATAATTCGGGCTTTTGTTGTTTCCTAAAAAGTTTTCCACAACAAGCCTGAAGGAATTCCATGCTGCGGCTTCGATGGGTGATAACAGCTTTGGGAATTTTTCATCTTTCAACATTTTTTTTATCTCGGGTCCTGCGAAGACTCCTTCTTTAATTTTTGCCAGCGAAAGGTAAGGGAAAATTGACCGTAAATAGGCAAAAGCTTCACCTTCTTTGTCTAATTTTTTGGCAAAATTTTTAATCAAACCCAATTTTATGTGCAGCGGCGGAAGTATTATATTTTCACGGTTCTCTATTAGTGGTTTGCGCTGAACATTCGCTTCTCCAACTACAGGTTTCGTTCGTACCGGCCATTTTTTTTTATATAATGCTGATCATCAGCGCGGCTATTCCAAAGGCACAGAAAACAGCAATGTCGCGTATAGCCTCCTTGGAGTCCACACAGAATGGCCACAACTTTAAGGTCGGCGCATATTTTCCAATTGTATTTCCTATACTCTATGCATTTCAGCAAAATGTCCATAGTTTCATAGTTCTCCTTTGAATGAACCGCATGAGCAATAGGAACAGATGGCTTTTCATTCCCATTATGTAAGAGAACTGCCTTCAAGCTCTCTTTGTTGCTGTCAATAAACAACCTCCATTCGTTGGGGTTGTGAATTTGGTGAAGCTCTTGGAACAAGCCTGAAATGTCGCTGCAAAAACATATTTGGTCTTTCTTTGTATAAAATTTTGCATACTCCTTGTGACGGTTTCTGTACGCTGATACTTTCACTTCTGAAGCCGCAAATCCACACTGTATCATCCGAGACGCAAAAAGTTCGGATTTCTCCTTAGTGAGACCAAAATCGCGCACCCAATCGTTTAGTTCGGCCTGTGACAGTAATTTTCGCTTTGCACCCGGCTCAAATTCGCTTGCATTTGACTCAGACTCTTCTTCTGACGATTCTGCTTTTTGAAGAGATGCACCAGGGCACACTGGATATGGCACATCATGCGAATGTGGTACTGGAAGCGCAAACGATCCCACTTGAGCGTAGTTCCATTTAAAAAATCTTCCTACCCCACTGTTTGTGGTGAGGCAAAAATAACAGTCTGTGGAATGGCATAGCGGCTTTTTCCACATCATTGGTGTATCGAATTTCATATGGCGGCTAAAATTAAAATAAATTACTATATTCGCTATGTATAATGTGTTTAAATAAAAATTCTTACCTTCCGCCACCTGCCCAGTTGGTTAAGATTATATAGCAAAGATCACACAGCGACTTAGGTGTCCATGGTTCTGTGATATTTGGTGAAATACCAAAATAATTCAAATAGTGCAATTGTACTGCTGGAGTAAACTTGTGTGCGTGATTTTTTTTTATAAACTGGCCACAAACATTGCAGAAATTGTCTGGATCGTTCAAACACTCGAACACACGTAGTCTTTTACTCATTGTCTTCCTTGCGTTTTCTAAATATTAACTTCTTTACACTTTCACAGACAGTTTTGAAATGCAATTGATAACCGTGTCTCCTTATGTTTAAATATGTATGAGCATGTAGTGCTGTAAATAAATTTAAAAAAAATATACGAAGACTACTTTGTTTATTTTAAATTAAGTTCAAATGTATTTATTCGTTTGCGTTGGGTAGGTAAGCTGTGCAAATAATGAAAATCAAAAAATCGTGAAATAGCGGAATTTCGGTCGTTTACCAAAAAAATAATAAGTCGGCCATTTGTCATCAGATTTTGTTAAGTAAGGGCTTATTTTCTTTGGAAAAGTGTCAGCTATACGTAAAAAAATTAAAATCGCTGTTAACATCGCGTTTTACATTTTATATGAATTTTTATATGAATTTTTCAGCCACATTTTTACTAAAAAAACGCAGTTTTTAACCTTTTTAAGCCGCCAACATCAAAACTACTAACCCGATTTGAAAATTTTCTGAGAATAAGTTGTAGACGGCTCAATTGTCTTTAATTTGAGTAGTAGTAGGATAAAATAGGTCAAAGAAGACTAAAGATATGCTCAAAATAGTAAGTGTACCTCCAAAAATTAAAAAAAAAAAATTAAAAAATTTGTATCTCGCAAACCAATCGACAGAAAAATTTTTAAAATTCATTTTCGTGTTCAGTAGGTCCAAATCCATGAGAAAAAGTATGCTAGAAACAAATAACAGACAAAAGTTTGTTATTTGTGACCTAGTGTAATATATCAGTTTTTACAAGTAAATACTAGCAAAATTCAAGAACTAAAAAGTTTTTGCTCAATCTAAATATATTATTATCTCACAATTTATGAAGATTTTCCAAATTTTTTTTAACCTTTTCAACCAGTTGGGTCCAACTCATATGCACAATGTGCAAGTTTTTACAAAAGAGCTTTTTCACCTACAGCGAGCTTCGACGAGAGCTTTTACATATATGAGGGCACAATACAAGGATGGAAATTTTGAATTCCAAAATGTTATAAGTTTTATAATTTATTTAAGACAAAACACTATAATACTTCTTTTGAAATATCTTTAACCAAAAAACTCCATCTTCAAAAGGCTTGCTGTGCTTTGCTAAGGATAGAGCAACAACAAAAGGAATCTTTTCTTTGATATTTTTTTCATATTGAAATTTGTCGATTGGCAAATTTTTCTTTTGAAACTTTAATTTCATCTACTAATTTGGCCCCATCTACATTTTTACTCAAAAATCTCTTGGCATGTATTATAATGATTGCGTTTAGCATTATTACCACAAACCAAACATACGGGATCGCCGTCATTGTTTTCAATAAACAAAACAACTGTGTGTATTTTTTTAGTGAACATAGACTGATCGTTGTGTGTTTGAAAAGTTATTTTCAAGTTGATGAAAAAGTACTAGCGTACTGAATTTTCCATCCCTGAAGAAAAGGCTCTTTACTACAAACGCAAATATCATAGTATTAGTGTTTGGACGCCACTGTTTTAAACCATAAAGAGTTCTTGCTTTAATTCCTTTTATATAAAACTGCACTTAAAGGACTTTAACAAATAATTAGCAAGATTCAAAATACTCGAAATTTTTATTAAATTCGTCAAATAAGAAGCTTAATATGAATTATGTCTATATTTTTGAAAAAAATTTTATAAATTTCGAAACTTAGCAAAAAATAATTTTAATAAAAAAAATGCACAAATATCGAAAAAATAGTTTGTTGTATTTTTTTTTTTTTTAAATGATTATTAGGATGGCAGCGATTTGTTTGGTAAAAAATTGGTACAATTACTAAGATAGACGGTCAGAATTTGGTGGCACTTGGGTACAAGTGCTAAAAAGGGAATATCTACTACTTGATGGCATGCTTTGTTTGTTTAAAAACTTGAATTAAAAATTAAAAAAAAAAAACCAAAGAGAAAACCAAAATTAATCCCTAAAGATAAAATCAAATAACCTCGAAATTTTGGGAATTGTTTTATAATGCAACAACTCCCAAAAGAAGAAATGAAATAATTCCCAATGAGATAATTTCCAAAAAATTAAGTAAGTCCCGAAAACTAATTTATAATAAGCCCCATGAAATAAAGTAAAAAAAACTAAATAAGTCAAAAGAATAATAATTAAATTATCCCTAAAAGATTAAATGAAATAACCTCCAAACTTTAGGAATTATTTTATAATGAAATAACTTCCAAAGAAAAAAATAATAATAATAATAGATATAATTTCAGAAAAATGAAATAAGTCCCAAAAACTAATATCTTAAAATAGAGAAAAACTGAAATTAATCTTAAAATATGAAATTAAATAACCTCCAAAGTTTGGGAATTGTTTCATGATAAAATAACTCCCAAAAGAATAAATGAAATAACCCTAATTGAGATAATTTCCGAAAAATGAAATAAGTCCCAAAATTTATTTTAGTTTTATACCTGAATTCAAGTGCATATGTAATTTGTATTTAAGGTTTATTCAAAATAAGTTTCTAAATGCTAAAACCAGATTGTTTCTAGAAAATAATAAAATAAAATCAATTTCAAAATTTATAAATTAAAAATATAAAACGAGCTAAAACAAGTAAAAAAGAAGCTTAAATTCGGCTGTGCCGAATCTTTAAATACCCTCCACTAATATCTTAAAAAATGTTCCCTACTGTTTTTAATACAAATAATGTAATCATTTTAAAGTATGGAGGTGAAAAAAATATTTTAAGGTGAAAAACTTTTTTGGATGCGAAAACAAATTTTTTGGTGGAAAAAAATTTTTTTTGGATGCGAAAACAAATTTTTTGGTGAAAAAAAATTTTTGAGGTGAAACAAACTTTTTGAGGTGAATACAAAACATTATTCATTTCTAAGCGACTGGTGAAAAAAATATGAGAAAATATATTATGTACCAATCGCTACTATGAAATTGTATGGAAAATTTAGAGAGACCTTCAGATTTTCACTTATAAATTTTTAACCGCTGGACCGATTTTGCTCATTTTCAATACCAAACAACTCGGGAGGATGTCCAATAATCTAGGTAAAAATAGCCACCCCCGAGTCTTCGTGTCCTGATCGCTATTTCAACAGACAGACGGACATCCCTAAATCGATTTAAAATTACATGAGGATCCCGAATATATATATTAATGGGGCCTTAGACCTATATTTCGACATGTTACAAACGGAATGACAAACTGATATATACCCTCACCATATATCTCCTCATAATCTCCACAGGGGAAAATTGTGCGATTTTTGAAAACAAGCCAAATTTTTAGCTGCGATTTCTTTCTTAGCCAGCAAAAACATGTGTAATGACAGGTCGTTACTTTAAACAACAAAATAATAACATACTGATAATGGGTGAAAGAAGGTCTTATATGATTTACAGTTAGTTGTTTTTTTTTTACTATTATATTTATTAACTTATTTTGAAAACTACAACAAAATAGAAAATTATCTGCAGTAAAATTTCTTTCTATCAGAAATATCATTGAATTATGAACTTAAATTTTTAAATTCAAAAAGTAGATATTTTAAAGATTTTTTATAAATTAAATACAAATTATTCTTGTCGATTTTTTTAAGAAAGAAAATTTTACTTAATTTAGGTACACTCTTGTTTTATCAAGAATAACTACTTACTTTATTATTGTAGGTAACCACTTATTTCTTCAGTATGAGTAACCATACTAGTAATTCATTATTCTCACTTTTGTGTAAGCGAGAGGTAAATGAGCATCCATTAATTTTCAGACATGCCGAACAAAAGTAATTAAGCGAGTAAATAGCCTGGTAACCAGTAAAATCCTTTATGTGCTACTTACTCCCTTAATTACTTGGTAATGTATGTTTTTGTTGGGTACATACCTATATTTACGGAATTATAAATTTTTAAAAATGTAATATGTTTAAATCTTTTTCCAAATATTCAATGTTAATGAACAGCAGTTGTTTAAATCATCCTGTTGGCACAAAAGCAAACAAGAAAATTAATTAACTTTCAAATAAAAATAAAAACGAAATAATCTCTAAGCTATTTGTTTCATTGGAGGGTTTTTTCATAATGAAATTTTCTCCCACATGAAAGAAGAAGTAATTGCCAAATATTATGAAATAGCCCCCAAATATTTTTAGGTAATTTTTTGGGGTTTGTTTCATATTTTCCCTTAAGGGGTTATTAGGGGAATATTTCGTAAAGCCGAAATTTTTGATCTGCTGCTGTTATGGGGAATTTCACTTTATGAAAATTGTGAAATTGAGCACTTAACATCAATAAATTTTTACAAAATTATTACTAACTTTAAATATAATTTAAAAATCTCTTCGTTAGTTTTTGAGTTAGAGATTTATTCGTAATACGGTATTCTGGCAGTGCGGGAGAAAAAAATTATAAATCATTTTACAAGTAGAGACTAATAACTAGTTTTGTTATTATCAATAATAATTTTCAGACTTTAAACAGATTAAAAAAAAAAAAGTATAAATGATGCTCAAATTTATTGTTGAATGGTGTAATTGGTACACTCAAAAAAAAAAAAGACATGATCTAAAATGTAATCAAAAATTTCCTTTAAAATAGTTTATAAATTGTAAAATTTTACTAAAACTTAGAAAAATTTTCTTAAAAAGAATAAGAATTCCTAAGTTTGAGGAAAAACGAAATAGTTTATATACTCAGAAATAGTTCATATTTTTCCTAAGTAATATTTCTTGACTTTAGGAAAAAAAAACAAGTCAATTAAATAAAATTTTATTAATTTTTTAGAAAAAACATCTTAGTTTTAAGAAATTTGCATACTCAAATGTAAAAAAATTAAGTTTAGTTCAAAAAAAAATTAGGACAAAATTTACTCCCATTTAGTTCAAAAAATGTGTTCACGAAAGTACTTGAACTTATTGTGTGTTCATTTTTTGTTTGCGATTAGTAAAATTAACTAAATTTTAGAAAGCCATTTCCAAATTCAGTTTTTAAGTATACCACTTTCTAATTTTGAAGAATTGTTTTTAAAAATTAGTTCAGACAATTAAAAAAATAAATTTTTTTCCTATGTAATAATAAAAATTTACTTGATTTTAGAAACTGATGAACTATTTCTAAGGAAAATTTTCATGCAACTTAGTTCAGACAAATTTTAAAAATTTGAATAAAATATTCTTTTTTTTCAAGTAAAAGTTTTTTAATTTTTTAAATAAAAATAACAAAATTAGGGATAGGATTTTTTTGCTGGAAAAGATTTAAATTATTTTCAATATTTTATTCCAAAAAAAAAACAATAAATTAAAAACAAACTAGTTAGTTATCCTAATTTCCAAGAAAAAATATTTTAAAGGACACAAATTAAAAAAATTATCCTACATGATTGTAAAGTTAGTTAATTTAAGAAGACAAAGGACTCCCAGTGTTCCTTAGCCATAGATGTCATGTGTCACTTAGGGCGTCCCTTTTTATACTTCTCTCAAGCAGAACTACGAAAAGGATCTGACTTTGTCACAATTTATTACGTTTCAGGATATCCTGCAGTACAATTTTACCCTTTGGCTAATGAAATTTAATTTATATTTTAAATATATGAATTTAGTTTAATTCAATTTAATTTTAAGACAATAATGTAAAAGCTTGTTAAGAGCAGTGTCCTCACAAAGCGGAAGCCCTCCGAAAGTGGGAAAATACTTACTCAATGAGTGTAAATTACTTTCAAATATATGGTAAAATATATTACCTTACCACAGAAGCAGGATAAGGATAATTTTTACTTAAAAGAAGTCCTATTTAACTTGATGTTAGAAAATATTTTCTTTATTTTTAGGGAGTTAAGTCCTAGTTTTTAATAAAAAAAAATTATCTAATGAATTTAAATAAAATAAAATTTTTCTTAAAACCAAGGAAACATTTCCTAACTAACAGTAAAAATTTAGATGATGTATTAGAAAGAAATTTTACTATTTTCTAACAAAAATTAAGTTCTCAGTATTAAAATTTTTCTATAATTTAGAAATTTTGACCAAATTTTAAGTAAAATTTATTTTTTAATTTCAAGGAAAATTTTTTTAAATATTGGTAAAAAGTATCTTTGGCGCCGTTTTCATTTCAATTTTTCCTCTAAATAAGTTAATTTTTCTAAATTCTAGTCCATTTTTTTTTTTGAGTGTATTATAATAAATATAACTCATATACATAATTTGCTAAAGGATTTTTTAAACCACCAATAATTGCTTAATTAAACAAATTTAGTAAAGGAAAATAAATTTTATATTAGCGATGGTCATAATTTGACAACTCTTGGGATTGAAGCTTCAAACAATTTGATATAAGCAAGCAAATCACTTCTCGATTCTTTACTTCATTTGGTAACCTTAACTTAAGTGGTAAAGAAAAAAATGTCCTTTAATATGGAAAGCAGCGGCAACCGTAACAGATGAAAAAGTGGGGGACCTGGGATATCTTTTATTATTGTGTTATTAGGAATGGCTGTCCTTTATGTTTGTACAAACATATATAAATATATTTCATACTTGCAACTTTTGTTTTGTTTAATGTGGATAAAAAACATGGATATATTCACCAACAAAAAAAAAAGTGAGCAACACCTCTCTAGAGTATATTTGTAAAAAAAAGAGTGGGAAACAACAACAAAATTTGTCCATATCTCGTAGCCAGTGTTGCCACGGACAAAAATTTTTTGTTACCAAAATTTAAAAAAAAGGTACCATATGAGAAAAAATATAATCAAAATTTAAAGTTTTATGTTTTTATTTAAATATATTGAACTCTTCTTTTTTTTAAATTTGTACTGGAAATATTATTTTATAGCAAAAATTTATAAAAAATTAAATTACCTGTTTCATTGTGGCATTCAAATGATAAATCTTCGGAATCATTATTTGCGTTGACCCAACCAACCCAACAAAAAAAGTTCCTCTTACGTATCGTTTTCAGTACGTTATAAACGGAATCCAACTCTGGTTACGTACCGTTTTCTGGTACGTTTACGGATCCAGATTTTAAGGAACATCGAAACTTATTCGAATTTGTGCCTTTGTGTGGTGTAAAAACTGGAGTTGAGTCCGTTAAAAGCCAGTCATTGAAGGACCGGTTACGGACAAATATATCGTGTAAAAACGGTCTTGAGTTCTTGGTCCTATTATTTTTTTAGATTTTTTAAAACAAAAAAAAAATAATAAACATAACAAAGAGAACATTGGAAGAAAGCAATTACCATCCATTACCACGTTTTAATTTTGGCCTTTTATAAAGTTTAATAGCTGATAGGAATAAAAATACAAATTAGTATATGTTCAGCTGATAATATTTACAATGTAAAAAGTACTTTTCGATTTGCCGCATAAAAATACTTCAAGTCACTAGTTCTGCACCTTAGTTAGCATTCATGCAATTTTAAATTTAACAGAAGGGTTGCGCGATTTTAGATATTTATTCTATTCTATTTGGTTGCATATTTATATTTTTATGAAAGCAATAAACAACACCGTTTGTTACGGAATCAAGACTGGTGAAAACCGGTAAAGTTTGTTTTAACGGCACGAAAACTTCGAAAACCCTATTATGCGGTCCGTTAATATTCTGTTTACATACAAGCTCTGACGGATACGTATTTTACGAACGTAAACGTTTCGCACAATCCGGATTCATGATTCCGTATGTGTTGGAGAGTTCGTAAAAATGTTTCTTGTGAAGTTAAAAATGTTTCTTGAATTCAAACATATAAAATACAAATACTTATCCATTGTGCATTTATTTAATGTTTTTTGCTTTTTTTTTACCACCAACCTTAAGTTTACTTAGAAATTGTTCAATTCAGAATCCTTGTTCTCACCGATAGAATGCCGCCAATCAAAACAGTCATGCATATTTTGGTCATCCAGAGCTGATTAACATATTTTGTACAACGAACTACATACTTTTATAAAACTATTAACAGCGTTTTCAAATCGACGTAATGAAAACGCGTATATAAAAATCTTTACTGTTAAATAAAATTTAAAAGCACAGAAAAAATCAATTTATTAGTGACATTTTTTTCTTTACCACTTATAACCATATATTTCTCATATGATATTATATTCCAAAGTTCAAAAACACAGGCCTTTATGGGAAATATAAAAAAATTATGAAATTAGACTAAAAATTTTATTGTTCATTAAAGTACTCAAAAGTAACTTCAGATAGAAAAAATTTTTTTTAATGTGCTCATTAATAAAAAGAGGAAGAAAAAATCAATTTTTTTTAAAAAAATTTAACACAAACAAGGGAGTTACCGTTACCAGGCTGTCACAGTTTCGTATCATTCAAGTGTCAATAGACCAATTAGAAGTAATTATTTGTATTTGTTGGTGCAATTTTAATTAAAATTTGTTATATTAACAAAAACATTAATTGCATTTACAAATTTTTAAAAGACCATTACAAAAGTTTTATTGAAATGGCACCACCAATAATTACAAATTAATGTGTACAGACTTTAAGAATATTAATTTAATATTAAAAATAAATCATTTAAATTATTATGCGGTTGAGTCAATTTTGAATATTACGTATACCTAGCCAGGATTTCTATATGAAAAAAGTTAACCATAACTTATTGACTAATAATGTTATAATATTTTTTTCTTTTTGCAATAGCAAATTTCTTACAAAAAAATAATAAAAAAATATTATCAACAAAAAATCCAAAAATATAAAAAAATCTTTATATCAAATAAGTCATGCAAAATGACAATGAATAACATAACATATGTTAGCGTAATGTAATATTTTTACATAATATATTTTAAAAAATTTTTCTAAATTATTTAATTGTGTTGCATTTCCAAGAATTTTTGCACAAACATCTTAACAATGCTAATCCCAAATTGTTGTAATATTTATTTATATGACTTTTATGTAATTTTATTATTTTTTTCTCTGTTATTGTTTTGCTTGGAATAATATTTGTACATAACAAGTAATATATCTAAATGTATATATTTGTTTATATTTTCTGCCATAATGTATTTATAATAGATATTGCAGGTATTTTATTTGTTTATATCATATTTTTTATACCATACTTGCACAGGGATTGGTCATATTAATATGGAAGATTTCGATATGTTGCAAATTTAAAGTAGATGTTCCACAGTATGAAACCGAGTTCTGGGTTAAATTTGTAATATAAAAAAAAAAACTTGAAAGATTTTTAATATGAAAAAGTTACGTAAAATTTAGTTGAAAATATTGGTGATAAATTAATTTCATAATATTCTTATAAATACAAGCTGATACCTTTTTTTTAAGAGAAACACCACTTAGAAAATTCTTCCTACTTTGGAAAGGGGAATAGCGGAAAGAGAATAAGATAATGTAAGATGGTGAAAGTTGAAAGGCTTTTAATATGGCAACACTGTAATAGTGCGAGATGATGAATCTTAGAACAGTTATAGCCCACCATCTGATGGAGAGTTGGCGCAATCGCTGAAGCTTTTTAATTCCAAACCCTGTAATGTTATTTTATTTCAGGTTAATTTTCTAAAATGATGTTGCCATCGCTGTGAATCGAACCCACAACCTTCAGTGTAACATTCCAACGCGCTTATTCTAATGAATAAGCCCTTACTACAGGGAAAATATATTTTAAATGTCACAGTTCTAGCTTATGGTTTTTGGGCAGGATACTAATGGGGGTATTTTTCCTCTTTTTGCCCCTTCCCGTAGGAATTTTAAGGACTGGAATTTCCAGCATGCCTGCGCTGGATGAGAAAATGTCAAGTTTCTGGCTCCATCCATCTGTTGGGCCGTCAGATTAAGCAACACTTTTACTCCTATTTATCACTGAATAAGCCGGAGGTATGGGGAATATATCTTATATTGAAAACATATTACAAATTTTAGCATTCTGCCGAAGCCCATAGGGAGATATTTTCTTATATTTGGCCCTGCCCGTAAGAATTTCTATAGATACGTAATTTCTTACTTCATTATTACCACGCTCCTGGAAAACTCAAAAAAAAATACAGGTAACAAATATTTTAAATTTTATATTTTTAGCCTCAAAGGTTTTGGTGGGGCATTAAAGATGAGACTTTTCCCCTATTTACATCTCATGCCAAAATGTTTAAAAATCTCATCTTTATGAATTTCTTTCATACATGGGGCCAAAGAATTGAGGGGATTATTTTAATACCATTGCTCATCGAATTCCTCTCCAAATTGTTCCCCCTGCTTCAATTCTATTCATTTCTAGTTCCATTCAATGCCGTTTCCCTTGTCTACTATTTCAATTCCACCCGTTCCCCTAACAATTTTATTTCGTTTTTCATGTCTAATGTTTCAATTTCTCTTTTTTACCATTTTATTCTAATGTTTTAATTCCACTCATTCCCAATTCCATTTCACTCTAACCTGGTGTTTAAATTCTCCATTTTTTTTTTATTTCCCATTTTTACTACATTCTTTGAGAAATTTCTAAAAAAATGCCTCATCAATTACACTCCAAGAAATAAACATTTTAAATTTCAGGTTTCTAGCCAAAGCTGTTTGGTGAGGCCGTTAAAGGGGAGTCCACGTTCGTGACAAAAATGCTAAAAGGTACCTCGTCAGTAAAATAGTCCTTACTTCAAGGAACACATACACAGAGAAAATAGATTCATCGTAACAAGCGAATTTTCTGCCAACACAACAGAATTTCAATTGAAAACATATATTTCCATTGGATCAGGAATATATTTGGTTATGACAACTGAATAATTCGGTTGCTGCAACCTAACTATTCAGTTGGCAGGAAATTAGGTTCACGCAGAGAAAAAACATGGTTAAAACATGATCACTGCTACTATATTGTGCTTGCTGCAATCGGGTATGGTTGTCACAACCATTTTATTGGTTGTCTAACCATCAACATGGTCGCTACCATCATTATTATAGTAAATATTTCACTATTTTATGATTGTCACATTCTATTTTAAAACATGATTGGCTGTGACCATACTGTGATAACAAAAATTGTGACTATGAAAAAAATATGATTATTCTGTAACCATAAAATGCTGTCAACAATTAATGAATAATTATACATCAAATAAAACATGACTTTGACATTAACAGTCCTAATACGAGTATTGTCTTGTTTTCATAAAAACCAGAATGTCTTCAAAAACAATCATATATTGTTTACTAAAACTGGACAGAAAATACCTTTCATGTGGCATTAAAAAATTTCATAAATTGACCTATTAAGATCCAGTTTATTTTTTTTTTAACTTTAAAAGATTTTTTTTGAGGGCTTTTTCGAAAATTTCTTATACATATAATATTATTTACAATAATCAATTCATTTTCAAAAAAATTCTATATAAAGATTTTATATGGATCATATTATGATAATCCAGAAATCATAATATAGTTATAAGGACCATAATGTAATAACATTTTAAGCATACTATGAGTACATGCAATCATATTATAATAAATTCAACATCATAATATGTTTATACAGAATCATAATATTGTAATATTTGAATCATAACATAACTGTAGGGACCATATTATGGTAAAATTATGGA